>JBBDGP010001112.1:0-297205 GCA_037952835.1 Lithobates septentrionalis | reverse complement strand
TACTTTTATAAATAAATATCCAACATGTCAAGCTTTAAAATTGCATGCGACTGCAAAATGACAAGATTTGGTGCCCTATATTTTTTATAGGTGATGTTTTAAAAGCCCCTTTAGGTCATCACTTTATAGTTAACTGTGAATATTGACCCTAAAATTATTGTTCTCACTCTGGGGTGTGCAGGTATATGTAATATGTAAAAGAAAGTGCAAAAATGGGATTTTGAAGGTGCCAAACAAACAAATTTGTTTATAAAAAATAGCAAAATCTTATTTTAACCTTTGTTAAAAACAATATTTCACATATAAAATCATGCTACAGTATTCATGTGATGATACAGGTGCAGTAACTTCAGCTCTACATGTTTCACCAGCCTATGGCTTCTTCAGGAGACTTTAATGAGTACTGCATACAAAATCACTCAAAGTTAAAAACAATATATTAGTCACAGATGCGATTATCACGCATTTTTATATATGATAAATTATAACAAAATGCGATACATATATTTCATGTGATTTCAAGATTGTCAAGGGAAAGCCCTCTTATTTTTAAAGGAACTGCATATCAGAAGGGTATTCAGAGGAGAGATCTGTGAAACCGCAGGGAGGAATACACAATCCCAAATCAGGCCTGTGCAAAATGGGAATCAACAATAAAGAAGAGGGATTCACCAAACACAACACAATACAAGCCCAGGAACTAAATGTTGAATCTACCAATATATTATTGCCGGAGGGAACAGGGTCAGAAAGACATGGAAAAGTTGCCAAAGGGTTAAATATGTTTTAGCTCTTATGGCATCCTATAGTTAGAGACCAAACTAGCTCTACAAATGAAGCATATACACATTTGAGTGATGAATTCCTCTCCTCAAATGGACAACAAAGTTATATAAAAGTTGGCCATAAATAGCTGGAATGAAATGACCTCTGTCTGGTATAAAACATCTGTCCAATCTCTCCTGGGCAGGCCACCACACTGACCACGGTCAAGGGGATCTTTAAGAATCCCTCCTCACCTTCCCCAGCGTCCAATGGGGCCGATGGAGGTGCAGGCATCCAAATGAGGCCGCCGCACATGCACGATCACAGCTGGAGATGACGTCACACGCATGCGCGACGGACCTCCAGTACCATGTTCGAAAATCTGCCCACAGACGGGATGGGCAGAGACATGCATTGACGCCTCCAACCCAGCTCCTCATCGCCAGTGCCCCACTAGTGTAGTGATGTTGTAGTGGGTGATAATTAAATTATTAGTATGATGCAAATCATTTCCAGCAGCATCCCGGTTCTTTCAGAGAAATGCACTTTATTGAAACTTCAGAATCAATCCAACAGAGGTACAGACAAGATAGGTGACAGGCTATTTGTGCAACATTCAGACACCTTCAGAGAACCCAGAACTTTCCCTCTTATACTAATTTTTTTCCCCATGGGTGACAAGCACAAGCAATTCAATTCCCAGTTTTTGTTAGGCTTTTGACCCGCTTTTGTCCTTCTGAGTGACAGGTAATCACTCTTATCTGTGGACAGCTGTAGACATCAAATGTCCCAATATTGCATTCTTGCATTTTACTAATCAGATTGACCATCCAGGGCCAAGGTGGTCTTTTATTAACATCTTTTTATTTTATGTTTTTATTGATTATTATACTTCTAACAACGCGTACATTCAGTCTCTATTCAAGCTCACACAGGAGCTTCTACATATTCTTTATTGTATTCACATTTACATTACACAAGAGTCCCCTTCTCCTCCAATAAACTCATACCTTGGTGTGGTTTTTATACCCTCTCACTTTCCTATCTTGAATTTCTTCATATTTATTACTCTCTAGGCACTCCCATCTTCCTTGCCATAATCATATTCCTTTATGTTTAGTCCATGGAATATTCAAATGCAGTTGTGGAATCTGCTATCCAACTAGACCAAACTTTCTTCTATTACAGTACAGTGGAACCTTGGTTAAAGAGTAACACGGTTAACAAGCATTTTGAAAGACGAGCAACTTTTTTTTAAATCCTGACTCGGTTTGCGAGTGTTGTCTCGCAAAATGAGCAGAATTCAAGCTAATGTGGTGTGCAGTACCGTATTTGGCCAGAGGTGGGGGGGCAGCAGTGACAATTGGAATGGTTCGGAGCCGTTCGGAAATACTCGGAATTACTCTGAAATGCTCCGAAACACTCAGTTCTCAAGTGTTTCCAAGCCTTTCCGAGTTCAGCCGAGCTGTCCCGAGTATTTCCGAGGCTCTCCGGCGCCCCCACCTCTGGCCACATGCGGTAATGCATGCAATAGAAGTTAATGCGGAACAAATTATCTTTGTTTCCATTGACTTCTATGGGGAAACTCGCTTTGATATGCGAGTGCTTTGGATTACAAGCATTCTCCTGGAACGGATTAAGCTCTTAATCCAAGGTTCCACTGTATGTATCTTTATATAGCGGTAAGTTACTATTTACTAAATATTTCCAAAAGCCTAGGGAAGGTGGAGACAATTTTTTCCAGTTTAATACAATTGCCTTTCTCACATAGAAAAGTAGCGAGCTTATTTGTGTTCTCTTTGCCACTGTATAAATATTTTTTCCACTAATCCTAAAAGGCAAATTGCCACACTCTAGAGCGACAGACGTAACTGCCACAATCACATCTTTGACTCCTGCCCAGAACATGGGGATAGCCAGGCAGGTCCAGAATATATGGTTAAAAATATCCTGGAGCATGCCCACATCTCCAGCAGTTCTGAGAGTTTGATGGGCTATCTTATGTAGTTTATATGGTGTATAGTATGCCCTATGTGCTATCTTGAATTATATGAGTTTATCTTGCAATGAGACCAATGTTTGAAAGGGGAATCCCCACATACTCATCTCTGACAAACATATGGTCAAAAAGTGGTTAGATAAAGCTGATATGGCTTTCTTTATTGATTTCGTTCTGACTACTTGCTCCAACCCAGACTCTATAGATTGGGGGAGACCTTGCAAGAATTGGGCACACAGGGCATGAGAAAGTTGCATATAGCGAAAAAAATAGCTATCTGCAAGTCTCCACTGCTCCGCCAATCTCGCAAAAGGGATCCACGCTTCCTCCCTGCTACACCTGGTCTATAGTTTTAACCTTAAAAGCTAACCCAGGCTCCTGGGTCTTGAATAGAGCTCAGTTGGGGCAACTGAGGATTCCCCCATAAGGGGGTATTCGGGGCCCAATTCTCCATGCCCTAATGGTTGTTTTCATTAAGGGGTCGAATTATATGGGGCTTTCAAACCTTGATACAACAATGCTTGAAGTGCCTCGATAGAATGGACCACCGCTGCCTCTAACATTGTAGAAGGATTATATTTATCTGGATTTAGCCTTCTACATGTTATCCACATGGTATGGGATATCAATTTGGATGGACATGAATGTGATTCTATATGCATCCACAATGAGTGAGGCTGAGAGGAGTGGAAGCTGGGACAGTTGAGCAGCATAAAAATATTTGAGCAGAACAGGGACTCCCAGATCACCCTTTATTTTGGGGTGTATAGTGTGCGTCTATTCACCCTAGGCCTCTTGTCACCCCAGAGAAACTGAAAGAGCTTTAACCACTTGCCGACCGCCTAACGCAGATATACTGCGGCAGAATGGCATGGGCAGGCAGAATCACGTACCCGTACGTGATCTGCCTCCCGCGGGCGGGGGGTCCAATCGGACCCCCCCGTGCCAGCGGCGGTCGGCATTTCTCTGGGAGCGTTGAGAGGCGAGGGGGAGGCCATCCGATCATGGCCCCCCCTCGCGATCGCTCCCAGCCAATGGGAATCCAATGGGAATCCTCCCCTGCCTGTGTGTAGTTCACACAGGCAGAGGATGTGATGTCATCTCTCCTCGGCTCGGCAGTTTCCGTTCCGGCGTCGAGGAGAGAAGACATGTGAGTGCACAACACACACACACACAGTAGAACATGCCAGGCACACTTTACACCCCCGACCCCCCCCGATCACCCCCCGACCCCCCCCGATCACCCCCCGACCCCCCCCCCGATCACCCCCGATCCCCCCCCCAATCACCCCTCCCCCCTCCCTGTCACACTGAAACCAAGCAGTATTTTTTTTTTTTCTGATTTTTTTTTTTTCTGACAAACAGGCCCATTGTGCCCATAATGCCCTTCTTGCTGCATTTGCCAATCCTAATAATTGGGAACCCACCACTTCTGCAGCGCCCGTACTTCCCCCATTCACATCCCCAACCAAATGCAGTCGGCTGCATGAGAGGCATTTTCTTTATGTCCTCCCGAGTACCCCTACCCAACGAACCCCCCCCAAAAGATTTCATGTCTGCAACAAGCGCGGATATAGGCGTGACACCCGCTATTATTGTCCCTCCTGTCCTGACAATCCTGGTCTTTGCATTGGTGAATGTTTTGAACGCTACCATTCACTAGTTGAGTATTAGCGTAGGGTACAGCATTCCACAGACTAGGCACACTTTCACAGGGTCTCCCAAGATGCCATCGCATTTTGAGAGACCCGAACCTGGAACCGGTTACAGTTATAAAAGTTAAGTTACAAAAAAAAGAGTAAAAAACAAAACAAAAAAACACAAACAAAAATATAAAATAAAAAAAAATAGTTGTCATTTTATTGTTCTCTCTCTCTCTATTCTCTCTCTCTATTGTTCTGCTCTTTTTTACTGTATTCTATTCTGCAATGTTTTATTGTTATTATGTTTTATCATGTTTGCTTTTCAGGTATGCAATTTTTTATACTTTACCGTTTACTGTGCTTTATTGTTAACCATTTTTTTGTCTTCGGGTACGCAATTCACGAATTTGAATGGTTATACCACAATGATGCCTGCAGGTTTAGGTATCATCTTGGTATCATTCTTTTCAGCCAGCGGTCGGCTTTCATGTAAAAGCTATCCTAGCGGCTAATTAGCCTCTAGACTGCTTTTACAAGCAGTGGGAGGGAATGCCCCCCCCCCCCACACCGTCTTCCGTGTTTTTCTCTGGCTCTCCTGTCTCAACAGGGAACCTGAGAATGCAGCCGGTGATTCAGCCAGCTGACCATAGAGCTGATCAGAGACCAGAGTGGCTCCAAACATCTCTATGCCCTAAGAAACCGGAAGCTACAAGCATTTTATGACTTAGATTTCGCCAGATGTAAACAGCGCCATTCGGAAATTGGGAAAGCATTTTATCACACCGATCTTGGTGTGGTCAGATGCTTTGAGGGCAGAGGAGAAATCTAGGGTCTAATAGACCCCAATTTCCCCAAAGAAAAAAAAAAAAAAAGGGCCCCTGTCCCCCCTGCTCTCGCGCTAAGGCGAACACAAGCGTTGGTCTGGCGTCAAATGTAAACAGCAATTGCACCATGCATGTGAGGTATCACTGCGAAGGTCAGATCGAGGGCAGTAATTTTAGCAGGAGACCTCCTCTGTAAATCTAAAGTGGTAACCTGTAAAGGCTTTTAAAGGCTTTTAAAAATGTATTTAGTTTGTCGCCACTGCACGTTTGTGCGCAATTTTAAAGCATGTCATGTTTGGTATCCATGTACTCGGCCTAAGATCATCTTTTTTATTTCATCAAACATTTGGGCAATATAGTGTGTTTTAGTGCATTAAAATTTAAAAAAGTGTGTTTTTTCCCCAAAAAATGCGTTTGAAAAATCGCTGCGCAAATACTGTGTGAAAAAAAAAAATTAAACACCCACCATTTTAATCTGTAGGGCATTTGATTTAAAAAAATATATAATGTGTGGGGATTCAAAGTAATTTTCTTGCAAAAAAAAATAATTTTTTCATGTAATCAAAAAGTGTCAGAAAGGGCTTTGTCTTCAAGTGGTTAGAAGAGTGGGTGATGTGTGACATAAGCTTCTAAATGTTGTGCATAAAATGCCAGGACAGTTCAAAACCCCCCCAAATGACCCCATTTTGGAAAGTAGACACCCCAAGCTATTTGCTGAGAGTCATGTCGAGTCCATGGAATATTTTATATTGTGACACAAGTTGCGGGAAAGAGACAATTTTTTTTTTTTTTTGCACAAAGTTGTCACTAAATGATATATTGCTCAAACATGCCATGGGAATATGTGAAATTACACCCCAAAATACATTCTGCTGCTTCTCCTGAGTACGGGGATACCACATGTGTGAGACTTTTTGGGAGTCTATCCGCGTACGGGACCCCGAAAACCAGGCACCGCCTTCAGGCTTTCTAAGGCCGTAAATTTTTGATTTCACTCTTCACTGCCTATCACAGTTTCGGAGGCCATGGAATGCCCAGGTGGCAAACCCCCCCCCCAAATGACCCCATTTTGGAAAGTAGACATCCCAAGCTATTTGCTGAGAGGTATAGTGAGTATTTTGCTGACCTCACTTTTTGTCACAAAGTTTTGAAAATTGAAAAAAGAAAAAAAAAACATTTTTTTTCTTGTCTTTCTTTATTTTCAAAAACAAATGAGAGCTGCAAAATACTCACCATGCCTCTCAGCAAATAGCTTGGGGTGTCTACTTTCCAAAATGGGGTTATTTGGGGGGGGGGGGGGTTTGCCACCTTGTGATAGGTAGTGAGGAGTAAAATCAAAAATGTACGCCCTTAGAAATCCTGAAGGCAGTGATTGGTTTTCGGGGCCCCGTACGCGGCTATGCTCCCAAAAAGTCCCACACATATGGTATCCCCATACTCAGGAGAAGCAGCTAAATGTATTTTGGGGTGCAATTCCACATATGCCCATGGCCTGTGTGAGCAATATATCATTTAGTGACAACTTTTTGTAATTTTTTTTTTGTCATTATTCAATCACTTGGGACAAAAAAAATGAATATTCAATGGGCTCAACATGCCTCTCAGCAATTTCCTTGGGGTGTCTACTTTCCAAAATGGGGTCATTTGGGGGGGGTTTGTACTGCCCTGCCATTTTAGCACCTCAAGAAACGGCAGTCATAAATTAAAGGCTGTGTAAATTCCAGAAAATGTGCCCTAGTTTGTAGGTGCTATAACTTTTGCGCAAACCAATAAATATACACTTATTGACATTTTTTTTACCAAAGACATGTGGCCGAATACATTTTGGCCTAAATGTATGACTAAAACTGAGTTTATTGGATTTTTTTTAGAACAAAAAGTAGAAAATATCATTTTTTTAAAAAAATTTCGGTCTTTTTCGGTGTATAGCGCAAAAAATGAAAACGGCAGAGGTGATCAAATACCATCAAAAGAAAGCTCTATTTGTGGGAAGAAAAGGACGCAAATTTTGTATGGGTACAGCATTGAATGACCGCGCAATTAGCAGTTAAAGCGACGCAGTGCCAAATTGTAAAAAGTGCTCTGGTCAGGAAGGGGGTAAATCCTTCCGGGGCTGAAGTGGTTAAAGTAAATGTATTTTATTGGTATTTTATGTGATAGACCAGCTCAAAGTGGCACACAATTGTGAAGTGGATGGAAATTGATAAATGATTTTCAACATTTTTTACAAATAAATATGTGAAAAGTGTTGCATGCATTTGTATTCAGCCGCTTTTACTCTGATACCCCCAACTAAAATCTAGTGGAACCAATTGCCTTCAGAAGTCACCTAAAAAGTAAATAGAGTCCACATGTGTGTAAATTAATCTCAGTATAAATACCGTTCTGTGAAGCCCTCAGAGGTTTGTTAGAGAACCTTAGTGAATAAACAGCATCATGAAGGCCAAGGAACACACCAGACAGGTCATGGATATAGCTGTGGTGAAGATTAAAGCAGGGTTAGGTTATAATAAAAAAAATATCCCAAGCATTAAACACGGAGCACTGTTCAATCCATCATCTGAAAATGGAAAGCGTATGGCACAACTGCAAACCTACCAAGACATGGTTGTCCACCTAAACTGACAGGCCGGACAAGGAGAGCATTCATCAGAGAAGCAGCCAAGAGGCCCATGGTAACTCTGGAGGAGAAGCAGAGATCCACAGCTCAGGTGGGAGAATCTGTCCACAGGATAACTATTAGTCGAGCACTACACCAATCTGGCCTTTATGGAAGAGTGGATTTGAGGATTTGACCCAAGTACGCAGCCAAGAACTGCCTCAGTTGACAAGAGAGGACATGAGATGAGACCAGCGTGAAGATCCCTTGGGGAATCTTGTGAGGAAATCATTAGCCACTCAGAACCCTCAAATACTGTTAGGTAGTCCCATTGAGGGAGCCAAAGCCATCCATAGAGAATGGGAATGAATGAAGTTAAAAGATGAAGTCATATACTGGAGGGGTCCATCTGAGGACCTAGAGGGTGCTTACCAACTGTTCCTCCCCGAGAAACACCGACTAGTAGTGATGATCGCTCTCCATGATGATCATGGCCACTTAGGCCCCGATAGAACTTTTAAGTTAGTCAAAGACTGATTTTTATTGGCCATCCATGACAGCTGAGGTGGAAAGCTTCTGTTGCTTTTGCAGCAGATGTATTCAGAGAAAGATTTTACCAGGAAGAACAGCCCCAATGGGCCATCTTCAAAGTTAGGGACCATTGGAGTTGGTGTGCATTGATTTATTGTGCTTGGAGTCCGACCTGAGTGGACGGAGTAATGTCCTGGTTGTGACAGACAATTTTACCCATTATGCTCAAGCTTTTCCCACTAGGGACCAGCAAGCCAGCACAGTAGCAAAAACTCTAGAGGGAAAGTTTTTTGTTCATTACGAGCTGCCTCAGCGCCTACATTCACACCAAGGTCGTGATTTTGAGAGCAAGCTGATCCAAAGACTGTGTGAGCGCTTAAATATAAAGAAATTCAGGACTACTCCCTACCACCCTCAGGGGGACCCACAACCTGAACGTTTCAATCGGACCCTACAGAATATGTTGGGAACCCTTCCCTTGGAGAAGAAACAGCACTGGGGAGACCATATAGCCGCAGTAGTTCATGCCTATAATAGCACCTCAAATGATTTTACTGGATATTCCCCTATAGGTTAATGCTTGGAAGAGAGGCTCGATTACCAGTGGACCTGGCCTTTGGAACATCGTTAGATCACACTTCTAAGGCCTCCTATCGGGGTATGTTGACAGACTTAGGAAGAATCTCAAAGTGGCCTATGAAAAAGCCAAGGAGGCCTCCACAGTCAAAGGAACAAAAAAAACTTATCTCAGAGTAAGAGTCCAGGATCTGCAACCTGGAGATTGAGTGTTGTTGCGCAATCTAGGGGTGCCCGGAAAACATAAGCTGGCTAATCGATGGCACTCCTAACCCTACATTGTATGTAAGCAATTACCTGGGCTTCCTGTGTATCAGATTCAGCTAGAAGGGAAGACTGGCCCTTTGAAAACTTGGCATAGAAACCATCTGCTGCCTATATCCGAGGCAATCCGAATACCCCCACCCTCTTGCTCATAGACTTATCGGTCCCCTACGCTGAGGTCTAGGGTTGGGAAAACTTGTCCACCCATACCAGCTGAGGAGGACAGCGATGAAGAGGAATTAACCCATGATTGGTTGTGGGTTCCCCCTCATGGAGACAATTCCATCATTCCTGGGACCAGTGAGGACGTTAGTCGGAGGACACAGTTGAAGCATCAGATTTTCATCCACTAAGGGGAAATGAGAAAGTCGAGGTGGAATTTGATGAAGCATCTGATGTGATAGAGACTCCCACGCCCTCTACTAATGAAATGCAGGGAGAGACCGTTCCTGAACCAGAGCCTGAACCGAGAATGAAACCAGGGCCTGAGCAAGAGCTTGACTCAGAGCCTGAACCTGAAGCCAGATGTCGATTCTGGGGAACAGATCAAGGACCGGAGCTGTTGGAAAATATCTACTCCAGGTTGAGACAGAAAATATGCCCACCAAAAAGACTGAGGTATGATACCTTTTGGGGAGAATTCTGATGAACTTATTACTACCGCTCAACGTTCTAGTCAAGCACTCGCCTCCTTTATTGAACTTTTAGTAAAGGATGACCTTGATCTACCCCTGACACTACTGGCTGGGCTACTGACCTGTCACAAGATTAATATGACTTTGTCTAATAATGTATATAATTTACTGTTAGAAGATCCTTCTTTGGGTCAACTGTTGGCTGTTACTACTTCTGATTTGTCATGCAATTAACCATTCCTTTCCTATGATACAGTAAAGGTGATCTGGTAGGTGTGTCTGTCTTCAGGGACCAAAGACTTTCAAGTGGGGGGAGGATGTAGCAATGTGGACTGCAATTGCAAACCATAGCTATTCCCCATCATTTCTATGTACTTTATTGTCCCTCTAGTGCCCAGCATCACTAACGGACCTCATATTTATAAGTCGACCCAAGGGGGTGTGGGACTAGTAGTTCCTCATAATGGCAATTGCTCTGTATGATTATGCACCTGAACTTCATATCCCAGGGGTCTCTGCTATCATCAAGGTAAAAGCTGGGAAGAACATAAAAGAGAGCAGAGACGCTACGCTCTCTTCCTCCTGGGCTCGGCGTGTGATGGACCCCTCTGTTCCGAGAGGGTGAGGTTGCGGCCTACCAGGCAGTGCAAGAAATTCCGGCCCAGCCATGAAGGGGCCATCCCTGCTTGCTGATCATCAGGCATCAATCCAGCATCACCCTGATAATCCGACATCCCGCGCTTGTGCTGTTCATCGGATGATCATCGTGAGCGGTACTGCTGCAAGGACGCCTCTTCTGGAAGTGCTGTTCAGAAGGCATTGAATTGGCCTGGTCGTTGGTGAGACAGCCATTGCCCACCTTTACAAATCTTTTCTTGTTACTTCACTAGGACACTGTGCACAGAAAGCTTTACCCTAGGGAAATAGTTTACTGCATCTCTACTTGAACATTGTACATATACAGTACACCTGTTGCATCAACCTTTATAAAAAAACATCATTGCCTTGTAACTGCACCCTATTGGATATAGTTAACAAGCTCCAACTGCTAGCGAAGACCATCAGGCCTGCAACGGGGACATTACTGTCATTACTATCTAAAGGGCCCTCATACTGTTCTTGTTCAATCGATCTCTCATTAGTAGGGATGAGCTTTCTGTTTGGGTCGAACATGAGTTCGACTCGAACATTGGCTGTTCGCCCTTTCATTGAAAACTGAACATTATGGGCCATTCATGCCAAATTTGAGTGGCGTGTAATGGCCCATAATGCACTGTGGGAGCACAGTGCATTGCTGTATGATGATTGGCCAAAGCATGCATCATGACCTGCATGCTTTGGCCAATCCCAGCGCCCTCAGCTAAGAGAGCCATAATTTGCCAAAAGCAGGGTTCCTTTGGCCAATCATGGCTCAGGGGGACTAAGTCCACGTCCCACACTATATAAGGCTGCCTGCACGTTGGCCCCGTGTAGTGTGTTGTTGCCATGGACGGAGAGAGAGTGTCATTTAGATTGAGCAGGCAGGCAGGTTATTCAGTTGCAGTGTATAAAATACATATATACACAGACTGTCTCTCTCTCTCTCTCTCTGTATGTATGTATATATATATATATATATATATATATATATATATATATATATATATATATATATATATATATATATATATATATATACACACACATTTACACACACACACACATATATACATACACATACACACAGTGGGGACGGAAAGTATTCAGACCCTAAATTTTTCACTCTTTGTTATATTGAAGCCATTTGCTAAAATCTCAAGTTCATTTTTTTCCTCATTAATGTACACACACAGCACCCTATATTGACAGAAAAACACAGAATTTTTGACATTTTTGCAGATTTATTAAAAAAGAAAAACTGAAATATCACATGGTCCTAAGTATTCAGACCCTTTGCTGTGACACTCATATATTTAACTCAGGTGCTGTCCATTTCTTCTGATCATCCTTGAGATGGTTCTACACTTTCATTTGAGTCCAGCTGTGTTTGATTATACTGATTGGACTTGATTGGGAAAGCCACACGGTCTATATAAGACCTTACAGCTCACAGTGCATGTCAGAGCAAATAAGAATCATGAGGTCAAAGGAACTGCCTGAAGAGCTCAGAGACAGAATTGTGGCAAGGCACAGATCTGGCCAAGGTTACAAAAAAATTTCTACTGCACTTAAGGTTCCTAAGAGCACAGTGGCCTCCATAATCCTTAAATGGATCCTTAAATGGAAGATGTTTTGGATGACCAGAACCCTTCCTAGAGCTGGCTGTCCGGCCAAACTGAGCTATCGGGGGGGAAGAGCTTTGCTGAGAGAGGTAAAGAAGAAACCAATGATCACTGTGGCTGAGCTCCAGAGATGCAGTCGGGAGATGGGAGAAAGTTGTAGAAAGTCAACCATCACTGCAGCCCTCCACCAGTCGGGGCTTTTTGGCAGAGTGGCCCGACGGAAGCCTCTCCTCAGTGCAAGACACATGAAAGCCCACATGGAGTTTGCTAAAAAAAACACCTGTAGGACTCCAAGATGGTGAGAAATAAGATTCTTTGGTCTGATGAGACCAAGATAGAACTTTTTGGCCTTAATTCTAAGCGGTATGTTTGGAGAAAACCAGGCACTGCTCATCACCTGTCCAATACAGTCCCAACAGTGAAGCATGGTGGTGGCAGCATCATGCTGTGGGGGTGTTTTTCAGCTGCAGGGACAGGACGACTGGTTGCAATTGAGGGAAAGATGAATGCGGCCAAGTACAGGGATATCCTGGACGAAAACCTCCTCCAGAGTGCTCAGGACCTTAGACTGGGCCAAAAGTTTACCTTTCAACAAGACAATGACCCTAAGCACACAGCTAAAATAACGAATAACGTGACTGTTCTTGAATGGCCCAGCCAGAGCCCTCACTTAAACCCAATTGAGCATCTCTGGAGAGACCTAAAAATGGCTGTCCACTAACGTTTACCATCCAACCTGACAGAACTGGAGAGAATCTGCAAGGAGGAATGGCAGAGGATCCACAAATCCAGGTGTGAAAAACTTGTTGCATCTTTCCCAAAAAGACTCATGGCTGTATTAGATCAAAAGGGTGCTTCTACTAAATACTGAGCAAAGGGTCTGAATACTTAGGACCATGTGATATTTCAGTTTTTCTTTTTAATAAATCTGTAAAAATGTCAACAATTCTGTGTTTTTCTGTCAATATGGGGTGCTGTGTGTACATTAATGAGGAAAAAAAATGAACTTAAATGATTTTAGCAAATGGCTGCAATATAACAGAGTAAAAAATTTAAGGGCGTCTGAATACTTTCCGTCCCCACTGTATATCTACTGTATCCAGTTTAGCTATGTCTGACTGCAGTCCGTTCCTGGTGTACTTTTTCTAATATACTTCTGGCAGGCAGGTTATTCAGTTAGCTGCAGTGTAGACATCTTAAACTTAAAAGATGTCTTTTATAATGTTGAAATTCACGAGCACCTGCTGGCCTCTTCGGCAGACAAAAATCTAAAACTGCTTTTTTTGAGGAAGGTGAGACAACAGGCCACCTCCTGGCTAGAAAAGCTAACTCTGAACAGAGGTCCTCAGTAATTGGAACCATAAAGACTGCTGGAGGGCGGCTGGTGCATTCCCCAGATCTGATACTGCAAACGCTGGCAGATTTCTATGAAACATTATACCGTTCGACCTCGAGGTATAGTTCTGGGGAATTGTCTAGTTACCTGGATGAAATTGCTTTTCAATTAGGAAACTCTCTCAATATCCCAGAGAGAGGAACTGGACGCCCCTTTAACTTTGGAGGAGTTACAGGCAGCGGTGGCAGAGTTTCCTAATTGTAAAGCTCCAGGGGGAGATGGTATCCCCATGGAGATCTACAAAAACTACTCTGAGATACTACTACCCAAGTTACTGGAGGTTTTTAAAGCGGGAGTCCGGCGAAAAAATTTTTTTTAGATGTCAGCAGCTGCAAATACTGCAGCTGTTGACTTTTAAAATAAGGTCACTCACCTGTCCCGGGGTCCAGCGGTGTCGGCACCGAGACCGAACCGTCCCTCGATCCTTGGGTGCTGCCGCTGCCATTCTCAGTGAGGGAATCAGGAAGTGAAGCGTTGCGGCTTCACTTC
The DNA here is from genome assembly GCA_037952835.1 of Lithobates septentrionalis. Taxonomy (NCBI): domain Eukaryota; kingdom Metazoa; phylum Chordata; class Amphibia; order Anura; family Ranidae; genus Lithobates; species Lithobates septentrionalis. The sequence goes on along the minus strand of JBBDGP010001112.1, from coordinate 283,223 downwards.
CCAATTCCCTACTGCACATGTGCGAGTCGCGCTTCCTGTTCTCAATGGTCCCCGCTATCTCCTGGGACCTGTGTCTTTCCCAGGAGACAGAGGGGGAGTGCGGGAGGGGGCGTGACTCCCGCGGGAGTCTATCCCCGGAAGTGGGTGCAGATATCTGTATTATACAGGTATCTGCACCCCCCTGGAAGGTGCCAATTGTGACACCGGAGGGGGGGAGGAATCCGATGAGCGGAAGTTCCACTTTTGGGTGGAACTCCGCTTTAAGGCTGCAAGGGAGCAAAATACCCTACCATCCTGAATGTCTAAGGCCCACATTGTGCTAATCCTAAAACCAGGCAAGGATCCAGTGGACCCGGCCTCATACAGACCGATCTCGCTACTACAGTCCGATATAAAAATATTGGCTAAAGCTCTGGCTCTCAGTTTAAACAGGGCAATCGCCTCAATCATACATCCTGATCAGGTGGGATTTATGCCCAACAAATCCACGGCAATAAACCTTAGAAGATTATTTCTTAACATGCAATCTCAGGCTGACAATAAGGGTAAGAGGGCTCTTCTGTCACTAGATGCTTTGACAGTGTAGAGTGGCCATATCTGTGGGAGGTAATGAGGTGATTCCGTTTTGGTGAAATGTACATCTCCTGGGTGCGTCTACTATATCATTGCCCTCAGGCAATCATTAGAGAGGTGGACAGAATGTCGCTATCTTTTACTTTAGGCCGGGGCACGCGGAAGGGGTGCCCTTTGTCCCCCCTGTTGTTTGCCCTGGCAATAGAATCGTTGGAGATCTGGATCAGAGATCACAAGCATATCACCGGCTTCTGCTTTGGAGATAGACAGGAGAAGGTGATGCTCTATGCTGATGATACTGGGCGATACAGATCAATCCCTGCGTGAAACGATGGATACAGTGGTAAAGTTTTGGGGAATTCTCAGGCCTAAAAATAAACTGGACCAAATCAGCCCTAATGCTGATATATGACATACAATTACAAAATGAAGAGTGAGTGGGTGATATACCTATAGCCAACCCTAGATATCTAGGGATACAGGTATCTCCGAAAATCAGGGAATACAGCCAGCTAAATATTTCCCTGCTGTTGGTCAGATATCGTGCACGAGTTAAGACTTGGAATGCTTTATGTATGTCAGTTGCGGGCAAGGTGAATCTAGTTAAAATGATTCTTATGCCTCAACTGCTTTACATATTACACAATTCCCCTGTAGTGATCCCACTAAAGACCTTTAGGACAGTGAATGCCATTTTTCGTGAGCTGATATGGAAAAAAAAATCGACCCCCTAGGATAAAATTAGAAAATCTCCAACATCCCAAAGACGAAGGTGGTCTTGCTTAGCCGAATCCATGGCTTTACTACTTTGAATCGCAACTGCAACATCTGATAGGTACCATGGTTCTGGAGGGAGACCCTGCAGATACAACCCCAGTGCTTCAGAATTTATAATGCTCTATACGGTAGGTGGAAAATCTGTTCCAACCGCCCTTGAGGCATTAGCTTTCGGAAAACCTCACAAAAGTTTCCCCACATATACCCTAATATGGAAGGTATGGAACAAAACCAAGTATTTGCAGGGGGCAACAGGTATTAGTGAGTTTAGCCCCATATGGGCAAATGACTCCTATCCGGAGTTGGCCAAATTGCAACACGCGGAGAGGTGGAAGAGGTTTGGTGTTATCTACCTAACACAAATAATAAGTAATGGTAAATTGCGGCCTTATGACTCTCTGAGGGACCTGTATAGGTTGCCAGCACATATGCATTTCTATTATATGCAACTCAGACATGCATTTATAGCCCAATCAAAAACTTCTGAATGGCATGTGGACTCGACCCCCCTTGTTTCTCAGCTTAAGGCAGCAGAGCCTTACAAAGGATTAATTTCCCAGAGCTATAGCACATTACTTCACAAATACCTTACAAAACACCTCCTGACTGTGCAAAAAAAAAAGGGAGTTGGATGTAGGACCCCTGGATGAGGATAAGTGGGAGGAAGCACTACAGTCAGTTTCCATATGTTCCCTGAATGTGACACAAAGGCTGACACAATTGTATACACTCCTGAGAATATATTATACACCCCACAGATTGCATAGTATGGGACTGTTATTCACACCCACATGTACTAGATGTAAAAGGGACCACAGGGATTTAATACATATGCTTTGGCGGTGCCCCAAATTATGTGTATATTGGAAGGGGGTGACAGATACGCTGGGTGCAGTGTTTCGGGTGTCAATCCCATTGGACCCTAGACACTGCATTTTGAACTTGCTAGATGAACTAGAATGGGACCCTCACTTCAGAGAAGCCCTCACTAGGGCCATTTTTGTGGCTCGTAAGCTGATAATGATGCACTGGAGGTCTGAAACACCTCTCTCGGTTAAGGAATGGATTACTGCACTAGGCAATATACTGAGAATGGAAAAAATCATATACCAGCATAGGGGATGCTCAAAAAAATTTGAAAAGCTTTGGGAGCCATGGCTGGGTACCCCTGGGCTTGCCCCAGACGACCTAGTCATGGACAGACTATTGAGAATTAACAGTGGCTAAATACATTATGCATTCTGAATTGGCACCGGATTGAGGAGGAGGGGTTAGGCTGCTATAGACAGTGGGTGGGGAGCGCTCTGGAACTTGACATAGAGCACATATTGTATGGTGATGGGGACTATATCAATATCACAATGTAATACAGTATGTTATGTCTTCACCATTTAAGGAAATGTACTCATTTATTATGCATGCCTTACCCGAGGATCTGTGGACTGTATGTGTTCGTGTTTCATTAAAAAAAATAAAAATAAAAAAAAAAGTTGAAATTCAACAAAACCTTGATATAGGAGGTTTATTTTTATATTTATTAGATTAAAAAATCTCATGACAGCAGAGGTTCATGGCTATTGGGACATTTGATGAAATATGGTTCCGAGAAGTCTAAGATTTGATCAACCCGCAGGAGGATGAGGCTGACCTCCCGGGATGGTACAAATATTTTAATGATGTTGGTTTAGTTCTCTTGAGGTTCTTAAAGCGGGGGTCCACCTATCTATCGTTTTTTTTTTTTTAGTTCATTCACAAACTTTCTTTCTTCTCAGCATTACATACTCACATATTGTGTGTAATATGTCCACCTGTGTCAGATTTCGTCGGAAAGAATAACTTATATTATTCACTGCAGGCGGTTTCCATCTTCATTGTGGGCATTTGAAGCCCACAAGCATTTATTTCCTGGATGTGGGGAATGCTGTGCTCCCAGCATTCACCGCTCGTTCCCGCACATGCTCAGTGGCATCCTGGGAAGCCTGAGACTAGCTCCCAGGAGTCTGGGAGAGGCTAGAAACACGCCTACTCCCACAGGAGGAGAACCAGGAAGTGCAAAGAAGAATAGAAAAATAAAAGGTAATTACGGCGATTTAAATTTTTTTAATTGGCATGTCAGCATCTAGGCAAGGAAGAGAATACATACAGATATTGTTCAAAATTTGGGTGGAACCCCGCTTTAATTGCTAGAAAGAGACGTAAGCTAAATAAAATAGATGAAAACATCTGATGTAAGGATAAATTACTTCCTTATAGAGAATCGGAGGAATCTAAAAATAAATCCGATAATCTTAAGAAAGTACTTGAAAAGGAGGACATTGACCAAAAATTAAAAAAAAAAAAAGAAAAAACATGCCAGGGATTTGGATGATTATAAAACACAAGCAGTGTTTAAATGGCAGGTCAGGAGGGCGGCTCTTGCCAGTGGAGGGGTAGAGCCTCCCTCGGGCCCAAGTCCACATCCAAAACCCAATGCTGCTGTATCCCATCTGCGAGAAAGGGACGATGATATTAATAAAACACCTAATGGAAGTTGAAGGAGGGCTGGTTTTAAAAAAACAGCACAACCCAAATACCCTCAGGCGAAAACAGATTATTACAGTAATCATGGTGATCAACAACGTGTAGGACAAACCAATTATCCACCACAATCCTATACTAACGATGTTCCATTGTATAATCGTTTTGGTTCTTTGGCTGGGAACTGTGATGATAATTATAATGGATATGATTATGACAATTGTTACATAGTTCAACATCCGTCTGCTCCTTCCCCTAGGAATTCATACTCTGGTTATAGATAATCAGGATGGGATAGTCCAGGTTACTATCCTCCTAGGAGAGCCCAACATCACATGGAGGGTCCTCCACCTCATAAAGTAGAAAAACTAATGCGCAAAACCAAAGTGAATAGAAACAATTAAAGAGGTCTAAGAAGCCGCCACACATAAGGCAGTGTTCCCACACAAAAAATGAATAAAATAAAAATAAATATGTGGCGCTAACTAGAGTGCATAAATAAATAATGGGGATGATAAAAAATAATAACATCAGTTACTAACTGAAGTGCATAAGTGAAACAGTATTAACCTCAATACATAAATAAACTACAGTGAAATCACATAAATGAAGTGACTGTGCATAAAATAATGGTAATTCATAAAATATGTGTCAACAAATGGATTGATGGAGGGATCCTCTAAGACAAAATAAAGTTCAATGGTGATCTAAAAGTGCATCAAAGTGAAATTTTTTTTTAAAAAAATCAAAAAAAAAAAAAAATCGCATAAACTAAAAGTCGCATAAAAATGGAAAAAAGAAAAATCGCATAAAGTGCAAAAAAGTGCAAAAATCACAAAAAAATGGCAAAAAATGACTAGTCCAGGTAGTGCAATACAGTGCCAACAAATACGAAGTGAATCTTCATATAACAGTTTGTGCAGCAGACAGAAAAGTGCAAGTGCAACAGATGATCAATGTGAAATTCCTCTAAAAATCTGTAATCCGTGGTGCACAGCATGTTTCCCCCAGCCTCTCACCTCTAGTAGAGACTCCTACGGGTCAAGTCAAGCCAGTAATCAGAAAGTGGGTAAAGACCACCGATCGATCGGATGACATTGATCGATCGGTGGTCTTTACCCACTTTCTGATTGCAGGCTCGACTTGACCCGTAGGGGTCTCTACTAGAGGTGAGAGGCTGGGGGAAATTTATTGCGCACCACGGATTACGGATGTTTAGAGGAACTTCACATTGATCATCTGTTGCACTTGCACTTTTCTGTCTGCTGCACGAACTGTTATATGAAGATTCACTTCATATTAGTTGGCACTGTATTGCACTACCTGGACTAGTCATTTTTTGCCTTTTTTTTGGTGATTTTTGCACTTTATGCGATTTTTTCCATTTTTATGCAATTTTTTTCATTTTTTTGGATTTTGGAATTTTTTTCACTTTGATGCACTTTTAAATCACCATTGAACTTTATTTTGTCTTAGAGGATCCCTCCATCAATCCATTTGTTGACACATTTTATGAATTACCATTATTTTATGGACAGTCACTACATTTATGTGATTTCACTGTAGTTTATTTATGTATTGAGGTTAATACTGTTTCACTTATGCACTTCAGTTAGTAATTGATGTTATTATTGCACTTTATTATACGATTTGTACATGTGGTGACTCCATTTATGTAACACTGGAGACGTATAGTTAACTGTCTATGCGTGTGAGTGTTGAAATATCTATCAAGAGGGTCACACCATCACTGTGTTAAGGACACTTGCACACTTATAGGGTTATGATATGTACGCTTATCATTTATAGTTATAGATTTGTTCAGAGTGAGATCAGATAACTCTGGGTTAGTGTATAGAACACATATAGAGGGTCACACCATCACTGTGTTAAAGGCACTAGTACACTTTATCAAAGCGCCTCTTATTTTTTCCTGGATGCCTGTGTGTGGAGTGTGTTAGTCACAGGCACCCTTGATCAAATATTTAGTTGTTGCTCCTTAAATTTAAAGGGGCTGCTTCACACTGATTGTGTAGAGATTTTTCACCACACGGTTTACTATATTCACATCATTTTTACTTTTATCTGTGGAGGATAGGGAGCGCGGTGGAGGTGTTTTGGTTTGAAGGGCGGTTTATCAATCTAAAATACCTTATTATATTTACAATACATTCCTCACCACCTGCAGCTATGGATGCGTTCAGTTTCTTAACCAATAGACAACTTAACCCCAAGTCAGTTTTCTCTAATGATCAGCCTATGGTTGAATATGAGAAAGACTTCTCGACAGTGTTAAAAACACTGGAAAATCTACTGGAAAAACAAGTAAAAACATGGTGGGATGTGTTCACGTTTGAACACTACTGTAGAGAGAACCTCATATTTAGGAGCCTGAGGTGGGAAGTACCCCCTCAGGATGGATTGAATGACCAGTCATTCATGAATGAATGGCTGGAATTCTTCAATAAAGTAGGTAGGGAATTACAGGGATTAGTCCTGAAAAGGAAGCAAATCAAATTAAGCATGTTAAATGAAAAGATTAAAGCATTACAAGACAAATTGGAACCCATTAAGGATTGCAATCAAATGAATGAGTTCAATGTCAACATAAAGAAGAAATTAGAAAAAATTGATAGAGAAACACAAAAAAAGAAGGTAAAAAAGTTTAATAGAGATTCGAATGATTTTAAAACTAATAAAATATATGCTGGGCAGACAACAGTGAACAATAATACTGGGGACCCAGCTGCTAATAGTAATGCAGCAGGGGGGGACCAGTAATCCCCTGCAAAAACCAGAGACTACGAATAATAACAATAAAAAAGTAGTAAATAGGGGTAAAGATGGAGCTGTTGCAATGGAGCCGAGACCAAACGAGAGGGGTCGGAATATAGGGGAAGATCACTATGTGGGTGGCCGCTATCATTCCCCCAGGCCCTAATCACGGGGAAGAGGAGGATATGGATACCACCTATCCCCTAGGCCCCATCACGGGGAAGAGGAGGATATTCATGTGGATATTATGATTATCCATCCCCCAGGAACTATAGGGGAAGCACACCACAGGAGTATAGGCAATGGCAACAATATCCCCCACCCCAACAATATTTAAAGGGGTATGGAGATATACCCCTGTATAATAGGTTTTCACCACTGCAAAGACAAGAGCAACCTGAATATGCTCCTTTTTTAGGACAACGGGGGAGGGGAGGAGGAACACCGAGGAGGAATCCCGGTGGGGTTTATCAGAAAGGAGGAGGAAGACAGATACCTCCCCGTGGTTACAACAAAGAGATTGTGCCCCCACGAGGAGAAGGAGGGGATGTAGGGCAGGAAGATCCAAAAAATCCAAGAAAAAGACCGAGAGATGTATAAATACGGGCATCTATAACTTAAGTAATGTTGAGCTCAATCACAAGGAGCTCAACATATTGAACTTGGGTTTGAAATGTGCCCCTAAAAAGGTAATGAATAAGTTTGATGTCTATATAGACACACACAAATTCATTAGATCCCTGAATATCAAAAAATATTTTCTTAGCCATCCGGTGGTGTCCACGATGAAAGCTATGGCACCTACCAACAAAATAGATACGGGGTTGAAGAATAAGTCTAAGTCTATCTTTAATCCCCAGAATCCAAGCAATCATTTTGTAGAAGTATTCAAGAACTTGGTACTAAATGACATTGAGAAGTTGGTCCCACGTAAGGGAGTGAATCCCCAGTACATCAGGGAAGGGATCAAATCCTTGGAAGAGAAAAAGGATCTTATAGTACGACCTGCTGATAAAGGGGGGAGGGGTGGTATTACTGGATAAGACATTTTATCTCAACCAGCTTTTGGAGCTGGTAGGGGACAGTTCTACCTATAAGAAGTTATCCTCTGACCCCACTGAAACATATAGAGTGCAGCTATCGGCCTTGGTGGAATGGGGCTATAGAAGAGATGCATTAAACTTGAAAGAGAAGAGATATCTGGTTCCGAGCGCCTGCAGATTCCAATTATTTATACCCTGCCAAAAGGTGCATAAAAATGCACAATGCCCACCACCTCGCCCCATTGCCAATGGGATTGGCTCTGTAACTGCCAGACTGGGGGAGTACTTGGATAAATTTCTGCAGCCGAGTGTTAAACTTACTAGAGCGTATCTGAAGGACACTGGAGAGTTATTATCTTTGCTTAAAGAGGTCCGTTTAGAGACTTCATCACCGGTATATTTGGTAACGGCTGACGTGGCCTCCTTATATACTGTAATACAACATGAGGATGCTGCTTTGGCCCTTAATTGGGCATTGAGCAAAAGGGATGATATCCCAGGGGTCCAGAAATGCTTTTTGGGACATGTGTTGGACTTTTGCATGTCCCACAATTATTTTTGGTGTAACGAACGGTTTTACTCTCAGCAGGTTGGCGTGGCTATGGGGGCTAAATATGCCCCTAGCCTCGCCAACCTGTTCATGGCTGAGTGGGAGGACAGGAAGGTTTTCAACCAAAGGAGACCTCAATTGTTATTTTATCCAAGATTCATAGATGACCTCCTATTCATTTAGGAGGGTACAGAGGAATCTGCTATTGATTTCATACATGAACTCAATGCCAATAATAATAACATTAAATTAGAACATCAAATCAGCAACCACTCAGTCAATTTCTTGGATGTCACGATAATAAGAGAAGGGAATGGGCTAAAAACTAAGGTATTTTTCAAACCAACGGATCGCAACAGCTATTTATCAATAAGAAGCGGCCACCACCCAACATGGATAAGAAATATCTCAAAGGGACAAATGTTGCGTGTACGCCGCAACTGTACACAGTTAGAAGACTTTTTTGAGCAAGCTGGGATCCTAAAGAACAGGTTCATACAAAAAGGATATGGGGAAGGTGAATTGAATGGGGTCATCCAGGAAGTGGCAGAAATGCCCAGGGAACAATGTCTCAACAAAAAGGAAACTACAGTAAGGGATAACTCAAATCAGTATGGGTTTATTTCTGGATATCATTGCCAGTATAAGGATATCGAAAGCATTTTTAGAAGACATTGGCATATTTTGTGCAGGGACAGGCACCTGGGAGAGGTACTACCGGATCACCCAAAGTTCATATATAGAAGAGCCCCAAGTTTTGGCCAACATGTGGTCAAGAAAATATTGGACCCACCAAGGCAAAATGATTTGAGATTGAACATTAGAGGCTTTTAGTGTTGCAGGAGATGTATTTGCTGTAAAACGGTGAAAGTAAGACACAGAGGAATAACGAGTGTAACCAATAGGGAGGGAGAATCCTTCGACATTAAAGAATTCAGCACTTGCAACTCCTCACATGTAGTTTACCTTATGTGGTGCCCATGTGGCCTACTATATGTGGGGAGAACGAAGAGGCTCCTCAGAATTAGAATCTCAGAACACCTAACTAATATAAAGAATGGTTATAAATACCATAGCGTTTCTCTACATTTTAAGGAAAAACATCAACAAGACCCCTCCCTGTTACAGTATTGTGGGATAGATGTGATTCATCCTTCGTGGAGGGGATCCAACAGAGTTAGGAATCTATCCCAAAGGGAAACTCGGTGGATATTTTTAATGAAGAGTCTGGCCCCGAGGGGGTTAAATATAGAGCTAGACCTGAACTGTTTTATCAATGACTTTTAAATTTATAGATTTTGGGGATGCTTAACACGTAATTTGTGTAATTGAATGAAACGTTGAAGTCGCATGTCTTGATTGTTTAAGGGGATTAATTATCTGCCGAGACATTAGGGATTATATATATGTTTATTTATTTTTTAACTCATCATCATGTATCGAAACTTATTGTCTACGTGTGATGAGATAGGGTGGCTTACGGCAGGGCATAGTTGGTGCTGTCCTCCGTATTAATATTTAATATATTCTGAATATGAATTAGTCATTCATTTTTTGCCGTGATTTGTATTAATTTAACATGCTTATGGATTAGGAGGTACATATGTAATTTTAATTAATTAATTAATTTTTTATCAGATGGTTTATAATAATAATTTTAATATGCTATTTTTACTAATTTTAATATTATAATTATTTACCAATAAGCGCACATATATGTGATTAATATCCATGTTTTGTGTAGGTATAGACAGGTTGTGGGTTTGTACCTACAAGGAAGGAGTGGTAGATTTTATTTAGTTTATTTAGATAGGGAGGTTCTCTTAATATGGATGTATGTCTGGGTGAATAACACAAGGTATACAGCAGGCAATGTGAGAGCGTAGCCTGCAGCACTGGAGAGTGCCTGTGAGGTAATGCCTCTCACAGTATGGGATTTGATATGCAGCGGTCTGTTAACCTAACAGATATGCCTGTGTTTCACTTAGCAGAATAAGGAAGTTGTTGCGAGCATCAGTCCGCACTATTGTAATGCCCGATCCTTAATGCAGCGTACACCGGAGCTCTCAGTGAAATCCAGATGACGGGGACCCGAGATGTGCGCATGCGCGATTAGCCGGCCAATGGGCGCTAGCGAGATTTGCATATAAGGGATGAGTGGCAGAGGGCACAGCCTATCCCATGAGGAAGTCAATTTATGATGAAACATGTCGGGGGTGTGGCTGTGAGACGTGACGCACAGCGCTGTTAACTACACTATAGGATAGGAGCATTGTTTGCACAGAAGCACGGAGGACCATCGAGGGAGGGGTGAGATTGAGAATCGGCATCAGCACACCTCGGGTCCGCCGTGACCGTTTGCTATGTTTGGTTTCACTGTTTCACTGGATTTGGTCTGACGTGATCTGCACTTTACTCTGGCTGAATTTTATTGTTCTAAATGTGAGTGGATTGTTGGAAGATTGCAGTGTTTTAATAAATGTGTGTTGCTGGTTTACACTATTGGAGCATTTGTTTTTTTCATGTGGACCTCATGTTATACATTCACTGTGGAACAACGATTGATCCTTTTACCCTGGTGTGTGGTAAATAAGCGATTTTTGCCTTGCATGAAAATGCTGGCAAAATAAGTCGGTGAGTGCAATTCTTGAGGGAGTGGAATCACTGTTCACGAGGGGAAAGGTGGAAGAGACCCAGTATCACCTTTACCTAGTTCAAGAGTTAATATCACCTGCTTTGGAAACTTTTTTTATCACGTGTGATGTCACGTCTATTTTTGGACTGATTATTATCTTTACTTATGCTGAGATTTATTGCACTTTATTATACTGTTTGTACATGTGGTGACTCCATTTATGTAACACTGGAGACGTATAGTTAACTGTCTATGCGTGTGAGTTTTGAAATATATATCAAGAGGGTCACACCATCACTGTGTTAAGGACACTTGCACACTTATAGGGTTATGATATGTACGCTTATCATTTATAGTTATAGATTTGTTCAGAGTGAGATCAGATAACTCTGGGTTAGTGTATAGAACACATATAGAGGGTCACACCATCACTGTATTAAAGGCACTAGTACACTTTATCAAAGCGCCTCTTATTTTTTCCTGGATGCCTGTGTGTGGAGTGTGTTAGTCACAGGCACCCTTGATCAAATATTTAGTTGTTGCACAATAAATTTAAAGGGGCTGCTTCACACTGATTGTGGAGAGATTTTTCACCACACGGTTTACTATATTCACATAGTTTTTACTTTTATCTGTGGAGGATAGGGAGCTCGGTGGAGGTGTTTTGGTTTGAAGGGCGGTTTATCAATCTAAAATACCTTATTATATATTATTTTTTATCATCCCCATTATTTATTTATGCACTCTAGTTAGCGCCACATATTTCTTCTTATTTTTTTCCTCCACCTCATGCTGCCCCTCCTTCATCTTCTATTTTTCCCTTGGCTCCCCTAAAAAACAAAAAAGATGGGGATCCAAGAGAGGGACCAGAGGGGGGAGGGAGGAACCGACTGAAAAAGACGCAGGGTTTAAATGACGTTGGGATATTTAATCTGAGTAATAGTACACTTATTGACAATGACAAATTTGTGCTGTCCCACGGACTTAAGTTTGCTCCAGATAAACCTCTGAATAAGTTCGGAACGTTTATAGACTTGCAAAAATTTATTAGGAAGAGCAACATCAAAAGACACTTTCTATCACAGCCCACTCTACCCTCTAGAGACGATAATGATGAAATAAAACATTCAGGGTTGTCCAATGCCTCTCTTTTTATTCCACCAGGCTTTGTTCCCCCATCAGTTTCAGTATTTATAGGGTTGGTTCTCAAAGATTTTGACAAGCTCAAAGTGAAAAGAGATCGTAATAACTTTCAATTCAGCGATGGTGTTGACTCCCTTAAAAAGAGGAGTGATATTATTCGTCCAGCTGACAAGGGGAGAGGAATAGTAGTGCTAGATAAAACAGCCTACATTGCTGAAATGAATAATATTCTTTCAGATACTGACACATATGTCCCACTCAATCATGATCCGATTTTTAAATACAAAAATTAACTTGCCAAACTTATAGATCAAGGTTTTACTAAAAAATTGCTTGATAAAAAAAGAGAAAGCCTTTTTGATACCTCTAGCCCCCAAAAAAACCTGTCATGTATATTTTACCAAAAGTACATAAAGACCCTGTGAATCCACCCGGGAGGCCTATCATCAGTGGGTTGGGTTCCATCACGTCACGCATTGGGAAATATGTAGGCGGCTTTTTACAACCCCTTGTTTCCCAGATTCCTTCTTACATCAAGGACTCTTCTCAAGTGATCCAATTATTAGATACTCTTGAGGTTAGGAATGGTTTGATTATGGCCACAGCAGATGTGGCCTCCCTTTATACTATTATCTCCCATTCCGATGGCTTAAAGGCTGTCGACACGTTTTTACAGAAAGATGTCAGCCTGATCCACTCCCAAAAGAACTTTTTTTTGGATTTACTGAGATTTGCCTTGACACTCAACTACTTTTGATTCGGAGGGACACATTACCTCCAGAACCGAGGTGTTGCCATGGGTGCTAAGTTTGCACCAAGCATGGCAAACGTATTCATGGCCAAATGGGAGAAGGATGTCGTCTATGCCAACAGGAGACCGGAGCTGGTCTTCTGGGGTAGGTACATAGACGACATCCTCCTCCTTTGGAATGGCGACATGACATCATTGTCTGTCTTTATGCAACAGCTCAATGATAACACCTTGGGCATATCATTGGAGTTTGAGATTAGTACTAGCAAGATCCACTTTTCGGATTTAAGTATTGAGATCAAGGATGGTATATTTAATACATCCTCCTACTTCAAAAGCACTGACAGGAATGGCTATATGAATGAATAAATGAATGAATGAATATTGGGCAGGGTAGCTGCCATAACCCCCAATGGTTAAAATCTGTACCCAAAGGTCAGTTCATATGCCTATGGCGAAACTGCACACCCAAAAGAGACTATTTGTAGCAAGCATTGACTTTGAAAAATAGGTTTGTTGATAAGGGCTATTTGACAGCTGACTTGGAGTTAACATTAGAGCCGTGGGTAATATGGACAGGAACTCCTTGTTCAAAAATAAGGAAAAGATGCCACATAGAGAGAATAATTACAACTTTTCCATGGTCACAACTTACTCACATCAGTATTACGACATAAGAAAATTATGAACAAACACTGGGGGGTGTTAAAAAATGACAAAGTTCTGGGACCTGTTTTACCAGATTGCCCACAGGTAATTTTTAAAGGTGTACCACCTCTTAAAAACTTCAAGTGGCACCAAATATTCTGGACCCTCCCAATAGAGTTTCCCTCTTCCAGAAGTCCAAAGGGTATCTTCCGTGTCGCAGCTGTAACGTTTGCCATTTTAACAACATTAGACAGAGGAAAATTTGTCAATTCAAGTCGAATACGACAGGTAGGATATATGACATTAACACATTCATCACTTGTACTTCTTTGAATGTAGTATATCTTTTATTTGTCCGTTCGGCCTGCAATATGTGGGTCGCACCATACGGGCGATAAATGTCAGAGTTAATGAACATATTACCAATATAAAAAAGGGCTTTCCGAAACATAGTGTTTCACGACACTACCTTGAGTGCCATCAGAAAAATCTGTTTGGAACTGGTTTTATCGCTATAGACAGATTTAATCCTCATTGGCGAGGTAGTTTGGCAAAAAGGGAAATTTCTAGACTCAAAACTCGTTGGATTTACGATCTGAAAAGCTATACTTCATTCAGAACAAATGTGGATTGGGACGTGAATTGTTTTATTAACAGCTAGGAGAAATTTTTTTGTTATAAAACTTTTTTACAATTTGTTTTTCTTTATTTTTGATATTTCATGTTTGGATTGCACTTCATTGGAATTTTAATATTTGTATTTATTGATTTAATAATTTGTATTTTGTGTTTTTTATGCTCATCATTTTTGTTAGATTGGCAAAGCCTCCATGTAATTTAATTTAATTTACCTTTATGCCTTTCTCTACATATGAAAACATTTAAAGGCTTATATGCAAGTTATTGTCATAAAAAGTTTTTGGGGACCTGGGTCCTGCCCCAGGGGACATGGATCAATGCAAAAAAAAGTTTTAAAAACGGCCGTTTTTTCAGGAGCAGTGATTTTAATAATGCTTAAAGTCAAACAATAAAAGTGTAATATCCCTTTAAATTTCGTAGCTGGGGGGTGTCTATAGTATGCCTGTAAAGGGGCGCATGTTTCCTGTGTTTAGAACAGTCTGACAGCAAAATGACATTTCGAAGGAAAAAAACGATTTAAAACTACTCGCGGCTATTGCATTGCCTGTCCGACAATACACATAGAAGTTCATTGATAAAAACAGCATGGGAATTCCCCACAGGGGAACCCCGAACCAAAATTAAAAAAAAAAATGACGTGGGGGTCCCCCTAAATTCCATACCAGGCCCTTCAGGTCTGGTATGGATATTAAGGGGAACCCCGGCCAAAATTTTAAAAAATAATGACGTGGGGGTCCCCCTAAATTCCATACCAGACCCTTCAGGTCTGGTATGGATTTTAAGGGGAACCCCGCGCCAAAAAAAAAAAAAAAATGGTGTGGGGTCCCCCCAAAAATACATACTAGACCCTTATCCGAGCACGCAACCTGGCAGGCCGCAGGAAAAGAGGGGGCGATGAGAGCGCGCCCCCCCTCCTGAATCGTACCAGGCCACATGCCCTCAACATTGGGAGGGTGCTTTGGGGTAGCCCCCCAAAACACCTTGTTCCCAAGTTGATGAGGACAAGGGTCTCATCCCTACAACCCTGGCTGGTGGTTGTGGGGGTCTGCGGGCGGGGGGCTTATCGGAATCTGGAAGCCCCCTTTAACAAGGGGACCCCCCAGATCCCGGCCCCCCCCCATGTGAAATGGTAAGGGGGTACTTACCCCTACCATTTCACTAAAAAACTGTCAAAAATGTTAAAAATGACAAGAGACAGTTTTTGACAATTCCTTTATTTAAATGCTTCTTCTTTCTTCTATCTTCCTTCATCTCCTTCTTCTGGTTCTTCTGGCTCTTCTGGTTCTTCCTCCAGCATTCTCGTCCAGCATCTCCTCCGCGGCGTCTTCTATCTTCTTCTCCTCGGGCCGCTCCGCACCCATGGCATGGGGGGAGGCTCCCGCTCTTCTCTTCATCTTCTTCTCTTCTCTATTTTCTTCTCCGGGCCGCTCCGCACCCATGCTGGCATGGAGGGAGGCTCCCGCTGTGTGACGGCGTCTCCTCGTCTGACGGTTCTTAAATAATGGGGGGCGGGGCCGCCCGGCGACCCCGCCCCCCTCTGACGCACGGGACATGACGGGACTTCCCTGTGGCATTCCCTGTGACGTCACAGGGAAGTCCCGCCAAGTCACCGTGTGTCAGAGGGGGGCAGGGTCACCCCGGGTGGCCCCGCCCCCTGCTATTTAAGAACCGTCAGACGAGGAGACACCGTCACACAGCGGGAGCCTCCTTCCATGCCAGCAAAATGAAGAAGAGAAGAAGAGAAGAAAAGAAGAAGAAGAAGAAGAAGACGAAGAAGATGAAGAGAAGAGCGGGAGCCTCCCCCCATGCCATGGGTGCGGAGCGGCCCGAGGAGAAGAAGATAGAAGACGCCACGGAGGAGATGCTGGACGAGAATGCTGGAGGAAGAACCAGAAGAGCCAGAAGAACCAGAAGAAGAAGATGAAGGAAAATAGAAGAAAGAAGAAACATTAAAATAAAGGAATTGTCAAAAAAGGTCTCTTGTCATTTTTTTTTTGACAGTTTTTTGGTGAAATAGTAGGGGTAAGTACCCCCTTACCATTTCACACAGGGGGGAGGGCCGGGATCTGGGGGTCCCCTTGTTAAAGGGGGCTTCCAGATTCCGATAAGCCCCCCGCCCGCAGACCCCCACAACCACCGGCCAGGGTTGTGGGGATGAGGCCCTTGTCCTCATCAACATGGGGACAAGGTGTTTTGGGGGGCTACCCCAAAGCACCCTCCCAATGTTGAGGGCATGTGGCCTGGTACGGTTCAGGAGGGGGGGGCGCACTCTCGTCCCCCCCTCTTTTCCTGCGGCCTGCCAGGTTGCATGCTCGGATAAGGGTCTGGTATGGATTTTTGGGAGACCCCACACCTTTTTTTTTTTTGATACTGATACTGTATAATCCGGTTTATTAAGTATCACACTATTGGCTGTTTTTACCTTATATGCACTGCTGAGCTTGGGCTTGATTGGCCAGGACGTGTCTACGCCGTTCCTGTTAGGAGCCTGTCTGTGCTCCACTACATCTGCGCACCCTATCTGGATGTCTGGTAAGCAGGATATCCCCTAGGTTCGCTGCTGCAGTTTTATTCTGTGTTTTACACGTTTGGCTGTGTGGAATTTTGCTCATATGAATTTGCCATCTGGTAAGCAGCTTGTGCATGTGATGTGCTGCACCTAGAGGGTTCTTCTTCTTTTTTTCAATGTTTATATCCCTTTTTCCAATGTCTATTTCTGGGTGATTGGGTGCAGTCTTGCCTTTTACCTAATCTGCCAAACAGATTCTGGGTGCTGCTATTTTTGTCTTTCTACCTATTCACCCCACACTACATCTTTGCATGATTGCATGACACTCATCTACCATTCTTAGTTGCTGCGCTGACATTGGATGATATATGATCACACATGATTAGTTTTTGTTGAGTGTTGCACTTATTGTTCACATTTGGAGTGCTTTACATTATCAGTATTACGCTATGTTTTTGTTATATATTTTTGGATAAAACCTCTATGGACTGGTCACACGGGACGAGTGCGGTTATCCTGATTCATCTGGATCATCTGTCTAAAGGCCCAGGCTGGGTTTAAGCCACTTGCCCCTATTTGGCTTACTTCTGGTAAGCGCAATATTTTGGTGTTTTCCAGTTCCATTGTTGTTTCATCACTTATCACTTTGGATGAACTTTCACATTATTCACTTATGATAGTTCTACTTCCTTCATTTGTTGTGGACATTCATATGGGACTACACGGACTATACTAAAGATTACACATTCTTTAGTGTTTATATCATTTTAGCACGGTTTTTGTTTATTATTTTGTCTTTGGTGTGCCACACTTATAACCACAGCTTTTACCTTTTTTTTCCAAGCGCAGTTTTTTTCTTTTTCATTTCATCCCTACTTATGATCTTTTTTACTGAATAACTTTTTGGGGTTTGCTGAAATGAGGTTTGATATCCTATGACTCCTGCCCGGACTTGGGAAACTATATGAATGGTGATTATCTCCCGTTGGATGACTGATCCTATAGAGGCTTTGTTTTACTTGTTGGAGTGTGACACCCACATTGCCTGTGATTAGTGATTTGATGCTCATCTTAAATCATTGTCTGGTAGGCAGATTTGACACACTTGGGTGTTGATCGCTCTTTTTCCTTACACACTGGAAGCGGTGAAGGGCTCTTCATATTTTCTACATCTTCAATTAATCTTTCTGGTTGAATAAGCGCTGCATTTTGAACTATGTTTATCTTGTTGTGTGATCAATGAATTGTGCTGGCTGCTAGTCCACATTGTATATGTTTTCTTCACTTTAGCACTGATACCCACTTACTCTTTGTTATATATATATATATATATCCACTGCATACAGTTTAGCTATATCTGACTGCAGGCTGTTCCTGGTGTACTTTTTCTTATATACTTCTGGCAGGCAGGTTATTCAGTTAGCTCCAGTGTAATATATAAATATATATATATATATATATATATATATATATATATATGATCTATACATACATATACACACACACACATACATATACATACAGTCTCGTATATATCTCCTTCCCGCCGAATATACGCAGATGTTCGTACTAGGCTTTCGGGGGGGTTTTATACCGGGATGCTGCCCGCAGCTGCAGGCATCATCCCGTGTACTGGCTTTCCAGGTATAACAACCTATGCGGCCAAAAGCCGCTCAGCTGTTATACTGGAGGAGCGGGAGGGTACGGCTCCCCCGCCACTCTTACCCAGCAGTCTTGTTTATAATTATATATATATATATATTATATATATATATATATAATATATATATATATATATATATATATATATATATATTATATATATATATATATATATGTATGTAATGGGGGTTCTTTAGCTTAGTGTAGAGGAAAAAGAAAACAAGTCCAATAACAGAAGAGTTGCCCACACAGGGGTTTCAGCTGTCCACAGCAACAATGTAAGATAAACAGAAAATACCAAGCCACCTGGCTCTCTTTAGCAGCACTGCTGCTCAGGCTTATGCTTAAGCCCTCTTGACTCTATAACGGAGTTACTGTACCTCAGCACTCTTTCCCAGCTTCCTTGCTGTTCCAGCCCACAGGCTTGGACCCTCTGTCTGCTCTGACAAACAGAACCGTGCAGACATGCACACTTCTCCATTGCTGGCCTGGACTCCTCGGGAGGGTAGAGCCCAGAATCATGGTCAGGTGTCTACAAATAGCCCAGCACACACCTAACCAGTCAGTATGCTGGTGGATCTCAAAATCTGGACCCAGGACTGGGATTTCATCCCACCCAGATCACTACGAAATCCCCAGGCTCCAGGTCCCAAAGTGGACTTTAGTAAACAATGAGGAAACTGAAAAGCCAGTTTCCCCCCAAATAAGCAAATAAACTGGAACCCCTCAACCTGCCTGGTTGAGAATCCTGCGTCCAAACACTGGTGGGGTACCACACCACCACATATCTCCCCCCCGTGTTTCGTCCCAGAGGGCGGAACACACCAGTACAACCTCCTCACTTTGGCATGACCATGCAAGCTACCAACCACATGGGCTAAATCTGGTCCCATCAGGTGACTTTCTCCATGTCCCCCTGCTACATCTACTGGGGCTCTACAAAAAAGCGATGTCTTCACACTTCTCTTGGGCCTACACTAGTCCTTTTACCAATCTTGGTACCTTTTTGCACATGAGGTTGATTTCTGAGTTTTAAGGGTCCAACACCATTAGGTTATAAAGTGCTCCTTCAAATTCCACTAGAACACCCCTTTTCTCTTTATCTAATTTAGAAGGAACCACATTTTTTAACACTGGTTTTGTGATAAATGGGGGCTCTTTTATTGGAGTGACCCTGGTTCCTCTGTGAGCTCTATGTACGGGCACACTCTTACTGTCCAAGCTTAGCGTCACTTGTTTCCTTATGTACACTGCATGCTTAATTTTGTCAGTTTCATCACTAACATCCTGACTGTCTTACCACTTTGAGGTTTTAAAGTCATGTGACACCTTGCTGGGCTTTGGGCCATTTCCCTCTGACTATTGTTTACCACGATTCTTTTCAGACCTTAGAGATTTCTCAAACCTCAGGAAAACTTCCCCAGAACCTGTAGGGGGCCTAATTCTGCTGTACCTTTTACCTCTTCTGTGTCTATCATAGGATTTCCTATCTCATTACAATTTTCAGGGTTTGCTACAACCATATTAACTTGATCAAGATCATCAGGTCTATCATTATTTTTGTTGTCACCCATGGTCAACAGAGCAGTGTCTTGAGAGGAACTGCACCCAGCGGAGTGTCTGTCTACGGCAGCTTCACTATACACCAACTCCACTGGCATGAGATCCTCTGCCAGCAACTGTCCTGACCCCTGACCATTATCGCATAAAACAACATTTGGACCTGTGGCTACAATCACTTCATTTATTGCTGTGCCATCTGGCACTTCCACCAACACCAGCTCATTTGGCACGGCATCATCCATTACCACATCATTAGGCCCTTTGTGGATCACAAACATGACCTCTTCTGTGCGTTTGCCCTTACTTGGCGTTTCCATCTCATGAGCAACATCTGCAGTAGCAAGTGCACCCTTGCATATAAGTTGCTCTAAAAAACAAACAAAGGCGCCTCTAAGTGCAGAAGGTAAACAATTTTAAAACCCCAACTGGGTTAAAAACACTTACAAAATAGGAGTGGTTAACAGGCACATCGTGGGTGAGGCTGCATTGGAAGGGGTCACGATCAGAGGAAGCCTTCAGGAGGATGGATGTGGTCACTGTCAGCAGCGGTGTAAAGCACAGGGAGCCATCCCCTCATCCCTATCTACCAACATTTCTCCTGTTCATTTTGGACTGCCGATCCTTTATAGAGACATTATTTGGACTAAAACAGTCCTGTGCGCCCTATACCACCTTTTATAAGTTGCTCTGCAGGTCCTTCATCTGGCACCGCAGAAATCATGTCTGCTCCATTTTTACAAACAGAGGCCTTTTCCCAACAAACCCAACAAGCTTTTTTCCAACCTGTCCCAGTCTGCTATCTCTGTGCTCCCAGAGGTACCACGCAGTACCATTCCTACTGCACAAGACCCAGAGGGACAGAGTGTTTCAGCAACAGACACATTGCACATATCACTTTGGTTCAAATAAGATTGTGGCACTACATTTTTAACCATAGCAGCAGAAATGCTTTCCACCTGGCTGTTAGGAGGGGAAACCTCCAACATTTTGGGCTCATTTTCCATTTCTCCAAAGTCTCTCTCATATATTATATCTTCCAGACATAATCCAGCAGCATACGCAGTGGCAACTTTTAACAAAAATAACAAATTCAGGAATAAACCATTCCTGTCCTGTTCCTCTTTGTTCTGTACAGTCTGCCATTCAGTGCGCCACCAAGTGGTACTTCGCAGTACCAGACCATCAGACTGTGGAGGAGACACACCAGTATAGATTGGCTGTACATCCCAAAGTTCAAGCATCTCTTTTAATGCTTTGGTTACAGACCAGACCCTCAATCCTAGACCCAAGTCCTTCCTGGTGACTGTTATTACACTGGGAATGCAGACAGACTCATTCGTTGAGACTTGATAAGTTGCGACTTTCAAACGAACATCCTCCCAGCTGGAGGTAACCACAGCCTGGTGCTCACCCAGAGTGCTGCCAGGTGCTGGACCCATACGCAAATTTTCAGGCTCAGCATCAGTGAACTGCTCCAGAGCATTACCAGTGACAACGTCACTTTGACACTCCATGTCAACCTCAGTTTTGTGGGTCACGGACAATGTCTCTGCTGTGCGCTTGCCCTTATTTGGTTCATCCTGCTCACGAGGGTTAACCGCTGCAGCAGCCACCGCACCCTCCGGTACAAGCTGTTCTGCAGTCCCTCCTACTGGCACAGCAGAAACCATATCCACCTTATTTTTGTGCATAAAAACCTTATCTATCAGGAAGATTAGATTTTTACCCCAACTATCCCAATCTATTGTATGTGCGCTCCCTTCAGCGGTACTCCTCAGCACTGATCCACCCGCCCAAGGAGACACATAAGAACAGACGGGCTTAGTTGCAGACTCATTACACAAGTCATTGTAAATCATGTCAGATTGTGGCAATATGTGTTTTAGCACAGTAGGTTGCAATACACCATATTCACCACCTTGCTCGGGTGGTGCTTCATAAACCTCACACACTTTTACACTTTCCACAGGTTGCATTAACCCACTATTTACCTGCAGACTTTCCGTATTAGCAGATTGCACCAACATCTTCCCATTAAAAGGTGCAGTTCCACTCTGCCTCACCAGAGTGACATTGCAGTTGTCCAGGGCAACCTCCAGCTCCAATACGTGAAGTTCCCTGGAGATGTCTAGGGACAACTGTGCTGTCTTACCACCAGTTGCTATGGGCAATGCCCCATCTTTAACCACAACTTTTGCTTTGCAAGAACCTGGAGTTTTCCAACAGCAAACTTTTCATTAACATTAACAGCATTTTTAGCTCCTACAGCCTGTCCAAGCCCCCCAATATTTCCCTTTTAAATACTGCCAACTTGAGACTGGCAGACATTAGACACATAACTATTCCCCTCTTAAGAAGTACACACAGGTGCAGGTTTGACTTTAACCCCTGCCTCCCCACTGTACAGGGTACTGCACAGGGAAAAGTCACCCTCAAGAACACATTCAGTGGCCACACTAACTGGGGTCACTTTCACATCATGGACAGTCTCATAACCAGTCCTTTTCCACATAAAACTCAGCGTTTCCAGTCATTATTCCATTAAAGACAGTCTTACCCACTGCAGTAGTAGGGGTCACCATCTTTATTTGAGTATGGCGTCTCACGAACCAGTCCTCTGCTGCACTATTACTGGCCAACTCCCCTTGGTGGCCACGGGATGAAACTACAGAAGGCATCTCCCACTGTTTAGCATCCCCTGCAGGCACAACAGGAACCTTCTTGTTGCTAGGGGTGACTGCAAACATATTTTCATAGGAATCTGGGCCCATAAAGACTTTTTCCCAGCAACATTACATCCAGCTGGCCACATTCCAGGCATGTTACTGGAGGACTTTTTCCCAGAGTGCTTCTCTCTTGGCGATTCCCAGCTGGCTGGAACGCACAGGCCTCTTTGTGGGAACACTGAGCCAAATCTCCACTGTAGCTCCTCCTTTCAGGCACAACTTTTACTCCTGTCGCCATGGGAGACCACACTCTCCCAGCAGAGCTTTGCTGATTTTCCCAAACTTGATGCATTGTGGCTTTCAACTTGCCACGACTCTCTGCAGGCAATACATTCCCCACGTGGTGTGCAGACTTGACATTAGTACCATTGCTAAGGGCAACCACATACCTCTCCAACTCCCGGTCAGGCTGTCGGTCACTCCTGGCACTTAAATCAGGCTTCCTAAACACTGTTGCAGACCTTTGTCTGGCCATGTCACTTTTTACTGGAAGCTGTGACAAAGGGCACTTGGAGGCCCCCACTCGCTGCACCACAAACAGCGTTCTGGCCTTCTTGCACGAGCGTTGCCAGGGGCAACAACACCCCTCTTCCAGGTATGAACATCCAGCCACTCTCTCCTTGCACTGAAGGTTGGCTTGCTTTCCTCTTTAGCTTGGTTCAGTGCTGCTAGATGCCGCTTGCACCAATCCACCGCAGATTCAAACACTGGTGGACTCTCCATTCTCGCAGTCATTTCACTGCACAGAGCAACAACAGGAGCACTGTTTCTTTAAGGGGCCTCTCCCTTCCAGGTACACCACCTGCTGCACACACTGCAGAGCACAGGCAGTTTCTGGCAATAGCTCACTGGAAATACGCAAGGATTTTCATTTTTGCACGCATTCGAGCACCATTTGTAGTATTATGGGTTCTTTAGCTTAGTGTAGAGCCTACCAGTGAGCTGAGTAGTGGCGGAACTATAGGGGTCGCTGCAGTCGCACTTGCGACTTGGCCCTACCATTCTGCTGCTGTGGGGGGGCCCAAGACCTGGCATTTCTCCCTGTACCTCTGGCTTGCCGTTTGGAATGCAGTGGGGGGAGGTGGGAGGCAGCGATCGGCAGCTCTATTGTTCCTGTGGGCGGTGGGATCATCATCTCCCTGCAGCTTGTAGTTCTCTCTTCCCAGTGTCAGTGTAAACAGTGGAGAGAAGAGGGGAGGGGCCGGGCAGGTATCAGTTTCACCTTCAGTGAGTTGCTCTGCTTGTGCTGCTGATACATGCCTGGGTCAGAGGCTCCTCCCCTCTCCACTGTATACACTCAGAAGAACTACAAGCCACATGGAGATTCCCCTGCCTGTGGACACCATAGAGCTGCTGATCGCCGCCTCCCACCTCCACCAGCCAGGTACATAGGGAACCTCTTGAAGGAGGGGGGGCAGCAGTCTTGGGACCCTGATGTAAGGGGGGGGGCTTTCTGGGGTCATTAATGTAAGGAGGGGCTCTCTGGGGACCCTGATGTCTTGGGGGCTCTCTGGGGACCCTGAAGTCTTGGGGGGCTCTCTGGGGACCCTGATGTCTTGGGGGGGGCTCTCTGGGGACCCTGATGTCTTGGGGGGGCTCTCTGGGGACCCTGATGTCTTGGGGGGCTCTCTGGGTACCCTGATGTAAGGGGGGATCCCTGGGGAGCCTGATGTAAGGAGGGAGGCTCCCTAGGGACCCTAATGTAGGGGGGGCTCTCTGGGGACCCTGATGTAAGGAAGGTTCTCTGGGGACCCTGATGTAAGGGGGGGGGCTTTCTGGGGAAATTATTGTAAGGAAGGGGCCCTCTGAGGACACTAATGTAAGGAAGGGGCCCTCTGAGGATACTAATGTAAGGGGGGGCTCTCTGGGGACCTTGATGTAAGGGGGAGGCTCTCTGGGGACCCTGTAAAGTGTATTATTCCCGCGCTACCATGTAGTCAGTATAGTACTAAGGGGAGAAGCTGCTTGCACCGGATGGGGTCCAACCTGGCCCCTAATAGAGAAGTAAGCTAGCAAGTGGGTGTGGTGCTGCGCTAATCCTGGTAACTAAACAAATGCATGAGTGCAACCGTGCTACAATGTTGATGAGTCAGAGGCTAGTTGCCTAACGTGAACGTGGGGTGTGAATAATCATCAAACACCATTGTAAGAGAATAAAAATATAAATATACTCCGCCCAGTGTAAAAAGTGACTAAATTGGGTAAAAGTGTCCGGACTATGAAAATTGCAATAATAGCATCAACATAAGCAGTTAAAAGGCATGCAGTGTCGGACTAAACATATAGTGCATATGTAGGCAAGTGGGTGACTAAAACATTAATAGCACAATATACAACTTCCAGAAAAATAAAAATAAAACAAAAAAGTGCAATGTTACACTGTACGTCCGGAGAGATCACAATGCCCGTGGAAATGCAAAAAAGTGTCCAGTGCAAACAATAAGTGCTCAAAAATTGTCTAAAGACATAAATACAGTCCAAAGAAAGGTGGCTTGTGTAACAGCAAAATCTCCAATGATTCATCAATCCTCAAAGTGCCAAACAGTGAGATGCAAGCAGCAAACTTGATTCTAAAATCAGTCACTTTGAATAGGTGAAAAGTGTGAAGTGTAAAGACCAGTCCTCTTCATGCAGCAATCCTACACTGGTGGATAATGGCCCCTTACCTCATTATACTGAGGTTACAGCATAAGTCAGTCACCGCTTATGGCAGCTCCTATGGAGGTTGGTCCTGGGTCCCGGACTATGTCTCTATATGCCTCAGGTCCACAGGGGGCATGGCGGCCGAAAGGGGAAAAAGAATGCAATATAGTGTAGTCATTTTTAAAACATCTAAACTTTATTCAAAGGTAAAAGAAGGTACTCACACAGTGAAAACGGCAGAGGGCGCATGTAACCAAACGAGCCGCGAGCTCGTACACTGCTGACAGTGGAAGGTGCCTGTCCCTGGGACTGACTTATGCTGTAACCTCAGTATAATGAGGTAAGGGGCCATTATCCACCAGTGTAGGATTGCTGCATGAAGAGGACTGCTCTATACACTTCACACTTTTCACCTATTCAAAGTGACTGATTTTAGAATCAAGTTTGCTGCTTGCATCTCACTGTTTGGCACTTTGAGGATTGATGAATCATTGGAGATTTTGCTGTTACACAAGCCACCTTTCTTTGGACTGTATTTATGTCTTTAGACAATTTTTGAGCACTTATTGTTTGCACTGGACACTTTTTTGCATTTCCACAGGCATTGTGATCTCTCCGGACGTACAATGTAACATTGTACTTTTTTGTTTTATTTTTATTTTTCTGGAAGTTGTATATTGTTCTATTAATGTTTTAGTCACCCACTTGCCTACATATGCACTATATGTTTAGTCCGACACTGCATGCCTTTTAACTGCTTATGTTGATGTTATTATTGCAATTTTCATAGTCCGGACACTTTTACCTAATTTTGTCACTTTTTACACTGGGCGGAGTATATTTATATTCTCTTACAATGGTGTTTGATGATTATTCACACCCCACGTTCACGTTAGGGGACTAGCCTCTGACTCATCAACATTGTAGCACGATTGCACTCATGCATTTGTTTAGTTACCAGGGTTAGCGCAGCACCACACCCACTTGCTAGCTTACGTCTCTGGGGACCCTAATGTAAGGAAAGGGGTCTCTGGGGACCCTGATGTAAGGAAAGGGGTCTCTGGGGACCCGGACGTAAGGAGGGGACTCTCTGGGGACCCTGATGTAGGGGGGCTCTCTGGGGACCCTGATGTAAGTGAGGCTCTCTGGGAACCCTGTTGTAAGTGGGGCTCTCTGGGAACCCTGTTGTAAGTGGGGCTCTCTGGGTACCCTAATGTAAGAGGGGACCCTGGGTATCCTGATGTAAGGAGGGAGGCTCTCTGGGGACCCTAATATAGGGGGAGGCTCTCTAATGACCCTGATGTAAGGGGAGACTCTCTGGGGACCCTGATGTAAGGGGAGGCTCCCTAGGAACCCTTATGTAGAGGGGGCTCTCTGGCAACCCTGATGTAAGGAGGGCTCCCTGGGGACACTGATCTAAGGGGGGTTCTCTGGGGACCCTGATTTAAGTGGAGGCTCTCTGGGGACCCTGATGTAAGGGGAGGATCTCTGGGGACCCTAATGTAGGGGGAGGCTGTCTGGGGACCCTTATGTAAAGGTAAGCTTTCTAGGGACTTTAATGTAGGGGGAGGCTCTCTGGGGACCCTGATGTAAGGAGGGGCTCTCTGGGGACCTTGATGTTAAGGGGAGCTCTCTGGGGACCCTGAGGTAATGAGGGGGGCTCTGAGGACCCGAATATATGTAGGGAGGCTCTCTTGGGACCCTGATGTAAGGGGAGGCTCTCTAGGGACCCTAATGTAGGGGGGGCTCTCTGGGAACCCTGATGTAAGGAGGGCTCCCTGGGGACCCTGATGTAAGGAGGGTTCTCTGGGGACCCTGATGTAAGGGGAGAATCTCTGGGGACCATAATATAGGGGGAGGCTCTCTAAGGACCCTGATGTAAGGGGAGGCTCTCTGGGGACCCTGATGTAAGGAGGGGCTCCCTGGGAACTCTGATGTAAGTGGGGCTCTCTAGGTACCCTGATGTAAGTGGGGGATCTGCATTCAGGTATGTAACTATATATATATATATATATATATATATATACACACACATATATATCTCATAACATAAAGTGTATAACAGGGCCTAAATACACCACTCAGCGCTACAGAACTCAAAAAAGAGTTTCTTTGAGGACTGACCATGGCGGCCACAGAGATCGCTCGGCAGATGTGCTAATTTATTTATCCCAGGATATCTGTTATTTGGAGGCTTGTGATATACCTATCTCTGGTGAGTTTAACCCCCTGAGGGAAGTGTTTTCACACCTGGTGGAGTGGAGTGATCGGTGGATGGTGCATGCTTTGACAACTTTGTGATCTGCCTTGAACAACCTCTGAACCACTACTGTTACTATATCACTCTTATGGACATTGCTCTGTGTGTAGTTGGCCACACAATCGTTTATTTTGCTCAACAACAGCGCTGTTTTAGTATATAACTGTTCCTTGAATATCATTGTATGGTGTTATACTATTGTTTGCATATATATATATATATGTGTATGCCTGCCAAAGTGTATGACTTTCCTTACTTAGCTGCTATGGGCTCTAGCCCGAGATCTTTTGTAGACCTAGCAACACCACTGGTGGGGGCCCTTCATGGTTTCTTGCACCGGGGCCCTGAAGATTCTAGTTACGCCTCTGGAGCTGAGTCTACACCAGATATGCCGTTTTTAAGGGCTTGTTGGCCCATGTTTATTAAAGGAAAAAGAAAACAAGTCCAATAACAGAAGAGTTGCCCACACAGGGGTTTCAGCTGTCCACAGCAACAATGTAAGATAAACAGAAAATACCAAGCCACCTGGCTCTCTTTAGCAGCACTGCTGCTCAGGCTTATGCTTCAGCCCTCTTGGCTCTATAACGGAGTTACTGTACCTCAGCACTCTTTCCCAGCTTCCTTGCTGTTCCAGCCCACAGGCTTAGACCCTCTGTCTGCTCTGACAAACAGAACCGTGCAGACATGCACACTTCTCCCTTGCTGGCCTAGACTCCTCGGGAGGGTGGAGCCCAGAATCATGGTCAGGTGTCTACAAATAGCCCAGCACACACCTGACTAGTCAGTATGCTGGTGGATCTCAAAACCTGGACCCAGGACTGGGGATTTCATCCCACCCAGATCACTACAAAATCCCCTGGCTCCAGGTCCCAAAGTGGACTTTAGTAAACAATGAGGAAACTGAAAAGCCAGTTTCCTCCCAAATAAACAAATAAACTGGAGCCCCCCAACCTGCCTGGTTGAGAATCCTGCGTCCAAACTCTGGTGGGGTACCACTCCACCACAATATATATATATATATATATATATATATATATATATATATATATATATATATATAGACACTACTGTTCAAAAGTTTGGGGTCACCCAAACAATTTTGTGTTTTCCATGAAAAGTCACACTTATTCACCACCATACGTTGTGAAATGAATAGAAAATAGAGTCAAGACATTGACAAGGTTAGAAATAATGATTTGTATTTGAAATAACATTGTTTTTACATCAAACTTTGCTTTCATCAAAGAATCCTCTTTTTGCAGCAATTACAGCATTGCACACCTTTGGCATTCTAGCTGTTAATTTATTGAGGTAAGCTGGAGAAATTGCACCCCACGCTTCTAGAAGCAGCTCCCACAAGTTGGATTGGTTGGATGGGCACTTCTGGCGTACCATACGGTCAAGCTGCTCCCACAACAGCTCAATGGGGTTCAGATCTGGATTCATCCGTCCACAACACTTTTTTCCAGTCTTCCTCTGTCCAATGTCTGTGTTCTTTTGCCCATCTTAATCTTTTTCTTTTATTGGCCAGTCTCAGATATGGCTTTTTCTTTGCCACTCTGCCCTGAAGCCCAAAATCCCGCAGCCGCCTCTTCACTGTAGATGTTGACACTGGTGTTTTGCGGGTACTATTTAATGAAGATGCCAGTTGGGGACCTGTGAGGCGTCTGTTTCTCAAACTAGAGACTCTAATGTGCTTATCTTCTTGCTTAGTTGTGCAACGCGGCCTCCCACTTCTTTTTCTACTCTGGTTAGAGCCTGTTTGTGCTGTCCTCTGAAGGGAGTAGTACACACCGTTGTAGGAAATCTTCAATTTCTTTGCAATTTCTCGCATGGAATAGCCTTCACTTCTAAGAACAAGAATAGACTGTCGAGTTTCAGATGAAAGTTCTCTTTTTCTGGCCATTTTGAGCGTTTAATTGACCCCACAAATGTGATGCTCCAGAAACTCAATCTGCTCACAGGAAGGTCAGTTTTGTAGCTTCTGGAAGGAGCTAGACTGTTTTTAGATGTGTGAACATGATTGCACAAGGGTTTGCTAATCATCAATTAGCCTTCTGAGCCAATGAGCAAACACATTGTACCATTAGAACACTGGAGTGATAGTTGCTGGAAATGGGCCTCTATACACCTATGTAGATATTGCACCAAAAACTAGACATTTGCAGTTAGAATAGTCATTTACCACATTAGCAATGTATAGAGTATATTTGTTTAAAGTTAGGACTAGTTTAAAGTTAGCTTCATTTAAAAGTACAGTGCTTTTCCTTCAAAAATAAGGACATTTCAATGTGACCCCAAACTTTTGAACGGTAGTGTATATATATATATATATATAATATACACAGACAGTCTCGTTTATATATATGTAGCAGGACACATTTTTGATGTAACTTAATGTTATGTTATATCTTATCATCTGGCGCCATCTAGCGGCCAAAATATAAAAGGACTGCATCTTTATTTCTTTTTCTATTCAAGTTGACATGGAAGTATTCTGTTTGTTTACATTTGGATATTAACTTGACCTACCCACAATGTTCAGCAACTCCCACAAACCTCAGGGAACAGAACTGCATTGTGGGAAGACTATAAAAAAGGCTGGGAGCAGCCATCTTAGGTCTCTTGTTACTGGGACGCATGGCCTGTCAGCGGGGCTCTGTGGGTGTGTGTGTTCCATAAAGTTGCGGCCTACCTTGTGCAGAGCGGAACAGCAGCCAGCGATCCTGCCTTAGATTACAGTGTGTTGGAGCAGCAGAGTGATCGTTCCAGAGACCCTTGAAGAAGGTAACCGAGGACTCCTGGTCGTCTGTGAGCAGTCTTTGATTCGGCCTTACATCACAGCATGCTGGAGTAGCAGTGTGATCGTTACAGAGACCCTTGAAGGAGGTAACCGAGGACTCCTGGTCATCTGTGAAGTGGTACAGCATGACGGCGTGGCCACAGCGAATAGACTGAGAACTTGTGGAACGGAGACAGAACCCTGTACATCAGAACGGAGTCTTCTGACAACACTGTCCTGGTTGGGTGAGAGGGCTGTTGCCCGAAAGTTTCTTGATGCACTTTTATACATCCATCTACACAAGACAGAGTTACTGGGACCCATAGTCCCAAAAAAAAGTCAAGAGGATTTAGTACTGAGTCCCTGGCATCAAAGTTAGTTATAGTGCTGCTGTACCAGAATCTTACTTTCACATATTCAGTCTACTTTGATCAGGAGTCATTAACCCTTTGGACTACAAATCTACTTGTTTTTGATAGCAGAAGAAAAGAAGGACTGTTTAGTAAAACACAAGGCCTTGTGTCCCTTTACTATATTGGGGTAGTGTGACACTAAATGAGGGAGCTCTCTAATTGTTGTACTACACTTTATCAAGTTAGTCTTTGATTTAGTAGAGTAATAAAGCGCGCAGGAAATAGGATAGTGCTCATAGTGAGATAAATTCACTCTGACGGTTATCCTATTTACTTTGATACACCACGTATATATTATTTCAGACATTTTATACCTGTATTGTATCTTTGTAATATAAAGTTCAGTTGACTGTCAGACTATGTTGGTCTGACAGTACAACCTTGGAGTTTAACCCTTCTAAAACAATGACAGTAAAAAAAAAAAGCTTATTATTCAAGTATAACTGTGTGAGTGTTGTTTTTCTCTTCATCACCAGCTAAGAGGATGGTAAGGTAACTGCAGACAGTATATTATATTGAGTATTGTGATCTTGCCTTTATGATTTTGTTTTGACTGCACACTATCACACCACAGCTGTGTCAGGGGGTAAGAGTTATTAAAAAGAGGAAAGAAAGCAGAGTACAGGCCCAAATAAATCAGCAGCTCCTTCGGGGGTTAGTGATATATATATATTTCCACTGCATACAGTTTAGCTATATCTGACTGCAGGCTGTTCCTGGTGTACTTTTTCTAATATACTTCAGGCAGTGTACACAGTACCGTGCACCCCTAGTACAGTAGCTACTACTTTTCTGGTGGTGTACACAATACAGTACACCCATAGTTGTTACACTTCTGTTGGTGTACACAGTACCGTGCACCCATAGTGCAGTTCCTACTACTTTTTATGGTGGTGTACATACTACACAATACATACAGTGCACCCATAGTTGCTATTAGACTTCTTTTGGTGTACACAGTACTGTGCACCCCTAGTGCAGTTGTATACTACTTTTCTGGTGGTGTACACACACAAAACAAACAGTGCACTCATAGTTGCTATTAGACTTCTGTTGGTGTACACAGTACCGTGCACCCCTTGTGCAGTAGCTACTACTTTTCTGGTGATGTACACAATACAGTACACCCATAGTTGTTATTACATTTCTGTTGGTGTACACAGTACCGTGCACCCATAGTGCAGTAGCTACTACTTTTCTGGTGGTGTACACAGTACACAATACAGTGTAGAGTGGTGTTGCAAAACAAAATCCCCATCATGTCCGGAAGGCCACCAAGGAGAGGCAGACACTCACAGGCCACTAAAAGAGGGCAAGCAGGCTCTGTGTCTACAGTCCACAGTGCTGGTCATGGACATGGTGCATCTTCTGCAGGTGGCCGTGGGGCATGCTTGTCATTTTTCTGCTGCTGGGACAGGGGCAGAAAAATTGGGCCTTTGGTGGTGGTGCCATTAACCAAAAATATTGTTGGAAGCTAGTATCATCAATATTGAGGAGGAATAGGATAGTCACTCAGCATAGGCAGTCTTCAAGGGATCCTGCATCCATAGAAAAATCAGTCAGTTACATCAGCATCAAGTGCTTAATAGCTGCTGCTGATCCAAGACTGATTGGTTTTTATGAATGTGAGCCTATCAATGGAGTCTGTGGACAGGCGCACTCTATGATCCATTACAAACCCTCCAGCAGCACTGAATGTGCGTTCAGAAAGAATACTGGATGCAGGACAGGCCAGTAGCTCAATTGCATATTGAGCTACTTCTGGCCAGTGGTCCATCCTCAAGACCCAGTAACCCAGTGGATGCTCTGTTGGAAAGGTATCCAAGTCTGCTCTTGCCCCTAGATATTCCTGCATCATGTAAAGCAGACTCTGGCGATGGTTGCTTGAACTGATCAGACCTTGGTGCTGAGGACTGAAAAATGGTCTAAAGGCATCGGTCAGCCGGCCTCCTTCTCCACTGCTCTTCCTCTGACTGAAGGAAGCCTCAGCAACACGTTGTCCAGCACCAGGAAATTGTAACCTCACAGGGTCTGGAAATGCATTGCACAAACCTTTCTTCAAGGCCTCCTGAAGATGTTTCATCCTCTGCTCCCTCTGCGAAGGCACGATGAGTTCTGCAACCTTATTCTTGTAACTTGGATCAAGAAGGGTTGTCAGCCAGTAATGATCCCTCTCTTTGATACCACAAATTCTAGGATCCTTACGCTGCATGGTCTCCCTGATTCTGCAAAGCCTGCAAAAGTTTGCAGAGGCATTCAATTCTGAGTTCTTTGGGTCACTAAGATCACATGATCCGTAACAACCTCCTCCCAGCCACGTACAACTCCTTGGGTTTCTGGGGACCTAAAACCATCCCTTGAAGACTGCTGAATGTTATCCTCCACGTTCATGCTGACACAATCCTCCTCCTCCTCCTCTTCTTCCTGTGTGTTTGGCGGGCCTGCAGGAATAATATCTGGATATAGGGGGGCCTTGAGAGGTAAGGAAGTCCTCCTCTTCCTCCTGCTGTTCTGCCTCAAGTGCCCTGTCCATTATTCCATGAAGCGTATGCTCCAACAGGAAGACAAGAGGGACAGTATCACTGATGCATGCAGTCGCTGCTCACCATCCTCAAGGCCTCAACAAATGGTGGTAGGACAGTGCATGCATCCTTGATCAGTAGCCACTGGGGTGGCGAAAAGAAGCCAAGCTCCCCTGACCTGGTGCTATACTCACACAGGTACTCATTCATGGCCCTCTGCTGCATGTGCAGCCGCTGCAGCATTGCCAACGTTGAGTTTCACCTGGTGGACATGTCACAAATGAGGCGGTTGGTGGGCATTCCCTTTCAATGTCAGCCAGCCGAGCACTGGCATTGTATGACCGTTGGAAATGACCACAGACTTTTCTGGCCTGCTTCAGGAGATCTTGTAAGCCTGGGTACCTGCTCAAGAACTGCTGCACCATCAAATTCAGGATGTGTGCCAAACATGGAACATGAGTCAAGTGTCCCTGTCGGTGAGAGAGAGAGAGAGAAGGTTGGTGCCATTTTCGCAAACAACCATTCCTGGCTGAAGCTAGCGTTGCGTCAGCCACCTCTGAGCCTGCCCCTGCAGAGCTGACAGAATCCTTGCCCCAGTGTGGCTCCTGTCCCCTAAGCAATGGTTTAACCTTAAACTACGTAGAGGGTTCCTTACTGTAAGAGCGGCAAGGATGTGGAATTCCCTTCCACAGGCGGGGGTCTCAGCAGGGGGGGGGCATCGATAGTTTTAAGAAACTATTAGATAAGCACCTGAACAACCACAACATATATACAATGTAATACTGACATATAATCACACATGGGTTGGACTTGATGGACTTGTGTTTTTTTTCATCCTCACCTACTATGTAACTCATGCACCGCATGGCATCTTTTTGCCTGAGTGCTTGCGTAGCCCCTTGAACGCTTATGGAGCACCGCTGGTCCAGAGAACAAATATGCAGAAGAGGCCATAGAGGAAGATGAGGAGGGGGTGGAGGAGAGGGCTGTGGCAGAATCACCGCTAGCATTATGGAGGCATGGTGACGGAACAAGCTCCAACAATACTGAACCCTGTCCTGCATTCTTCCCAGCTGCCAGCAGAGTTACCCAGTGCACCGTGAAGGAAAGCTAACATCCCTGCCCATGCCTGCTAGACCATGAGTCTGCGGTAATATACACCTTACTGCTGACCGCCCTGTCCAACAAAAACATTGCCTTTCACATCCAGGTAGAGAGCTGGAATGGCCTTCTGTGAAAAGAAATGGCATTTTTGAACCTGCAACTGAGGTACAGCACATTCTACAAATTCACAAAAGGGGGCAGAGTCTACAAGCTGAAAAGGCAGTAGTTGCAGTGCTAGCAATTTGGCCAAGCTAGCATTCAGACGCTGAGCATGTGGATGGCTGGGACCACATTTCTTTTTACGGTTTAGCAACTGGGGTAGGGAAATTTGCCTGATAAAATTAGATGGTCGTGTACTGCTAGCACATTGGCTGTAAGTACTTGGGACACCTATTGCTATACCTTCATTTCTCTCAGTGCAGGTTTTCGAGAGGACTGGAGGTATAGTAGGGTTGGAGATCCCAGATGGGGAGCAAGGAGAAGTCCGCCTTTTTCTTTGCTGTGGGTCTTTCAAATGCTGTTGCCAACGGACTTGTTGCCTTATGAGTTTATGTGAAATCTACATTAATAGCTGTAAATAGCTGTAAAATATTGTAATTATGAATATATTTAATTTAGCTTTTAGCTATGTAGGACGGAACATATTATCTTCACAGAAATCTGTGGTAGGCCAGACAAGTCAGTGCCTAGGCTTGTGTATACAAAAAATGGGATCCAAACCTCATTGTTTTACACATACTCACTTCAAAGGATCCCATGCTGGGATATGCAATGAAGGGAGGCCAAGCCGTAATCAATACTTAACTTCCTGGGAAAATTCAAGTTAAGCTCCTGCTCAGAATAGTCACAAGGATTTGCATTAAAGGGGCTGACTTATGCAAAGTATAGGGATTGGAGATGTAGCCAGTCCTTAACCAGGAATAGGGAAGCTCACCAATCAGAGCCACGCTATGCCAACCAATGAGGTATCAGCATGTAATGATATACATAGACTAGATGGGAGAGAAACACACACATTTATGGGAGAGCAACTATCAGAATGGAACCTTGGTGCAAAGGATAATTATGGGAAAGGTCTGCATTTTACTTGTAACTAAATATGTTTGTGGATTAAAGTTTTCAGGAATATACTCTGTATTCCTTCATGTAATTCTCTTATTTTAACCTAATATTTTCTACCTTGGTGTAGACTATAGATAGATGGTTGTGTAGTAGATATACTTTTAACTACTCACCAATAAATGTTGTTATTGTGTTAAAGCTTTCACTCATGGTCAAATAACTCACATTTAACCCAAATCATATCTGTGAGATATTAAATCACAAATATAGTATACGGGAAAAAGACTGCATGGGAGGTCTTCATATGTCTGGTCAAGCATGTGGTGCCCAAGCGGCTGCTGTTGTGGCCACGCTTGATCCTCTTCAGACATAGGTTGCAAACAGCAACAGTGCAATTTACTGCACACGTGTCCAAAAAGGCCCACACCAAGGAACTTTTCAAAATCAGCGGGGAGTTAGCAGCGCCCTGCAGTGTGATGCATTAGGGTGGCTGCCCTTAAGCTGCCCCCTAGAGGACATCCTGCCTCGTTGGAGTTGTGCCTCCTCCTCCTCCTATTCTATCAGGCACCCAAGTAGAGTCCGTGACCTCATCATCCCCGCCCTCCTCGTCACTGGAGAAAACTTGGCACTATGCTGCAGCTGGGGGAACATGACTGCCAGTTTCTTGTCCTTCTTGGGCACCCCCTCTCTCTAGGCTCACGTTAGTCCCTTTCTCAACCTGGAAACCAACATTGGAGCCTTCAAATCACTGAGCATCCTCCAGCAGCATGTACCCGACACTGTGGTTGAATAGTTCGGAGGACTCCTCCATGCATGGTGGTGGGGCTATGGAAGGAGTGACTGTGGACTAGGGATGAGCCGAACACCCCCCCGGTTCGGTTCACACCAGAACTTGCGAACGGACCGAAAATTTGCATGAACGTTAGAACCCAATTGAAGTCTATGGGACTTGAACATTCGAAATCAAAAGTGCTAATTTTAAAGGCTAATTTGCATGGTATTGTCCTAAAAAGGGTTTGGGGACCCGGGTCCTGCCCCAAGGGACATGTATCAATGAAAAAAAAAGTTTTAAAAACGGCCATTTTTTTGGGAGCACTGATTTTAATGATGCTGAAAGTGAAAAAAAACTATTCCTTTATATATCGTACCTGGGGGGTGTCTATAGTATGCCTGTAAAGTGATGCGTTTCCCGTGCTTAGAACAGTCCCTGCACAAAATGACATTTTTAAAGGAATAAAAGTCATTTAAAACTGCTTACGGCTTTAATGTAATGTCCAGTCCCGGTAATATGGATGAAAATCAGTGAGACAAATGGCATGGGTACCCCCCCCCCCCCCCCCAGTCCATTACCAGGCCCTTTGGGTCTTGTATGGATATTAAGGGGAACTAAAAAAAAGGAAAGGCGTGGGGCCCCAGGCCCTCCGAACAGCAGTATACAGGCGGTGCAAACAAGACAGGGACTGTAGGTTTGTAGCTTGTTGGAAAACATAGGGGAGGGTTATCACCCCTGTGGTATTTGTGTTGCTGTCTGTGCACCTCTTCAGAAGATTTTTCCTCACTTTCTGTCCCAATGATAAATGTTTTTTGACAATTTGGGGTTTTTAGTGAATCAAGGATTGGTGATAAAGCATCAGTGGAAAGGAGACACGTTTTTCCCATATTAACTCTTACCGGAGAGAATTTCCCTTCCTAGGGGTAGATTTCATCTCACTTCCTGTTGTCTTCTTCTGTTTGCAAGTAGGAGTCGTTTGTAAGCTGGATGTTTGAAAGTAGGGGGCCTGCCCTATATACTCTGCAGAAATTGGGGCCTTAGGTGTTGCCACAACACTGTAAGCCCTCACAGTTACTCTTGGTGGGCACAGGAACGGGCTTTGCTGTGAAATATTAGATCAAGAATTGTAATTACATGCCCCTGTTGAACAGGGTCAGAAAAATTGGGCCTTTGGTGTTGGTGGTGCTGGTGGTGCTGGTGCCACAACACTGTAAGTCCTCACAGTTACTCTTGGTGGGCGCAGAAACGGGCCCTGCTGTGAAATATTAGATCAAGAATTGTAATTACATGCACCTGTTGAACAGGGGCATAAAAATTGGGCCTTTGGTGGTGGTGGTGCTGGTGTCAAAACACTGTAAGTCCTCAAAGTTACTCTTGGTGGGCGCTGGAGCAGGCCCTGCTGTAAAATATTAGATCAAGAATTGTAATTTCATGTCCATGTTGAACAGGGGCAGAAAAATTGGGCCTTAGACACTGGTGCCACAACACTGCAACCCCTCACAGATACTCTAGTTGGAGCGCAGGAATGAGCCCTCCTGTAAAATATTGTATCAAAAATTGTAATTACATGCCCCTGTTAAACAGGGGCTGAAAATTGGGCCGTAGGCACTGGTGATGGTGCCACAACACTGCAACCCCTCACAGATGCTCTAGTTGGAGCGCAGGAATGAGCCTTCCTGTAAAATATTGCATAAAAAATTGTAATTACACGCCCCTGTTAAACAGGGGCTGAAAAATTGGACCTTAGGCACTGGTGCTGGTGCCATAATACTGCAACCCCTCACAGATACTCTAGTTGGAGCGCAGGAACAAGCCCTGCTGCAAAGTATTGCATCAAAAATTTGTAATTACACACCCCTGTCAAACAGGGGCTGAAAAATTGGGCCTTAGCCACTGGTGGACGCGCCCAGAACCAAAAATATTCTTACAAGCTATCAGCATGATCATTGAGGAGGAAGAGGATAGTCACTCAGCATAACAGGATAGTCACTCATCAGCATAGGCAGTCTTGAAGGGATCTGACATTTCAAAAAAAATTATTCGGTTACATCAGCATCAGGTGCTTGGTAGCTGGTGGTGATCCAAGACTGATTCATTTTTATGAAGGTCAGTCAAGTCGGTGGACAGGAGCACCCTGTGATCGGTTACAAAACCTCCAGCAGCACTGAATGTGCATTCCGAAAGAACGCTGGATGCAGGACAGGCCAGTAGCTCAATTGCATACTGTGCAAGCTCTGGCCAGTGGTCCATCCTCAAGACCCAGTAACCCAGAGGATTTTCAGTGGCAAAGGTGTCCAAGTCAGATTTTGCCCCTAGGTATTCCTGCACCATGTAAAACAGACGCTGGCGATGGTTGCTGGAACTGATCATACCTTGGGGCTGCGGACTAAAAAAATTGTCTGAATGCATCGGTCAGACGGCCTCCTTCTCTACCGCTCCTTCTTTGACTGACCGAAGCCTCAGCAACACATCCAGAAACCTCTCAGTCTCTGGGAACGCATTGCACAGACCTTTCTGCAAGGCCTCCCGAAGATGTTTCATCCTCTGCGACGGCAAGATAAGGTCCGCAACCTTACCCTTGTAACGTGGATCATGGAGTGTTGACAGCCAGTGTTGATCCCTCTCCTTGATACCACGAATACGAGGATCCTTCCGCAGGCTTTGCAGGATCAGGGAGGCCATGCAGCATAGGTTTGCTGAGGCATTCGGTCCCGAGTCCTCTGGGTCACTAAGGACGACATGATCCGAAGCCACCTCCTCACAGCCACATAGTCCATGGGTTTCTTGGGACTGTAAATGATCCCCTAAAGACTGTTGCTGATGTTGAGTGCCAGGCTCCAGCTCCATGCTGAAACAATCTTCCTCTTCTTCCTCCTCCTCCTCATCCTCTTCCTGTGTGATCGGCAGGCATGCAGGAACACTGTCTGGATAAAGGGGGCCTTGAGAGCTAAGGAAATCCTCCTCTTCCTGCCTCTGTTCTGCCTCAAGTGCCCTTTCCATTATTCCACGCAGTGTGTGCTCCAACAGGTGGACAAGGGGGACAATGTCACTGATGCATGCACTGTCACTGCTCAACATCCTCGTGGCCTCCTCAAATGGTGACAGGACAGTGCATGCAAGCCTGATCATGGCCCACTGACGTGGGAAAAAAAAAAACAAGCTCCCCTGACCCTGTCCTGGTACCATAGTCGCACAGGTACTCATTGATGGCCCTCTGCTGCATGTGCAGCCACTGCAGCATGGCCAACGTTGAGTTCCACCTGGTGGGCATGTCACAGATTAGGCGGTTCTTGGAAAGGTTAAATTCCTTTTGGAGGTCAGCCAGCCGAGCACTGGCATTATATGACACAGACTTACCTGGCTTGCCTCAGGACATCATGTAAGCCCGGGTACCTGCCCAAGAACCGCTGCACCACCAACTTAAGGACGTGAGCCAAACAGGGCACATGGGTCAGTTGTCCCTGTCAGAGGGCGGAGAGGAGGTTGGTGCCATTGTCGCAAACCACCATACCTGCCTTAAGCTGGCATGGCGTCAACCACCTCTAAATCTGCCCCTGCAGAGCTGACAGAATCTCTGCCCCAATGTGGCTCCTGTCCCCCAAGCACACCAGCTCAAGCACCGCATGGCATCTTTTGGCCTGCGTGCTTGCGTAGCCCCTTGAACACCTACGGAGCACCGCTGGTTCCGAAGTCAAATCAGCACAGGAAGAGGCCATGGAGGAAGAAGAAGAGGAGGGGATGGAGGAGAGAGGTGTGGCAGAATCACCACTAGTACAATTTTGGAGGCGTGGTGGCATAACAACCTCCAACACTACTGCACCCTGTCCTTCATCCTTCCCAGCTGCCAGCAAAGTCACCCAGTGCGCGGTGAAAGATAGGTAACGTCCCTGTCCATGGCTGCTGGATCATGAGTCAGCGATAATATGCATCTTACCGCTGACCGCCCTGTACAGCGAGGCCAAGACATTTCCTTCCACATGCCGGTAGAGAGCCGGAATCGCCTTCCATGAGAAAAAGTGGCTTTTGGGAACCTGCCACTGAGGAACCGCACATTCCACAAACTCATGGATGGGGGCAGAGTCTACCAACTGAAAAGGACGCAGTTGAAGTGCTAGCAATTTAGCCAAGATAGCAATCAACCGCTGGGCATGTTGATGGAGGGGAGCAAACTTCTTTTGGTGGTGCAGCAGCCTGGGGCAGGGAAATTTGCCTGGTACAATCTGACGTCTGTGTACTGATAGCAAATTGCCCCCAAGTACTTGGCTGTGACACACCTAATTCTACACCTTCATTCCTCTCAGTGCAGGTGTCAGAAAGGACTGAAGGTATAGTGGGGTTGGAGATCCCAGCTGATGAGGAGCAAGGAGAGGTCCTCTTTGTTCTTTGGTGTGGGTCTTTTAGGTACGCTTGCCAACGAACTGCATGGCAGGTCAACATATGTCTGGTCAAGCATGTGGTGCCCAAGCGGGAGATGTTTTGGCCATGAGAGATACGCTTGAGACATATGTTGCAAATAGCAGTGGTGGGATCTGATGCACTCGTCTCAAAAAAGGCCCACACCAAAGAAATTTTGGAATAATGCACAGAGACAGCAGCGCCTTGCACATGCGGAGTTCTGCGGTGTGATGCAGTTGGTGTGCTGCCCTTAAGCTGGCCCCTGGAAGGCATTCTGCCTCGGTTGTGATGTGCCTCTTCCTCCTCCTTCTCCTCTCTCCTATCAGGCACCCACGTGGAGGCAGTGACCTCATCATCCCCTCCCTTCTCATCACTGGAGAAAAGCTGGCAGTATGCTGCAGCTGGGGGAACATGACTGCCAGATTGCTGTCCTTCTTGGGCACCCCCTCTTTCTGGGTTCACGTTACTGCCTCAGGAGGACATGGTGGGGCTAGGGAAGGAGTGACTTATGCCATTGAGCCGAGGGAAGAGGCCACGTTGGCAACTGCTTTGCCAGACAAAGTACCCTGAGCCTGGGTGTGTGAGGATGAGGACGGCTTGGTCATCCACTCTACCAAGTCTTCCGCATGTTGCGGCTCAACACGGCCAGCTGCCGAAAAAAAGGACAAGCGTGTGCCACGACCACGTGCTATAGAGGATGAACCGTCTTCACGACCAGCACTGTTGCCTCTAGACACAGAGCCTGCATGCCCTCTTTTATTGGCTTGTGACTGTCTGCCTCTCCTTGTTGGCCTTCCAGACATACTAATGGCCTGCAGTGAGATGTAGCTGCACAAAGCTGGGATGTATATATATACTGATACTGCAGCTAGCAGAATCAAGTGCCTGCCTTTAGTATTATTAGTATGAGAACACCACTAATTTTCTTCAGGTAGCTTTAGGTGCACACTGTGCAGAGGACACAGGGCACTAACTGCAAATACTGTAGATGCCTGCCTGTGGTATTAATAGGAGCAGAAACACAGCAATTGTCTCCAGGTAGCTTTAGGTGCACACTGTGCAGAGGACGCACTACACTAACTGTAAATACTGTAGCTGCCTGCCTGTGGTATTAATAGGATCAGAAGAACACCACTAATTTTCTTCAGATAGCTTTAGGTGCACACTGTGCAGAGGACACAGTGCACTAACTGTAAATACTGTAGCTGCCTGCCCATGGTATTAATAGGATCAGAAGAACACCACTAATTTTCTTCAGGTAGCTTTAGGTGCAGACTGTGCAGAGGACACAGTGCACTAACTGTAAATACTGTAGCTGCCTGCCTGTGGTATTAATAGGAGCAGAACAACAGCAATTGTCTCCAGGCAGCTTTAGGTGCACACTGTGCAGAGGACGCACTACACTAACTGTAAATACTGTAGCTGCCTGCCTGTGGTATTAATAGGATCAGAAGAACACCACTAATTTTCTTCAGGTAGCTTTAGGTGCAGACTGTGCAGAGGACACAGTGCACTAACTGTAAATACTGTAGCTGCCTGCCCATGGTATTAATAGTAACAGAACAACAGCAATTGTCTCCAGGTAGATTTAGGTCCACACTGTGCAGAGGACGCACTACACTAACTACAAATACTGTAGCTGCCTGCCTGTGGTATTAATAGGATCAGAAGAACACCACTAATTTTCTTCAGGTAACTTTAGGTGCAGACTGTGCAGAGGACACAGCGCACTAACTGTAAATACTGTAGCTGCCTGCCTTGGTATTAATAGTAACAGAACAACAGCAATTGTCTCCAGGTAGATTTAGGTGCACACTGTGCAGAGGACGCACTACACTAACTGCAAATACTGTAGCTGCCTGCCTGTGGTATTAATAGGATCAGAAGAACACCACTAATTTTCTTCAGGTAGCTTTAGGTGCAGACTGTGCAGAGGACACAGTACACTTATGCCCCGTACACACGGTCGGATTTTTCGATGGAAAATGTCCGATCGGAGCGTGTTGCGTGTTTTACGTCACTGCGTTTAGAACGATCGGATTTTCCGACAACTTTGTGCGACCGTGTGTAGACAAAACAAGTTTGAGCCAACATCCGTCGGAAAAAATCCTAGGATTTTGTTGTCGGAATGTCCGAACAAAGTCCGACCGTGTGTACGCCCTATAACTGTAAATACTGTAGCTGCCTGCCTGTGGTATTAATAGGAGCAGAACAACAGCAATTGTCTCCAGGTAGCTTTAGGTGCACACTGTGCACAGGACTCACTACACTAACTGTAAATACTGTAGCTGCCTGCCTGTGGTATTAATAGGATCAGAAGAACACCACTAATTTCCTTCAGGTAGCTTTAGGTGCACACTGTGCAGAGGACGCACTACACTAACTTGTAAATACTACAGCTGCCTGTGGTACTGTACTAAAAGGATCAGAAGAACACACTAATTTTCTTCAGGTATTTAGGTAGCTTTAGGTGCACACTGTGCAGAGGACGCACTACAATAACTTGTAAATACTACAGCTGCCTGTGG
The DNA here is from genome assembly GCA_037952835.1 of Lithobates septentrionalis. Classification (NCBI taxonomy): domain Eukaryota; kingdom Metazoa; phylum Chordata; class Amphibia; order Anura; family Ranidae; genus Lithobates; species Lithobates septentrionalis. The sequence goes on along the minus strand of JBBDGP010001112.1, from coordinate 240,231 downwards.
TATGGTACTAATAGGATCAGAAGAACACCACTAATTTTCTTCAGGTAGCTTTAGGTGCACACTGTGCAGAGGAATCACTACACTAACTTGTAAATACTGCAGCTGCCTGCGGTACTGTACTATTAGGATCAGAAGAACACCACTAATTTTCTTCAGGTAGATTTAGGTGCACACTGTGCAGAGGATGCACTACACTAACTTGTAAATACTGCAGCTGCCTGCGGTACTGTACTAATAGGATCAGAAGAACACCACTAATTTTCTTCTGGTAGTTTTGGTGCACACTGTGCAGAGGACGCACTACACTAACTTGTAAATGTTCCAGCTGCCTGTGGTACTGTACTAATAGGATCAGAAGAACACCCCTAATTTTCTTCAGGTAGCTTTAGGTGCACACCGTGCAGAGGACACACTACACTAACTTGTAAATACTGCAGATGTCTGTGGTACTGTACTAATAGGATCAGAAGAACACTAATTTTCTTCAGGTAGCTTTAGGTGCACACTGTGCAGAGGACGCACTACACTAACTTGTAAATACTACAGCTGCCTGTGGTACTGTACTAATAGGATCAGAAGAACACCGCTACACTAACTGTAAATACTGTAGCTAATAGGATCAGAAGAACACCAGCAATTTTCTTCAGGTAGCTGCCTGCCTGTCAGTAGTAGGAAGAGAATAACAGGAACGGATCTAGCTAAACTGAATACAGTGTGTGTGTATATATATATATATATATATATATATATATATATATATATATATATATATATAATATATATAATAACACCTAGGATGTATATATATATATACATACACAATACACTGTAAGTGCAGCTGATTCTACTGCCTACTCTATCTAACTTAAATCAAATGACACTGTCTCTCTGTCTATCTATCTCTCTCTCAACGCCGAAACCCACTACACAGGGCCGCCGTGCAGGCGGCCTTATATAGTGTGGGGCCTGTACTAAACCCTCTGAGCCTGGCTTTGGCCAATTACGGCTCTCTGTACAGCCAGCGCTGTGATTGGCCAAGCATGCGGGTCATAGTGCATGCTTGGCCAATCATCAGCCAGCAATGCACTGTGATGCCACAGTGAATTATGGGCTATGACTCCCATAATTGTTCGGAATTTGGCGAACGACCAAACAGGCAATGTTCGAGTCGAAAATGTGTTCGATTCGAACACGAAGCTCATCCCTACTGTGGACAAGGAGCCAGTGGAATAGGCCACTTTGGCAGCTGCATAGGAAGGAAAACTACTCTGAGCCTGGGTGACAGAGGATGAGGAGGATGAGGATGGCTTTGCTATCCACTCCACCATATCTTCTGCATGTTCTGGCTCAATAACACGGCCAGCAGCAGAAAAAAAGGACAAGTGTGCCCCATGGCCACTGGCAGAGGATGCACCATGTCCATGACCAGCACTGTTGACTGTAGACACAGAGCCTGCTTGCCCTCTTTTAGTGGCCTGTGAGCATCTGCCTCTCCTTGGTGGCCTTCTAGACATGATGTATATTTTGTTTTGCAACACCGCACTACACTGTATTGTGTACTGTGTACACCACCAGAAAAGTAGTAGCAACTGCACTACGGCTGCACTGTATTGTGTACTGTGTACACTGTACACCACTAGAAAAGTAGTAGCAACTGCACTATGGCTGCACTGTATTGTGTACTGTGTACACCACCAGAAAAGTAGTAGCAACTGCACTACGGTTGCACTGTATTGTAATTACAATTTTTGATCTAATATTTCACAGCAGGGCCCATTCCTGTGTCCACCAAGAGTATCTGTGTGAGGTTACAGTGTTGTGGCACCACCACCACTGCCTAAGGCCCAATTTTTCTGCCCCTGTTTAACAGGGGCATGTAATTACAATTTTTGCTCTAATATTTCACATCAGGGCCCATTCCTGCGCTCAACAAGAGTATCTGGGAGGCTTTACAGTGTTGTGCCACCACCACCACCGCCTATGGCCCAATTTTTCTGCCCCTGTTTAACAGAAGCATGTAATTGCAATTTTTGATCTAATATTTCACAGCAGGGCCCATTCCTGCGCCCACCAAGAGTATCTGTGAGGGGTTACAGTGTTGTGGCACCACCACCACCATCGTTTAAGGCCCAATTTTTCTGCCCCTGTTTAACAGGGGCATGCAATTACAATTCTTTATATAATAATTCACAGCAGGGCCCGTTCCTGCGCTCAAGAAGATTATCTGGGAGGCTTTACAGTGTTGTGCCACCACCACCACCACCGTCTATGGCTCAATTTTTCTGCCCCTGTTTAACAGAAGCATGTAATTACAATTTTTGATCTAATATTTCACAGCAGGGCCCATTCCTGCGCCCACCAAGAGTATCTGTGAGGGGTTACAGTGTTGTGGCACCACCACCGCCCAAGGCCCAATTTTTCTGCCCCTGTTTAACAGGGGCATGTAATTACAATTCTTTATATAACAATTCACAGCAGGGCCCGTTCCTGCGCTCAAGAAGATTATCTGGGAGGCTTTACAGTGTTGTGCCACCACCACCACCACCGTCAATGGCCCGATTTTTCTGCCCCTGTTTAACAGAAGCATGTAATTACAATTTTTGATCTAATATTTTACAGCAGGGCCCATTCCTGCGCCCACCAAGAGTATCTGTGAGGGGTTACAGTGTTGTGGCACCACCACCACCATTGCCTAAGGCCCAATTTTGCTGCCCCTGTTTAACAGGGGCATGTAATTACAATTCTTTATATAATGTTTCACAGCAGGGCCTGTTCCAGCGCCCACCAAGAGTAACTGGAAGGTCTTACAGTGTTCTGGTGCCACCAACACCTAAGGCCCAATTTTTAGCAGAGTGTATAGGGCAGCCCGTATAGTATATACAGGCGGTCCCCTATTTTCAAACATCCGACTTACAAACAACTCCTACTTACAAACGGAGGGAGACAACAGGAAGTGAGAGGAAATCTACCCCTAGGAAGGGAAATTCTCTCCTGTAAGAGTTAATATGAGAAAAAGGTGTCTCCACTGATGCTTTATCACCAATCCTTGTTTCCCTAATAACCCAAAATTTTCAAAATTCAATTGGGACAGAAAGTGAGGTGAAATCTTCTGAACAGGGGCACAGACAGCAAAACAAATGTGACAGGGTTGATAACCCTTCCCTATATTATCCAAAAAGCTTAAAAATAGATTTTTGGGCTGGAGCTACACTTAAAAAATGTACCTGTTCCAAATTACAAGCAGATTCAACTTAAGAATAAACCTACAGTCCCTATCTTTTTTGTAACCATGGGGCCACCTGTATACTGTTGTTCAGAGTATATAGGGCCTGGGGGCCCCCACACCTTTTTTTATTTTATTTAGGTGCGGGGTTCCCCTTAATATACATACCAGACCCAAAGGGCCCGGTAATGGGTGGGGGGTGGCAACATTACATTACAGCCGCAAGCAGTTTTAAATTACTTTTTTTCCTTTAGAAATGTCATTTTGTGCAGGGACTGTTCTAAACACGGGAAAAATGCGCCACTTTACAGGCACACTATAGACACCCCCCAGGCACGATATTTAAAGAAATAACAGGAACACCTTTATTGTTTCACTTTAAGCATTCTTAAAATCACTGCTCCCAAAAAAATGGCCTTTTTTAAAACTTTTTTTGCATTGATACATGTCCCCTGGGGCAGGACCCTTTCCCCAAATACTTTTTATGACAATAACTTGCATATTAGCCTTTAAAATTAGCACTTTTGATTTTTCACGTTCGAGTCCCATAGACTTTAACGGTGTTCGCGCAATTTGTTTGTCTGTTCGCATGTTCTGCCGTGAACCGAACCGGGGGGGGTGTTCGGCTCATCCCTCCACGTTAGGATTAAAAAAAAAAAAAAGTTGAATAGGTTGGCCTAGGTTTCCTCATTAGAAGTCTTGCAGAATGAATGTCTTAACGCTTGCTTATCCTTTCAGGTCATGTTCAAGTTGTACTCCATTGTACATACGTGTACATACGTGTATATAAGCCATTGTTATCTCTAGACTGTTAACTTGTATTTTTGGGGGAAATTCTTCTTCTGAACTAGGACTGTTATCTAAAGTTCAGTTGATGTATTACCTCTTTGTGCAACAAAGTCCTCTTTGAACCATTCAATAAACATTATTAGAATATAAACTCATTGAGTGTATTGACTTATTACTCTAAGGTGGTGCAAAGATGCCTAAACCCAGAGTGTCAGGTGGGTCGGAATGTTCCCAAATAAATCCCAAGTAAATCCAAGCAGTCCTCAAGGGGGCAGTATACATATGTATACACATATTTTAATGTCACATGGTCAACGTGTTTGGCGGTCAGAAATCACTTCTTCAGAACTCTATATTTGCATATGAAATTTTTACTTCTAAAAATCATAAAAGAAATCCTAAAACAACATTACAATAGCATATACAGTGGGAAAAATAATTATTTGATCCCTTGCAGATTTTGTAAGTTTGGCCACTTACATAGAAATGAAGGGTCTATGATTTTTATCATAAGTGTATTTTATATAATGAGAACGAATATCAACCAAAAATCCAGAAAAAACCCATGATATAAATGTTATAAATTGAGTTGCAGTTCAGTGAGGAAAATAAGTACCGTATATACTCAAGTATAAGTCGTTCCGAGTATAAGTCGAGGCCCTAATTTACCACAAAAAAATGGGAAAAACTTATTGACCCGAGTATAAGACGAGGGTGAGAAATGCACAGCTACTGTAAGTGGAAAAGAGGGTCAACAATGCCCATTTGCAGCATCACTGTGCCCATTTGCATGCCTCACTGTGCCCATTTGCAGCCATAGGTCCCCTGAACTTCAAACTCGGTAGTTAAGGGTTCCTAGATGCCCCCTAGCTGCAGCCAAAATTTGGGGTCTCTGAACCCAAAGGGCCCCGAAATGACATTGCTGCAGATGGACACAGTTGACCGAATTTGGGGCCCTGTATCTCGGGGCCACTTAGTGCTAAGAACCCCACATGTGGTGTGCAAACCCAGTGGAACTAGCACCATAAAATTTCCAAAGCTGGGGTTTCTAGCACTAAGTGGCCCCGAGATACAGGGCCCCAAAAATCAGTTCAGAAAATGTCAAGCACTTTTCTGCAGCAGAGAATGACATTTTCCGAACCGGTTTTGGGGCCCCGTATCTCGGGGCCACTTGGTGCTAGGAACCCCAACTTGGGATATGTTATGGTTCCACTGGGTTTGCACACCAAATTTGGGGTTCCTAGCACCAAGTGGCCCTGAGATATGGGGCCCCAAATTCGGTTCGGAAAATGAATTTTTTGCTGCAGAAAAGTGCTTGACTCGAGTATAAGTCGAGGGAATACTTTCAGCACAAAAAAATGTGCTGAAAAATTCGACTTATACTCGAGTATATACGGTATTTGATTTCCAAGCAAAATATGACTTAGTACTTGGTGGAGAAACCCTTGTTGGCAAGTACAGAGGCCAGACATTTCTTGTAGTTGGTGACCAGGTTTGCACACATCTCAGAAGGGATTTTGGTCCACTCTTCTTTACAGATCTTCTCTAAGTCCTTAAAGCGGGGGTCCACCTATCTATCGTTTTTTTTTTTTTTGAGTTCATTCACAAACTTTTCTTCTCAGCATTACATGATCACATATTGTGTGTAATATGTCCGCCTGTGTCAGATTTTGTCGGAAAGAATAACTCATATTATTCACTGCAGGCGGTTTCCATCTTCATTGTGGGCATTTGAAGACCACAAGCATTTATTTCCTGGATGTGGTGAATGCTGTGCTCCCAGCATTCACTGCTCGTTCCCGCACATGCTCAGTGGCATCCTGGGAAGCCTGAGACTAGCTCCCAGGAGTCTGGGAGAGACTAGAAACACGCCTACTCCCACGGGAGGAGAACCAGGAAGTGCAAAGAAGAATAGAAAAATAAAAGGTAATTACGGCGATTTAAATTTTTTTAAACGGCATGTCAGCATCTAGGCAAGGAAGAGAATACATACAGATATTGTTCAAAATTTGGGTGGAACCCCACTTTAAGGTTTCTTGGCTGTCTCTGGACAACTCAAAGTTTCAGCTCCCTCCATACATTTTTTTTTTATAGGATTCAGGTCTGGAGACTGGCTAGGCCACTCCATGATTTTAATGTGCTTCTTTTAGATCCAATCCTTTGTTGCCTTGACACCTATGATACAAATGATAGACCCTTGATTTTTTTGTAAGTGGGCAAACTTACAAAATCTGGAGGGGATCAAACAATTATTTTCCCCACTGTAGGAAAACATATACACAGCAACTGTAACATACCTGGTGATGGAGCACGACATATAGAGGAAGGCCTCTGTTACAGCTCTGGCTTTGGAGCCATGGTAATGTAACAGGGAATGCCAGAGCACAGAGTGGCACAAGTGCCTGATAAGACTTTGTGGTGAGTGCTGATGTGCATCTGGATAAGCAGGAGCTGCTGGCAAGAGGTACTCTGACAGGAAAGCCGGAATTTGTGACAGGCACAGAACAGCTGAATCAAGTGCGAGAAGAAGAGCCAAGGCAAGGTCAGACAGTCCAGGTTAGCAACTAGCAGGCAGATCAGACACAGGCAGCAGGCAGAAGAGTAGTCAGAAGTCAGGCTGGGTTCAGTAATATCTAGGCAGGTTAGCGGAAGGATAAGGAGAGGTGAAGTCCAGAGGTGAGCCAGGGGTCGGTGCAGGCAGAGTTCAGGCAAGGTCAGGAGAAGATCTGGTCGGCAATGGGTGAGCAATACAGGAACAGATGCACAAATCCTTCAGGAATGCAATAGACCACACGGCACTGACACAAGGCACTAGTGCAGCTTAAATAGCCCACCTGGCACCAATGCCTGCATGCACATTTGTGAATGCACCTGCTAAATGGCCACGAACAGAGCTTACAGGGACCACGCGCCTGCGCACATGCATGTTTTGTCACATTATTGGGGTTGTGTTCGATATGTGCAAAGAGAGATCACACAAATAATGATAGATACAGATAAAGAAAATATAACAAGAATACTTACAGTAACTAAAGCTGCTGTTTCGCTAGAGGAGTCCCATCTGCTTTTCATACAGCATGGTCAGATATTCAGATCAGATGCTTGCATGGTTGCAAGCTCTAGTGTGAGACTAACCCTACAGGTTCTAGCTAGGGTATATAGGTCTTGTATGTAGGAAATGGTCAAGCCCACCTTCAGAGCAAAATTACCTTCTAAGGAAAAGTGTAAGGCTGACTGCAGGTCAGCCTGTTATTGTAGGAGGAGTCAGGCTGCATAAAGCCTGCCCTCCTTCTTCTCCTTCCTATGGTCGTAGGATCTCGTGTTGACAGGTCACTTCCGGGTTAGGGCAGGTCACGGCAGATCACTTCCTGTTTGTGGCTTGCAGGGCGGCAGCATGGTCGGCTGCAAGGTTTTCTGTTTGGATCTCTCTCCTGGTGGTCGTGGCAGGTCTCGGCAGCGTTACCATGCAGCAGGGTCTTGTGTGCTGCGGGCGCAGGGATAGGGGTAGTATTCTTCTATCCGTTTTCACTTTACTCCGGTCAGCTTGGGGTTCAGATAGCACCATGTGTTGGGGTTGCAGGTTGGGGGGAGTGTGTTTGGGGGTTTTCAGGAGATGATGGCATCATATGTCACGATGTCCCGCCTCTGTCATTAGCACTGCATAGCACGTTTGTATTCCTGGAATACAGGTAAGCAATCCAATGAAACGTCTTTTTTCTAGCAGGGACCCATGTTTGTCCAGTTGTAATAGTGTAGGTCATTGCATTTAGTGTTTGGTATTTGGGTCTGCTGTCACCACTGTTAGGTTACAGCATAGGTATGTATGGGCAAGGTCTCCTCTCTCCCTAGCCTCATGGTGATTCTCCCGCCCCCACCCCCCCTCCTCAGCTTCGTGTGATGGGTTCCCCACCTCCTGAGCGCCACATAGTGGGTCGTGTCCCTCCCCGAGCTCCACATGGTCTATAGTGTGGGTCTTCAGGGGTTAATTCAGGCTGTGGGGTTGTCATGACACTTGCTCATTGCCGGTCATCTCATGATATTCTGTGGGGGTCCTTTGGGGGCATGCAAATTTCCATTTCTCATGTAATTTTCGGTTTTCCATGTATGTTACGATTTTATGCGATTTACGGTTTCTCATGGAATGCTGGTTCTCATGTATTTTACGGTTTGCATGCGATCTACGATTTCTCATTCATTTTACGATTTTTATTTTCATGCAATTTTACGTTTCTCATGCATTTTACGGTTGTCATGTGATTTATGATTTCTCATTTATTTTACGTTTTTTCATGCAATTCACGGTTTCGCATGCATTTTACGGTTTTCATGCAATTTGCGATTTCTTATTCATTTTACGTTTTTTTTTTTTTTTTTTCATGCTCATGCATATTAGTTTCGTATGCAATTTACAGTTGTTCATGCTTGTTACGGTTTCTCGTGCTTTTTTACAGTTTCTCATGTGATTACGGTTTTTTATGCATTTTACTGTTGCCTGTGCATTTTACGGGTTCTCATGCAATTTTTTTCAGTTTCTCATGCTATTATGTTTTTCATGCGATTTTCAGTCATGCATTTACGGTTGTCATATGATTTCTCATTTATTTTACGGTTTCTCATGCATTTTTCGGTTTTCATGCGATTTGCGATTTCTTATTCATTTTACGGTTTTTCATGCAATTTTACGGTTGCTCATGCATATTAGTTTCGTATGCAATTTACGGTTTTTCATGCTTGTCACGGTTTTTTCGTACTTTTTTTACAGTTTCTCATGTGATTACAGTTTTTCATGCATTTTACGGTTGCCCGTGCAATTTTTTACAGTTTCTCATACTATTACGTTTTTCATGCGATTTACAGTGTTCTCATGCATTTTACGGTTGTCATGCGATTTATGATTTCTCATTTATTTTACGGGTTTTCATGCAACTCACGGTTTCGCATGCATTTTACGGTTTTCATGCGATTTGCGATTTCTTGTTCATTTTACGGTTTTTCATGCATATTAGTTTCGTATGCAATTTATGGTTTTTCATGCTTTTTTACAGTTTCTAATGTGATTATGGTTTTTATGCATTTTACAGTTGCCAGTGCAATTTACAGTTTTCTCATGCAATTTACAGTGTTCTCATGCAAGTTTTTCAGTGTTCTCATGCAAGTTTTTCAGTGTTCTCATGCCTATTCATGTTTTTTCCTATTTTCTTTGTTTCATATATTCCTCATGTTTTTCCATGCTTCTCGTTTTTCCATGCTTCTCGTTTTTCCGTGCTTTTCGTTTTTCCGTGCTTTTCGTTTTTCCGTGCTTTTCGTTTTTCCGTGCTTTTCGTTTTTCCGTGCTTTTCTCGTTGTTGTTTTTCCTGTGCTTTTCTCGTTTCCCCGTGCTTCTCTCGTTTCCCCGTGCTTCTCTTGTTTTCCCATGTCTCTTACGTTCATGTCATATGTTTTATGTCACAGCCTTTCGTTCGCTGCATTACCGTTAGCTAGTGCTCAAATTCAGGGTCTGTCACGTTTACAGATCCGTACAGGCTGAGGTTTTGTTTTTAATTGATTGTTGTCCCACAATCTTCTCGCCTGTTTTCCATACGTCATACGTGCACGTTCACCATTACACCTTTACTACTACCCACCACGGTCTGTGGGTACTTTAGCCCTGAGTGTTCGTTTTTTAATTTTCCTGTCTTGGCGTGGCAGGTTGCTCGGGCTCGCTCACTGCATACAGTAGGGGGGTGTCGTCATTAGGTTCAGTTTTTACGCTCTTGGTCTTGTCATTTCTGCACTCACATCTTCATACTTGTCAGGTATTAGGGGTGTTATGTTTTGGGCTGGTTATTTGTAATGTTATCTGATTGCTTTCATACAGCTGAATTGTTTCATGTTCTACCACTGCAGATTACCCGTCACGTCTATGGGTTTAACAGATTGAGGTGATCGTTTTTAATTGGCTTGTTCGGTGGCAAGTCTTCTCATCTGTTCTTACGTTGCTTATGTATTTCGTACAAACTTACGTTTCTCATGCAAATTACGTTTCTCATGCAAATTACGTTTCTCATGCAAATTACGTTTCTTATGCAAATTACGTTTCTCATGTAATTTATGTGTTCTCATGTTATTTACATTTTCATGCTATTTACGTTCCTCATGCAATTTTATGTTTTTCATATAATTTTATGCTTTTCATGCAATTTGTTGTTTCTATGTTAAACTCACTTTTATGTTTCTTTCGTTTTTTCCAGGTTTCTCATGTTTTCCCAAGGTTACTCTCGTTCTCATGTTCATCACACGTTCATTAATTCACGTTCTCATGCTACTGGTATTTCGCAAGTAGTTTGCGGTTTCTGGCAGCCTCGGTTTTTTAGGCTGCTCACTTTTCGTAAGCTCGCACTATACATGGGTTTCGTTCCTTCACGTAGCTTTCGTTCCTGGTGCAGGTTTTCTCAGTATGCTCATGTTTCTCTCGTAGTTCATGTTGCTGTCCCAGTGGTGTGTCACTTACACAAAAATAGGTTACCCAGGGGACTGTGGTTCCTCCTTATCCATGCACACGACCTTTTGTTGCCTAGCTACCCTTGGCTAGGGTTGGCAAAGCATGGAACTATTGGTTAGTCAGCCATGGCAGCTCCAGCAGCCTTTACGGGCTCAGGGGTTTTTGTGGGTTCTGAATTTTCTCAGTCCCTAGGCCAGTATCAGCAGGCTTCCTACTTGGTTCGGTTTTTGCCTCTTTTAACTCCTATCGGCACAGCAGTGTCGGGGCGTATCTGATTGGGACTCAGCGTTTCATGTTGTTAGTAGACCCGGACAGGTTTTCTTTATTTGCTGTGCATTCTATTAAAGCCATCCTCAGGGTTCCTGAAAGTAGCCCTCCTGCTGTGATCAGCAGACTTCTCATCATGGGTCATATTTTCCGTATCGTATCTATCACATTCCCATGGTCTCCTTCGTGTTGGGTACTAGCTTGGTGCTCAAGGCAGGCCTATACCCGGGGTTGGGTCATAAGAGACAGGAGCAGTTCTGCATATTTGTGCCTGGGACTTCAGTCGTATTGGGTAAGTGCAGGTCGTCTTGTTCTCTGGGTTGGCCCAGAGCCACTTTAGAGATACCGCAAGCTGTTGGTATTTGGTAGATTATACGTAATTTCAGTGGGCTATAATTTGGCTTCATATTCATCCTTCTGGTCATTTTTGCCCCCTTTTAGGCATACTGACCATTTGACCAGGGCACAACTCAGGTCTATGTTCTTTGTTGCTTTTTGTTCCTTTGTACACTATCCACAGATTGACTCCGAGTACAAGTGTAAGGCTGACTGCAGGTCAGCCTGTTATTGTAGGAGGAGTCAGGCTGCATAAAGCCTGCCCTCCTTCTTCTCCTTCCTATGGTCGTAGGATCTCGTGTCCCACCCACCCATTCCCTTTTTTCTTTTCTTTTTTCATTTTATTTCAATTCATACTTGGGTATGCCCCCTTTTAGGCATACTGACCATTTGACCAGGGCACAACTCGGTCCCAGCATGCCCAGGGACTGTGACATCATATGGGGGCAGGGTCTCTGCCTATATAAGTCACAACGGAGCCCTCAGAGACCAGTCCAGCCGGAGAGAGTGTCGTGTCAACATCTGGGGAAGAGAAGAGAAGACAAGAAGCCCAGAAGTCCGGACCTCCGCTGGCAAGAGAGCTACCTGAAGACAGCGGAGGGGCTGGCTGAAGAACTGGAACACCGGGAGAAGAGGCCGGAGAAGAGGCCGGAGAGAGCGGAGAAGAACCAACCGGACGCCGGGAGAAGATGAACCGGAGGGCCCCCCGAAGCCGGAAGAAGACCCCCGAAGCCGGAGGAAGTTCCCCCCCCCCCCCGGAGCTGTTTAATAAATTATTTTAAAAACCTGTGTAGTGTGTTTTATTATTGACACTTTTCCCTAGGTGAATGGGTAGGGGTACCATGTACCCCATACTCATTCACATAGGGTGGGGGGCCGGGATCTGGGGGCCCTCTTATTATAGGGGGCTCCCAGATTCCGATAAGCCCCCCGCCCGCAGACCCCGACAACCAACGGCCAGGGTTGTCGGGAAGAGGCCCTTGTCCTCATCAACATGGGGACAAGGTGCTTTGGGGTGGGGGGGCACCGCAGGGCACCCCCTCCCCCAAAAAAGCACCCCCCCATGTTGAGGGCATGCTGCCTGGTACGGTTCAGGAGGGGGGGCGCTCGCTCATCCCCACCCCCTTTCCTGACCGGCCTGGCTGCGTGCTCAGATTGGGTCTGGTATGGATTTTGGGGGGACCCCCACGCCGGTTTTTCGGCGTAGGGGGTTCCCCTTAAAGTTCCATACCAGACCTAAGGGCCTGGGATGCCTGCGACGGGGCTCGCGAGGTTTCAATCTCGCAGATAAAAGCGGCGAGATTGACTTCCTTTTCTAGTCCCGTCGTACCCGAGTCACATTCAAAATGAACGTACTTGTCCGTGTGTGGGAAAGTCCGTTCATTCTGAAAGTCCGGCGGAAGTCCGGCGGAAAGACAGGATTCCGGAAAGTCCGGTCGTGTGTAGGCAAGTCTGTCCGTTCAGAAAGTCTGGCGGTAGTCCGCCAGAAGTCTGGCGGCAAGTACGTCGGACCTAGTTTCCCAGAAAGTCCGACTGTGTGTACGCGGCATAAGACATCAATAACTGATTTATCAGTACAACTTAAATGTATCAGAGATGAATTACTTGCTTTAAAAAATTAAGTACAATTGGTTTGTACCTGGACAACAGCCCTTGAGGGAAGACTCAGTCAGTTGGAGGATGATGTGTACCCATTAAGACAAGAAGTATCACTTTATGAGGGACCAACTAAACTCATGTATGCAGAAAATAGATAGTATGGAAAATAGGTTGCGTAGAGAGAATTTTAGGGTACTGGGTCTCCCCCAGGGTTGTGATGGAAATAACCCTATAAAATTCATGGAAGGCTGGCTGAAGGAGACATTTGGTAAAGATTTGTTTTCAAACTTTTTTTCGATCGAGCATGCACACAGAGCCACCTCCAGGACCCCGTCTCCAGGGGGATATCCAAGACCTCTTATTTTTAAACTTCTGTGTTTTAGAGATAAGGTTACTATCCTTCAGAAAGCAAGAGAGATGAAGAATATGCAGCATAATGGTGTAAGGATTTCAATATGTCCAGACTTTTCCCCTGAGCTACAGAGACAAAGAGCTAAATTTGCTGAGTGTAAACGGAAGCTTCAACAGTTTAGAATCAATTATGCGCTACTTTATCCCGCACGTCTATGCATATCAGCTCTGGGGGAAGTCAGGTTTTTTAATACCCCTACAGAAGTATCAGCCTGGTTAGAAAAGAACGAAGGAAAATTACAGCGGGGGGAAGAAATTTGAGAAGAGTAGTAGTCTACAAGTGACTCTTTCATTCTAAGGCCCGGGACTTTTTTTTTTCTTTGTGTCTCTATCCCTCTCTAGGACTTATGACAGGATATATATACATGCAAATGGGGGGGCGGGGAGGGGGGGATTTTATATTTATGTATTTATATTCACATTGAATACGCTGGGGATAGTTCCCCTCCTACTAGGTTCAGGTCGCACGGATTTAATGATGTGATGGTCACAATAGAAGCTATTAGGTTGGGCCCAAAATTGGGCAAAGGGGTAATGAATAAGTGGTCGGGTGGGGGGGAGAGTTGTGGGGGTGGTTAAGGGTGTGGGGAGGTGGGTGGAGTGAATATGTGGATATGTGGGCGCACATGGAGGAAAGAGGAATGGGGAAGTTTGAGTTAGGACATTCTACGTAAGTTCAGATAGGAGCAATTATTAGATTTGATCGGGGTAGGTTAATATATTATTGTCACAAGAGTAGGTGGATTAGGTTAGAGGGTGTCCTGAGAGGTATGAGGATACAGGGACTCAAGAATGGCGTGTAGTAAAGGTGGTTGTAATAAGTCCCCAGACTTAACAAAACAAGTCAAAATATGCTCTTAGAATGTGCGGGGGGTAAAAGATAGCTCCAAAAGACATGCAATTTTTTTCTGTGGCTAATAAAGGGAGAGTCAAAATACTCTGTCTGCAAGAGACATACCTGGTGAAGGATGCAGTCAGGATCCTGGAGCATAGAAAATATCAGATGCAGTATCACTCCACCTATTCTTATTCAAGAAGTATGAGTATACTGATAAGTTCGGGTCTGGTTTTCTCTTGCAGCCAGAGTAAGGTGGATGAAATTGGACAGTATATTTTTCTTTTATGTATAATTGAAAACAGAAAATGTGTATTAGCTAATGTCTATATCTCTCCTCCATTTTTAGTATGGAAATATTGGATGACTTAACTATATTTATGGCGGATTTCCCAGGGGTACCGGTTATAGTGGTTGGAGATTTTAATATGACTATGAATAATGGTATAGACAAGTTCCCACCGAAAATTATCAGCAATGGAGCTCCCAAGAGTCCCCTCTTACAATACTGTGATGAGATTGGGTTGGTGGATATCTGGAGGAGGAGGCATCCCGGGGTGAGACAGTATTCATGCCAATCCAGGACATATGCCACCTTTTCTAGAATCGACCTTGTGCTGGGTAATGGGGAAGCATTGAATGTGGTGGAGAGGGATTTTGGACCACTCGCCAGTGGTAATTGTTATGAAGGTGGGGAAGCATTATAGTAGAGGTGATTGGAAAGTAAATCCCTTTTGGCTCGAGATTGTCGAGGATAAGGGTCCATTATGGATAGTCTGGCGGAATTCATAAATTTAAATTTAGGAACAGCCCCATTAGGGATAATATGGGATTCCCTGAAGGCCTTTCTGCGGGGAGTCCTAATTAAAAAAAATCTCCCATGCCAAAAAACAATCACAAGTTAAAGAGTTAAAGGCAAAAGAGAGGATAAGAAATGCGGAAGTGCAGTATGTGGAGACACCAAACATAACTAGTTATGAAACCTGGGTGGAGAGGCAAGACGAGTATAGAAGAGTGGTCTTAGAGAAGATGGAAAGGGAAAAATTATTACAGAGACAAAGTTTTTTTTGGAGAAGGTGAGCAAGTTGGAAAAACTTTGTCTGTGATTATTAGGGCAAATGGCTCCTCGGCCACTATACCAGCAATCAAAGGGAAGGAAGGAATAATTAAAGCTACCCTGGAAATATTAGAAGAATTTAGAAATGATTTAAAAAATGTATATAGTACGGCGCAAACAAATGTAGAAGGGGAAATGTGGGATTTTTTTGAGAAACTGAAAATAACCCCCTTATCAAAAGAAGACAGGGAAATGTTGGATGCCCCATTGACACTCGAAGAGTTGCAAAGGGTAGTAGCAGACATGGTGAATCAGAAAGCACCGGGTCCTGATGGTTTACCCATAGAAATATTTAAAAAGTATGGGGAGGTTCTACTTCCTAGACTTTTGGAGGCGTTTAATGGAGCTATGGAGGACAGGAAACTACCCACATCTATGACAGAAGCCATTATAATTGTCTTGCTGAAGGAGGGGAAAAAATCCGCTAGATGTGACTTCATATAGGCCTATATCGCTGTTATGTTCGGATGTGAAGACCCTGGCAAAAGCGTTGGCAACAAGGCTGAATAAAATAATTTTCTAAAGTAATACATCCAGACCAAACTGGGTTCATCCCGGATAGATCTACAAGTACGAACATAAGGCGAGTGTATTTAAATATGCAACTACCAATAGAGAACAGTGGTAAGAGAGCCGTCCACTCATTAGATGCTGCTAAAGCATTTGATTGCCTGGAGTGGCATTATATGTGGAAGGTATTAGCCGAATTTCAATTTGGCCCTAACTCTGTCCGTTGGTTTAGCTTACTATATGATAGCCCAAGGGCCAAGGTTAGAGTCAATGGTGAGTGCTCGGAGTGGTTTCAATTGGGAAGGAGACAGGGGTGTCCTTTGTCGCCCCTGCTCTTTGCCCTGGCAATGGAGCCACTGGCTATCGCCTTGAGGTCTGCCCAAGGGATGCAGGGGTTTAAAAGAAGGAGGGGGAGGAGAAAGTCGCTATGTGTGTGGATGACATCTTGTTGTTCCTGGGGGACACACAGGTTTCCTTGAAGATAGCTATGGGTATAGTTAAGTAATTTGGTTATTTCTCTGGGTTAACAATTGGGAAAAATCTGTAATCTTGCCAATAGACCCTCTCATAGAGCCACTTCCACAACAAATTAAAGTAGCAAGTCAGATGAAATATCTGGGTATTACTATAACAAGAGACCCAGGGCAGTACATAACTGGAAACCTGGTCCCACTTATGAAAAAATTAAAACAGAAATGTCGGGTGTGGGGCAGGTTGCCTCTCTCGGTCGCCGGGCGCTGCAATTTTAATTAAGATGGTTTGGTTGCCACAAATTTTATACGTATTACATAACTCTCCAGTGTGGATTCCTAAGCATTGGTTTAAAAAAATGGACAGTGTGTTCAGAAAGCTAATTTGGAAAAACAGGGTGGCAAGGATCAGCTTGCAGGCGCCGCGGCGGCCGGGAAAGATGGGAGGTATGGGAGTGCTGGACCCAAGATGCTATTTCCTAGCATCACAAATGCAACATATGGGAGGCAGTAATAGACCAGGGGACAAGGAAATAGGATGTAAGGTATTATTGAATGACACCAGCCATGATACAATATGTCAGGATATCTAATTGACCAGACTGTGTGGACTGCACAGAGGAGACCAGAAACACATGTAAGTGAAATGGTGTTTATTAACAAGTGATAAGTGACAGGAACAAACAGTGCAAAAACCCACACAACAACCCACTACAACAACAATGTATATATATATAAGTAAAGGGAGATACCATAATCGTAAACAAGCCAAGCCAAGGTCATACACAGGGAAGTCAGCAAAAGGGTAAGGATGGGAACCTGAACAGGACAAGGAGAGGATGGATGGATGGGGTTCAGGGCAGGGATCCAAGGGAGCCAGGAACAGAAGGGACAGGACTAGGAAGGCCTCAGAATAGGGATTGGATCAGATCAGGACAAGGCAGATAGCAGGCTCAAGGTCAAACAGGCAGCAAGTCAGAACGCAGGGAGAGAGCAAGAGAGATACCAAGGCAAGCCTATGAGGGCTTGCCGGGTATTTGTAAGGCTGTGGTAATTGACCTCACGTTACAGCTGAGCGCAGTGTGACCTGTTTGCTCCACACTGCCAGAGTGCACCCGCTGGTTGACGCCGGTACTACGGCCCAAGGATGCAACAGTGCCACCAGCAGGAAAGACCTCTTACTGCAGGTCCTAGGTGTTGGAAGACACCTGCTGATGGACACTGGTACTGCGATCCAAGAGACCGATAGCGCCACCAACGGGTAGACCTGACAGTACCCCCCCCTAAAGGAGCGGCCTCCGGACGCTCCAACAAGGTGTATCTGTTCAAAGTTCATGGCCTTCAACTGGACAGGTGAGGGCACATCAGGCCGGGCATCGGGTACATCAACCTGGACAGTGGGTACTGCTGGCATGTCAGAGTCATTAAGCTGGGCAGCAGACGACAGGAACCACTTGAGCTGGGCAGCAGACGACAGGAACCACTTGAGCTGGGCAGCAAACGACAGGAACCACTTGAGCTGGGCAGCAAACGACAGGAACCACTTGAGCTGGGCAGCAAACGACAGGAACCACTTGAGCTGGGCAGCAAATGACAGGAAACACTTGAGCTGGGCAGCAGACGACAGGAAACACTTGAGCTGGGCAGCAGACGACAGGAAACACTTGAGCTGGGCAGCAGACGACAGGAAACGCTTGAGCTGGGCAGCAGACGACAGGAAACGCTTGAGCTGGGCAGCAGACGACAGGAAACGCTTGAGCTGGGCAGCAGACGACAGGAAACACTTGAGCTGGGCAGCAGACGACAGGAAACACTTGAGCTGGGCAGCAGACGACAGGAAACGCTTGAGCTGGGCAGCAGACGACAGGAAACGCTTGAGCTGGGCAGCAGACGACAGGAAACGCTTGAGCTGGGCAGCAGACGACAGGAAACGCTTGAGCTGGGCAGCAGACGACAGGAACCACTTGAGCTGGAGGGCAGACACCCGAACATCAGGCTGGAGGGCTGGAACATCAGACTGGAAAGCTGGAACATCCGACTTGGAAGCTGGCACATCAGACTGAGAAGCTATCTTCGAGGCATCAGGCTGAAAGGCAAGCTGCAAGACATCAGGCTGGGAAGCTGGCACATCAATCTGGGAAGCTGGCACATCAATCTGGGAAGCTGGCACATCAATCTGGGAAGCTGGCACATCAATCTGGGAAGCTGGCACATCAGACTGGGAAGCTGGCACATCAGACTGGGAAGCTGGCACATCAGACTGGGAAGCTGGCACATCAGACTGGCAGGTAGACATCAGGCTGGAAGACAAGCTGCAAGGCATCAGGCTGGGAAGCTGGCACATCAATCTGGGAAGCTGGCACATCAATCTGGGAAGCTGGCACATCAATCTGGGAAGCTGGCACATCAGACTGGCAGGTAGGCATCAAGACATCAGGCTGGAAGACAAGCTGCAAGGCATCAGGCTGGGAAGCTGGCACATCAATCTGGGAAGTTGGCACATCAATCTGGGAAGCTGGCACATCAATCTGGGAGGCTGGCACATCAACCTGGGAAGCTGGCACATCAATCTGGGAGGCTGGCACACCAGACTGGTAGGTAGGCATCAAGACATCAGGCTGGAAGGCAAGCTGCAAGACATCCGGCTGGAAGGCAGGGACATCAAGCTGGAAGGCAGGCATCGGGACGACAGACTGGGAGGCAGGCACATCAGACTGTAAAGCTGGAACATCAGACTGCAAAGCTGGAACAGCGGACTGCAAAGCTGGAACAGCGGACTGCAAAGCTGGAACAGCGGACTGCAAAGCTGGAACATCAGACTGCAAAGCTGGAACATCAGACTGCAAGGCTGGAACATCAGACTGCAAGGCTGGAACATCAGACTGCAAAGCTTGAACATCAGACTGCAAAGCTTGAACATCAGACTGCAAAGCTTGAACTTCAGGCTGGAAGGCTGGAACATCAGGCTGGAAGGCTGGAACATCAGGCTGGAAGGCTGGAACATCAGGCTGGAAGGCTGGAACATCGGACTGGAAGGCTGGAACGTCAGACTGCAAAGCTGGAACATCAGACTGCAAAGCTGGAACATCAGACTGCAAAGCTGGAACATCAGACTGCAAAGCTGGAACACCAGACTGCAAAGCTGGAACACCAGACTGCAAAGCTGGAACACCAGACTGCAAAGCTGGAACATCAGACTGCAAAGCTGGGACTTCAGACTGCAAAGCTGGGACTTCAGACTGCAAAGCTGGGACTTCAGACTGCAAAGCTGGGACTTCAGACTGCAAAGCTGGGACTTCAGACTGCAAAGCTGGGACTTCAGACTGCAAAGCTGGGGCTTCAGACTGGAAGGCTGGAACATCAGACTGGCGAGCCGGAACGTCAGACTGCAAAGCTGGAACAGGTTGGGTTACTGGCAGGATGGTATGGGTCGGGAAGAATTTTTGCTTCTTCTTTGGTTTAGCCCGTGCAGTTTTGTATGTAGGTGCAGGGCTGTAAGCAAAGAAAGTAGCTGGATCGAAGGAAGACCAAGGAACTGTAGCTAGAGAGGGGTTTTGTGGGACTGTTACAGGTGGAGGAGAAGAGACAGGTGAATTGAAAGCAGGATAGGTGCGACACTTGGAGACTGGGTGGTAGTATTTGGTAGGGAGCTGATTAAACTGGGTTGTAGCGGAGGTTGCCATAGGTGACGGGGAGATAGATCTTTTGGAAGGCAGATGATTAATGGCAGGGCTGGAATGTTGTGGCTTAGCTAAAGACAGGAGGTCGGACCATGCCTGCAGCAAAGGTTGAACAAACGCTGATTCACATACAGCCTGACTAACCAGAGATTGTACTGAATAAATGCAATCGGATAACACCTGCTGGGAACAAGCGGAATAATGTTCATCAAAGTAAGCCGGATCATCCTCTAACAACCATACCAGGGATTCCACCTGGTCACAACTGAAAGGAGGGGAGTAATCGTCTCTACCTTCGGGAGTGCATGACAGGGCTGACTTTATACATAATTGAATCAAAGGCTGAACATCCTCAAACCGTATACTGCCCTGATCGACCACAGAATGAGCTAAACGGATAATCTCCAGCAGCTGATCACTGGACCACCCTTCCAATGTCTGGCGGAGATATTCAGAACTCTCTGTTGCCAGCAGAACATAATAAGCAATTATGTCTGAATTCATCCCAGTAATGTGCAACAGAACCGAGATGGTTCCCTTGTGCAGCCACTTCTGGTCAGAGATGGCCTTGGTATACTGTCAGGATATCTAATTGACCAGACTGTGTGGACTGCACAGAGGAGACCAGAAACACATGTAAGTGAAATGGTGTTTATTAACAAGTGATAAGTGACAGGAACAAACAGTGCAAAAACCCACACAACAACCCACTACAACAACAATGTATATATATATATAAGTAAAGGGAGATACCATAATCGTAAACAAGCCAAGCCAAGGTCATACACAGGGAAGTCAGCAAAAGGGTAAGGACGGGAACCTGAACAGGACAAGGAGAGGATGGATGGATGGGGTTCAGGGCAGGGATCCAAGGGAGCCAGGAACAGAAGGGACAGGACTAGGAAGGCCTCAGAATAGGGATTGGATCAGATCAGGACAAGGCAGATAGCAGGCTCAAGGTCAAACAGGCAGCAAGTCAGAACGCAGGGAGAGAGCAAGAGAGATACCAAGGCAAGCCTATGAGGGCTTGCCGGGTATTTGTAAGGCTGTGGTAATTGACCTCACGTTACAGCTGAGCGCAGTGTGACCTGTTTGCTCCACACTGCCAGAGTGCACCCGCTGGTTGACGCCGGTACTACGGCCCAAGGATGCAACAGTGCCACCAGCAGGAAAGACCTCTTACTGCAGGTCCTAGGTGTTGGAAGACACCTGCTGATGGACACTGGTACTGCGATCCAAGAGACCGATAGCGCCACCAACGGGTAGACCTGACACAATAGTAGAAGCGATGGAGGCAGATTCCTTTGGTACCAAGTGTCCTACCACTCAGATGATGGTCAAAAGTTGGGTATATGTTAAAGTACTGGGTTATTCTGGCTTTTCGGAGTTCTCCCCATTATGGGATAATAATAATCTAAATGAATTGAAAAAAATGGGGATAATAGAAGAATGGGACCGTCGGGGTATTCATTGCTTGATGCAGCTATATAAGGCTGGGAGATTGAAGTCATTCCTGGAGTTAGTGGAAGAGTATGCGATTCCTAAACCATCATTTTACAGGTACCTGCAAATTAGGCATGCCCTAGAAGCACAATTTAGCGGGAAGGAACCAGTGTGGAGTGAAATGACCTCCTTGAGGAAGCTGGTTAATGCCAACTCTAAAATTTCCGATTTTATATGGAAGTCTGATTATGTCAGGTGAGGAGGGAGGGGTGGAAAATAAAAATAGGATTAAATGGGAGGGAGATGTTGGGCCATTGTCAGATAGCCAATGGGAGTACGTCCTGGCATTAGGGCCCAGGATCTCCCTGCCCCCTTCTCAGATAGTTTCTCATCTGTATTTGATATACAGGACATATTATTATACACCACTGAAGTTGTTTAGGTTCGGAAAGAAGCCTGATGCGAAGTGCCAAAGATGTGGAGAAGGGAGTGGAGATTTGGCACATGTGTTCTGGCGATGCCCCAAACTGTATAGATATTGGAGGGGTGTTGTGGACAAAATAAACTCCGTGTTTGGGACATCGCTGGGCATGGAGGTCAGGACTTGTTTAATGGGCTTGATGGAGGAAAAAGGGATATTAAGGGATAAACAGACCACAATAATTAGGTGATTGTTTCAGGGCACAAAACTTATCACACAGAAATGGCAGTTAACAGATCCCCCGACGGTGGCTGAATGGGTGAAAGAAGTAAGGGAGGTGGTTAGTAGAGAGAAATATATTTATAAGAAGAGGGGTAATTATAAGAAATTTGAAAAAATATGGAAGTTATGGATAAATGTGGATGAGGCTAGAATGGAAGTTGGGTAGGATGTTGGTGGTAGTGGGAGGGATGGATGGTGGGCATGTGTGGGAGGATGAGGGGTATGGGGTGTTGGGTGGGAGGGGGTGCAGAGAGATAAGAATTGGGGGGAGAGGGGGGAAAGGGGAAGGGAAAGGGGGGTAAAAATAAAAATTAGTATATTATTGCTTACTGATATTTTGGCCTTGTGTATAAACGGTGTAATTATAATGTCTGGACAGATGTTGGCATTTTATTTATGAAGTTTTTTCAATTAAAAAAAAAAAAGCGAAGATAGAGATGATGACCCAGATCCGAATAAGCCTGTTAGACCAGCTGGAGGGCCCAGAAAACAGAGAGAGTCTATTCAGGAACAGTGGACTGCCCAATGTGAAGAGACCTTAAGGCAGCTGAAATGGAGCCTAACAACCACTCCTGTCCAGGCCTATGCAGATCCAACCAAGCCATATGAACTACATGTTGACGCCAGTCAAGATGGGTTAGGCAGGGTGCTGTATCAAGAGCATGAAGCCACCTACAGCCTGTTGCCTATGTGAGCCGGAGCTTGACACCCGCTGAGAAGAACTACCCCACGCACAAACTTGAGTTCCTGGCCTTGAAATGGGCAGTTGTGGATAAGCTGAGGGATTACCTGTATGGAGCAGAGTTTGTGATCAAGACCGACAATAATCCTCTCATCTAAATCCTCACTACAGCCAAGTTGGATGCCACAGGTCACAGATAGTTGGCTGCCCTATCAGAGTTTACTTTCAGCCTGAAGTATCGCCCGGGGGTCGGCAACAAAGACACGCATGCTCTGTCAAGAAGGCCCCATTGCTCCAGACACTCTCCAGAAGAATGGGCCCAGCTGACACCTGAAGGGATATGAGCCTTATGTCAAGGAGCAGAATACAAAGCTGGAGGCGGATCCAGGGCTGAAGACATTGGAGTGTCAGTCGCTAGTGTCCCTGGATGTTATTGCAAAATCACCCAAGTCGGGGGTGAAGGTCTGCCAAGCTCTCTAAGAAGGACTAGCGAAGGGACCAGTTGGAAGACCCTCTCTATAGCTTGGCATTGAGGGCTTTGGAGTGTCAACATCCTGACCTTCTCCTCACTGACTCCCTGAAGGAAGCACGCCTGTTGCACAGAGTATGGGATCGGTTGCAGCTGCACCAGGGGGTGGTCTACTGAAGGGGCCCCTCTGATGATCCTGAAGAAAAATGGCAGTTATTTCTACCAGTAAAATATAGGGAGACAGTATTAACTGCACTACACAACAACCATGGCCACCTAGGACCCGAGACGACTTTCAACCTGATGAGGAACCAATTCTACTGACCCTGCATGCGGGCTGAAGTCGAGAGCTATTGGCACTCCTGCATCAGATGTATCCAAAGAAAAACTTTGCCTCGCCGAGCTGCCCCAATGGGCCATCTTCAGAGTCGGGGACCCATAGAGCTGGTGTGCATTTACTTTCTGTGCTTGGAGCCTGATCTGAGTGGACAGTTAAATATACTGGTAGTGACTGACCACTTCACTCGTTATGCCCAGGCATTTCCCACAAAGGATTAACAGGCATCCACGGTGGCCAAGAACTTAGTGGAGAAGTTCTTTGTACACTATGGCCTGCCCCAATGTATCCACTCTGATCAAGGGAGAGACTTCGAGAGCAGCCTCATCAAAAGACTTTTAAACCTGTTAGGCATTAAGAAGTCCAGAACCACCCCGTACCATCATCAAGGGGATCCTCAGCCAGAGAGATTCAATCGAACCCTCCTGGATATGCTTGGAACTTTGAATTCAGAACAAAAGCAGCACTGGAGCAACCATATAGCCGCTATCGTTCATGCTTATAACAGCACAGCAAACAATGCCACAGGACACTCTCCCTATCGTCTGATGTTTGGACGGGAGGCCCAGCTGCCAGTCGACTTGGCCTTTGGCATGTCCTTAGACCATACCTCAACAACCTCCCACAGAGGGTATGTGGACCGCTTATGGAAAAGTCTGAAGACCGTCTATGACAGGGCCCAAGCTGCCTCAGATGCACGAGGACAGAGGAACAAAAGAAACTTTGACCTCATGGTACGAGTGCAGGACTTGCAACCAGGTGATAGAGTACTGCTGAGAAACTTGGGTGTTCCTGGAAAGCACAAGTTGGCTGACCACTGGAAATCGTAGACTTATGTCATTTGCAAACAGCTGCCAGGACTCCCAGTGTATCAAATCCGGACAGAAGGGAGCACAGGCCCGCTGAAGACTTGACACCGCAATCATCTGTTGCCTCTGTTGGAAGTAGTTTGTGTGCCACCACAGTCAGATTCACAGTCCACCTCCATGACCTCTCAGAGGTCATGACTAGTGACTAGGTCTCAGTCTGTGCCTCTAGATGAAGAGGATGAGGACAGTGAGAATGAAGAGATGGGAATGGATTGATTGTGGCCATCCCATATATCAAGGCCTGTCACCCCCCTTTTCCTCCCAAGGTGACTGACACCAGGATGCTCAGAACAGAGGCTCCTGAGTTTGTGCCTCAAAGTCCACCTTCTGAAGGGTTGAAAGACCCTCAATCTTCCTTGCTAACAGCAGACCCCAAAGACTTCACATCCTTCACTGAAGAGAAGGCTGATATGCAGGAAGAAGAAAAAGTTGTGGATGAAGCAGACACCAGTGTGCCTGTAACTCCAGAGCCTAAAGAACAGAGAGAGCGAAGAGCTATTCACCCACCTAAGAGACTGACCTAAGATACTCTGGGTGAAAGCTCTGAGGAAGCTGTTTTCACTTCAAAAAGGACTCTTGAGGCACCTGGTTCTTCCACTACACATTTAGTGGAGGACAACCCCAGCTCACCCCCTGGCATATCTAGCTGGGCCATTCCAATTCAGATGGCCTGTAGTCAGGACAACCTTCCTTCCTATGCTCATTGGTGGGAGGAACTTGCTTTTCCCTCTGCATATACAGTATATACAAAGCATGTAACAGGTCACAGACTCTTTACCTCCTTTGGAGGACCAAAGGTTCTCTGGTGGGGGGAGTGTGTAGCGGGTATTGCAGCCAAAGACTTACATTAACACAGATGGGCTTCATGTACATTAACACACATGACTGCATGTATCAAACCTGAAAGAGGGAAGAGAGCTAGTTGTCATGTCTGCATGGGCTTTTTCACCCCCTCCTTCTTTCTGTTTTCACAGAATTAGTAATGTAATGTGAGCTGACACACACAGAGCTGTGCATTCAGCAGCCTCTCTTGTGCCCCTATTGGCCAGAAGAAGAAAACCAATTAAAGGCACAGTTAAAACAGCCAATGGGAGATACTGTACTGAACTGTAGGGAGAACTGCAATGGATTCTGGGACATGCAGTTCCCACACAAAATGGCCCCATAGACTAGTATACAGGGAGAAATACAAATCCCAGCAGGCTTTGCTGACAGGAAAGTAAAAGACTCCATTTTGTGTCCTGAGGTAAAAGGCAGTCGATGGAGTGAGAGAGACACAGACGTGATCTGAGGGGCTGCTGTTACCCACGGAGGGGATCCAACCAGCCATAGTTCCAGAGTTCGGTGTGTTGATCCTGCCACAGCTCCAGAGGTCGATGTGCTGATCCTGCCACGGTTCCAGAGTCAGACGGTGATGGACATCCAGCCTGAGAGGGATCCTGGGTATCTCCAGGTGTTCCTGAGGGCGTGGGCCGATCCGGTTACAAGGTGGTCAGTCGGGCCTTTCGGGGAACTGGTCACTTGATCCTTTGGTCGCAGGATGGGTGAGTGGGCGTTTGTCCATCTTTAAAGACACAGTAGTCAGGCCTCACCAGTGCCCACATTTGTAGGAACACTTGCACCCTGCTGAACAGTCACTACATTCCACTTTGCCACTATTTCCAGTTTCAGGATACTCCTAGCTTCCTACATCTCATCTTTGCCTACCAGGATACTTTCAAGTACCCCTTTGTTTATCCCGCTCAACAGATGAGGACCCTTTCTGTTACTCCTTCAGTATTAGTAATTTAGCGATTCCAGTGACTACCTTTAAAGGGGAACTCTCCCATTAATTATTAAAGTGATAAATTGCAATTGTGGCATATTGCCTCACATTTAACTGCCTGGGTCTGTGATTTCAGGATTTGAGGGAAACAGACTGACCATTGTTAAATCAGATTTGTTCCTTTTTATGCCTGAAAGTCAAAGTTGTTTGACTGCGTTATTTTGAAGTCTGCATTTTGGGTTTGATTAACACTATTAAAGACCACAGTTTGACATTCTTAACTATTGAGTTACCAGATCACTGTTTATTTGATTGTGGAAGGTCTCCCAGTAAACAAATTTCCTGTTCACTACATTTGTGTCTGCTTTACTGTGTTTGCAAGTACACTGTTTGTTAGGTGTGCCAGAGGGGCTGAGACAGTTCTTTTGGAGTTGAGAGGCAAAGTAACGGACTGAACAAACTTAAGCAGCTCCTTCGGGGGTATCGCTACATATATAATAATAAGCCTTAGTCCTCATTAAAATGGCATCTAGTATTTTATTTTTTGACTCTTGAATTCTAAGAGTGGTTCATCTATACAGAGAGAGCTTGGAAAATGGCAGAAACGTCACTTATGGTTTTAACAAAATGCAGTTTCCCCAATTTCCTGGGCTTTTGGTTGTAATTTCCCAATTGATGAGAGGGCTATTTAAGAGGTTCCAAATGCTGACATGAGTAGGAGACAGAACCACAGAGGACGTGCGTGCGCACAATGCATTGGGTGGGGCCTACGTGCTGACTTCACACTGCCGTTTCCAGTTTGGCGACCAAGTCCGGCCAATTGTTTTATATTTAATGCTTTATGCATGTTGCAGCTTTTTTAATCTAATTTATATAAGTTGATGCAATAAATAATACACTATATATGGCACCTGTGGCGTCGGGTGGTGAGCTCATCTATTGCAGTGTTTTAACCACTTCAGCCACTGAAGGTTTTACCTCCTTCATGACCAGGCTATTTTTTGCGATATGGCACTGTGTTATTTTAACTAACAGTTGCGCGGTCGTGCGACACTATACCCAAATAAAAGTTGATGTCCCTTTTCCCCACAAATAGAGCTTTCTTTTGGTGGTATTTGATCACCTCTGTGGTTGTTATTTTTTGCGCTAGAAACAAAAAAAAGAGTGACAATTTTGAAAAAAATAAAAATATATATATTTTTTACTTTCTGCAATAAACATATCCAATATAAAAATGTAAAAAATTTTCTTTATCAATTTAGGCCAATATGTCTGCTATATATTTTTTTGTAAAAAAAATCCCAATAAGCGTATATTGATTGGTTTGCACAAAAGTTATCATGTCTACAAAATATGGGATATTTTTATGGCATTTTTATTTTATTTTTTTACTAGTAATGGTGGTGAGCAGCAATTTTTAGCGGGACCGTGACATTGCAGCGGACAAATCGGACACCTAACTGACACTTTTTTGGGAACCAGTGACATTATTACATTGATCAGTACTAAAAAATGCACTGTTACTGTACTAATGACAGTGGCAGGGAAGGAGTTAACATCAGGGGCGATCACAGAGTTAAGCGTGTCCCTAGGAGGTGCTTGATAAATGTGGGGGATGGACTGACTGGGGGAACACAGAGATCCGTGTTCCTGCTTAGGGAACACAAGACCACTATGTTCTTCCCTGTCAGAATGGCGATCTGCTTTGTTTACATAGGCAGATTGCCGTTCTGCCTCTCTGGGGAACGATTGATTGGTTCCCCCTCTGGCCAATCAGCATGCATGCCCTCGCTGTCTATTGCATGAAATGAAGTACAGGTACATCGTTTTGCGCAATAGTACCGCCCTGCCGCAGTATATCGCAGTTATACGGTACTGTGGCTTGCCAGAATGAATTGCTGAGGGACAAAACATTACTGGGAGGATTGTGACAGGCATAATTAAAATGTGCCTCTGGTGAGTGCATAAATGGTGGTGGAGTTACAAGGATTTTCTTTACGTGGTGGGTATCTATGCTCATTTATATGCTATATGCGTTTATATCACAGAAATATGCACAGAAATAGTGACCTTATCTTCCTTTGGGAGATTTTCTGTTGGATCATTGAATTTAACTTTTATGGACACAATGGGGTTGATTTACTAAAGGCAAACCCACTGTGCAATACAAGTGCACTGCAAGTGCAGTTGCTTTATATCTGAGGGGGACATGCAAGGAAAATAAAAAACAGCATTTTGCTCGCACGTGATTGGATGATAGAAATCAGCAGATCTTGCCCTCACTTGTAGTGCACATTATATTTACCTTTAGTAAATCAACCTCAGTTTTTCTTCTGGATTAGTGCATGTATTGTTTTAATATGCATAATTTTTATTTTAGGGGCTACACTTTATTGTAGTGGCATACTGTATATCTACTCTCCATGAGCCACCCCTGGCATCCTGTACAATATATTTTAATTGATGAGATCGTATATGGTCATACACAGGGAATCTGATTTTACTGAGACATCAGAGCCTCATATAAATTTATTTCATCTAACATGACCACCCATAATTTAGTGTTGGGGATCTCCCCATTATATTTACTAAAGTTGCATAAAGTGATCTAATATAAATTATTCCAATAAAGAGAAATGAGCTCCATTCATGTAGAGTAGGGGTCTCCAAACTTTCTAAACAAAGGGCCAGTTTACTCTCCTAAAGACTTTAGGGGGCAGACTGTGACCACTGGGTGTAGAAAATTCCCTAGCATCAGTGGGAGAAAACCATGTCCCATCATTGGTTTTAGTGGGAGGAATAGTGTAACATCATTGGTGTTACTGGGAGGAATAGTTCCCCATCATTGGTTTTAGCTGGGAGGAATAGTTCCCCATCATTGGTGTCGGTGAGAGGAATAATGCCCTATTGTTGGTGTCAGTGGAAGTAATAGTGCCCCGTCATTGGTGTCAGTGGGTGGAATAGTGCCCCATCATTGGTGTCGGTGAGAGGAATAATGCTCTATTGCTGGTGTCAGTTGAAGGAATAGTGTCCCATCATTAGTGTCAGTGGGAGGAATGGCACCCCGCAATTGTTATCATTGGGAGGAATATTGCCTCATTGTAGGTATCAGTGGGAGGAATGATGCCCCATCATTGGTGTCATTGGCAGGAATAGTGCCCCACAGTTGGTGTCATGGAGAGTAATGGTGCCCCAAGGGCCATACACAGGCAAGCAAAGAACCACATCTGGCCCTGGGCTGCAGATTGGAGACCACTGATGTAGAGAATACTTACATTTATTCCCGGGGGCAGAACATTTTTTTCTGGTAACATTCTTCTCTTCTTCTACAGATTGAATAATAATAACCTGACAGACAGTTCCTGCCCCCACCTGGCATCTGGAATAAGAAATAACCAGACACTGAGGACACTGATCCTTTCCAGGAACAATCTGGAGGGTCCTCATTTCAGGGAAATGATGGAAGCTCTGACAACAAGCCGAATAGAGGAATTACAGTGAGTATAACAGGACTGACCGAGACAATACTATTCTGGGACAGTTTTACATTCCAACCATGAAATAAATGTAATTAATCTAAACAAAATTGATTTAATTTTGAAATTCTTAAGTGTGTTATCCCAGACATGTCTACATCTAAAAATCTAATTTCACTCTATTATCAGCTGGTTTAGTATTTATTAAAATAGATAAGATAGAAAGTCATTCTTGGGAAAATCTGATCTTACTGCAATGATCAGAGCATCATATAAGCTTCCTGTAACCTGACATAACTATCCACTATTCAGTGTCAGGGGATCTATCCCATACTTCCTATAAGTACAGAGCTCTTATCAGCAGATATAAATAAAATATCAGATAAAAATCATCCTGTCCAATCACTAGCAATGCTGATTCCAGCCTCACACTGTTTGCTGATACCATTCATGCTCCATACACACGGAGATTATAGCACAATACGAGTCATGTCAGTGGTATTCTGTGCTCATCCTGTGTATGGAGATTTCACCTTCTCTACACATGGATGACAATATTGGGGGGATCTACTCCATTATAACATTTATCTTATAAAATTCTATTTGCTGGAACTTAATAAAGTGATCTAATATAAATGATTCCAATAAAGAAAAATGAGTTCCATTCATGTAGAGAATAGTTACATTCATTCCTTGGGGAGAAATTCATTTTCTTCTGGTAACATTCTTCTCTTCTACAGATTCGATAATAATCACCTGACAGACAGTTCCTGCCCCCACCTGGCATCTGGAATAAGAAATAACCAGACACTGAGGACACTGATTCTATCTGAGAACAATCTGGAGGGTTCTCATTTCAGGGATCTGATGGAAGCTCTGACAACAAGCCGGATAGAGAAATTACAGTGAGTATAACAGGACTGTAAAAACAAAGGGCAATCAGCGCAAGCTCAAAACCTAAATAATATGCAAGCTGAACACTAAAGGTAGCACCAACCTCAAAAAACAATCTTAAAACAAAATAAGTGCAGCGCAAAATGTGAAAGATAATAAATACATGCAGAGTCCAATGATTATGGAACAATAATAAATCTGAAGTCCATAAAATCCAATCTGAAAGCACACTCCTTCTGGGGACATACAGATAAAGCTCTTTCCACCCGATGTATAAGGAGAAGCAAATCAGTGTAAGTGATTGCGCTTACCAGCTTCGGTGGACCCCTTAATTACAGGGGGTCAGAAACAGCATGAGTGAACCCAAGGGAGAACAGCTGGGCTAGTAGTCATCTGCTGGGGATACTCATCCAAAGGGCGGAGAATTCCGTCAGGCACCAGGAGATCCGTATGTAAACTAGCAAGATGCTCAGCGGTGGTTTCCTTTCACTGAAGATGGAATATGTGCGGTGCAGACAGCCAGGCAGCAATCCTCAGATTAAGCGATAAAAGTATAACAGGACTGACTGAGACAATAATATTCTGGGACAGTTTTACATTTCAACCATGAAAAAATGTAATTAATCCAAACAAAATTGATTTAATTTTGTTCTTCTTAAATAGCTAATCCCAGACATGTCTAAATCTAAGTATCTAATTTCACTCTGTTATCACAACTGATTTGATATTTATTCAAATATATAAGAAAGGAAGACATTCTTGGGGGAATCTGATCTTACTGCAATGACCAATCAGAGCATCATATGAGCTTCCTGTCACCTGATATGACCATCCGCTATTCAGTGTCAGGGCATCTCTCCATTACTTCTTATAAATACAAAGCTTTTACTGTATCAGCAGAGATAAATAGAATATCAGATAAAAATCATCCCATCACTAGCAATGATGATTCTGACTTCACACTGTCTGCTAATACCATTCATGCTCCATACACAAGGAGATTATAGCACAATACGAGTCATGTCAGTGGTATTCTGTGCTCATCCTGTGTATGAAGATATCAGTCTCTACACATGGAGGACAGTATTGAGGGGTCTACTCCATTATAATATTTTTCCTATAAAATTCCATTTCCTGGAGACTTATAAAGTGATCTAATATAAATGATTCCAATAAAGAGAAATTAGCTCCATTCAGGGGCAGACTGACCATTAGGCCTGGGGCCAGTACGGGCCCTTTGAGAGGCTACTGGTACCTCTGCCCCAAGGAATCAGTGCTGATCCCAGTGTCGGAACAAGTTCCGGCACTGGGTTCCAGTAACAGGCCTAATGCGCACACTAGTGTGGGCACTCAAGACACCTTCCCTGCATCTATTGCAGGTTGGCCAGGCTCCCTCACACAGCGATCATCCCTCTGTGGCAGCCAACAATGGTATCTCTCCCCCTGAGCCTCCACACCACACAGAACTCACTGAGGATCCTCCTCCTCGGCTCCAATGTATACAGACAGGATGAGGAGCCGGGGAGGAGGGACATTAAATTGAAAGAGCCGTGCTGATTATCTGAGGTCTGTATATAGTTTATGGATAGAGGAGGTGGACACAGTAACTGGGAGGGGGGGGCAGGTAACAAGGATGCACATATGTGATGTTAGAAGGGGGTAAGAGGACTAGAACAAAGCATCCACCACCACATATCCTCCTAGACCCCTCTCCTCCCCCAAAGTAAAAGAGATGCCACTTGCCACTCCCTGTCCTCATTCCCAGGACCCCTTTCTGCTCTCATTCCAGGGACCCCTCTCTGCCTTCATTTCAGGGACCCCTCTTTGCCCTTATCTCAGGACCCTTCTCTGCTCTCATCCCAGTGCCCCCTCAGCTCTCATTCCAGGGGCCCCTCTCTGCCCTCATCCCAGGTCCCCTCTCTGCTCTTATCCCAGGTCCCTTCTCTGCCCTCATCCCAGGGGCCCCTCTCTGCCCTCATCCCAGGGCTCCTCTCTGTCCCCATCCCAGGGCTCCTCTCTGTCCCCATCCCAGGGACCCCTCTCTGCCCTCATTCCAGGGCTCCCTCTCTGCCCTCATTCCAGGGCTCCCTCTCTGTCCTCATTCCAGGGTTCCTCTCTGTCCTCATTCCAGGGTTCCTCTCTGTCCTCATTCCAGGGTTCCTCTCTGTCCTCATTCCAGGGTTCCTCTCTGTCCTCATTCCAGGGTTCCTCTCTGACCTCATCCCAGGGGCCTCTCTCTGTCCTCATCCCAGGGGCCTCTCTCTGTCCTCATCCCAGGGGCCTCTCTCTGTCCTCATCCCAGGGGCCTCTCTCTGTCCTCATCCCAGGGGCCTCTCTCTGTC
This sequence comes from Lithobates septentrionalis, assembly GCA_037952835.1. Classification (NCBI taxonomy): domain Eukaryota; kingdom Metazoa; phylum Chordata; class Amphibia; order Anura; family Ranidae; genus Lithobates; species Lithobates septentrionalis. Next base: position 207,533 of record JBBDGP010001112.1, on the reverse strand, counting down.
CTCATCCCAGGGGCCTCTCTCTGTCCTCATCCCAGGGGCCTCTCTCTGTCCTCATCCCAGGGGCCTCTCTCTGTCCTCATCCCAGGGGCCTCTCTCTGTCCTCATCCCAGGGGCCTCTCTCTGTCCTCATCCCAGGGGCCTCTCTCTGTCCTCATCCCAGGGGCCTCTCTCTGTCCTCATCCCAGGGGCCTCTCTCTGTCCTCATCCCAGGGGCCTCTCTCTGTCCTCATCCCAGGGGCCTCTCTCTGTCCTCATCCCAGGGGCCTCTCTCTGTCCTCATCCCAGGGGCCTCTCTCTGTCCTCATCCCAGGGACCACTCTCTGTCCTCATCCCAGGGTCCCTCTCTGCCCTCATCCCAGGGACCACACTCTGTCCTCATCCCCGAGTCCCCCTTTGTCCTTATCTCAGGATTCCATTTCTGTCCTCATCCCAGGGGTCCCCTAAAAACCAACTGTGATAGGGGGCTCAGGACAGTAAGGGCATGTTTACATTTGCAGTTTGGGGGCAGTAAAACCTCATAGTTAAGCCCTGTTTTTACTCCACCACCACATCCCCTTTAACTGCAGTGGCCAGAGGTGTACACTAGGGTTGCACCAATACAATACTAGTATTGGCATCGGTGCCAATACCGAGCATTTGCACGAGTACTTGTGCTTGTGCAAATCCTCTGATGCTTGATCCGATACCTGGGCAGTCAGGGGTGGTTAGTGCAGTTGTGGGGGAAGTTACAAGCACCGATCTCCCTGTATAGATTTCAATAAAGCAGCTGACAGCCACTCCCCCCCTCCACGGCTCTAAGCTGCTTTATTGAAATCTATATAGGAAGATCTTGCTTGTAACTCCCTCTAAAGCCGCACCAATCACCCCCGACTGGGACTGGGGAATCTGGGTCCTGGGGAATCTGTGTCCTCAGTCCCTTTCCTCTGTCAAAGGGGAGCCCCAATAGGGCTAAAAGAAAATTTTTAATAAATATTTTAAAGTTAAAATTGTAAAAAAAAATAAGTAAAATAAAAAAAAACCAATACCATCCACCCCTCCAAAAAAGAAAGTATTGTAAAAAAATCTATAAATTGTAAAAAACTAATACAAAAATGTATTTGTAAAAATAAAAAATAAAAAAACTACTGACAGAGTCCACACGTCATCAGTGCTGCATATTAGTGTCACTGTCACATGACATTAAAAAAAAGTATCGGCAATAGGTATCGGCGAGTACTTGAAAAAAAGCATTGGTACTTGTACTCGGTCTTAAAAAAGAGGTATTGGTGCAACCCTAGTGTACACATGTTGCAGCTGCAGCAGGAATTATGTAGTGCAGTGCCTGCCAAAAGTGACCCAATCAAGTGAGTGGGGCTCTTCTGCAAAGGTGCAGTGCAGTACAGTGACCAAGGGGTTAAAGCAGTCAGTGAGGCGGCATTGTATTGCCTCCTCATCACGTGCTTTAACCCCTTGGATCCCACATTAGCATGCTGCAACTGTGTGCATTGTAAATGGTTGCAGGGTGTTTGCAGAGTGGCCTTATTCACTGGAATGGGTCGCGGTCACATATCAAAAGCAACTGCAGCATGTGTACATCCTCGGCTGCTGCCTCTGCAGCTAAAGGGAGTAGGGATGAACATATGTAATGTGGGCGGTGCAATAAGTAGGTAGCATTTTGCGTGAGTGTGGCTTGTGTTCGGGCAAGGAATCGGGGCCCCATGATCCCCTATTGCCCAGGGGCCCCATGAGTTGTCAGTCTGCCCCTGGCTCCATTCATGTAGAGAATTCATTCCTGGGGGAGAAATTTATTTTCTTCTGGTAACATACTTCTCTTCTTCTACAGATTGGATAGAAATCACCTTCCAGTTCCTGTCATATATCATGTCATATCATTCCAATCATATTCTGGGACAGATTAACATTCCAACCATGAAAAAAATGTAATTCACCTAAACAAAATTGATTTAATTTTGGAATTCTTAAGTAGTTTATCCCAGACATGTCTACATCTAAAAATCTAATTTCACTCTGTTATCAGCTGGGAAGTCATTCTTGGGAGAATCTGATCTTACTGCAATGACCAATCAGAGCATCATATGAGCTTCCTATCACCTGACATGACCATCCACTATTTAGTGTCAGGGGATCTCTCCATTACTTCCTATAAGTAAAGAGCTCTTATGAGCAGATATAAATAGAATATCAAATAAAAATCATCCTGTCCAATCACTAGCAATGCTGATTTCAGCCTCAAACTGTCTGCTGATACCATTCATGCTCCATACACAAGGAGATTATAGCACAATACGAGTCATGTCAGTGGTATTCTGTGCTCATCCTGTGTATGGAGATATCACCTTCTCTACACATGGATGACAATATTGGGGGGTCTACTCCATTATAACATTTTCTTCTAAAATTCTATTTCTTGGAGTTTTATAAAGTGATATAATATAAATGATTTCAATAAAGGGAAATGAGTTCCATTCATGTAGAGAATAGTTACATTCATTCCTGGGGGAGAAATTCATTTTCTTCTGGTAACATTCTTCTCTTCTTCTACAGATTGAATAATAATAACCTGACAGACAGTTCCTGCCCTCACCTGGCATCTGGAATAAGAAATAACCAGACACTGAGGACACTGATCCTTTCCAGGAACAATCTGGAGGGTCCTCATTTCAGGGAAATGATGGAAGCTCTGACAACAAGCCGGATAGAGAAATTACAGTGAGTATAACAGGACTGACTGAGATAATAATATTCTGGGACAGTTTTACATTCCAACCATGAAAAAAATGTAATTAATCAAATCAAAATGGATTTAAATTTGGAATTCTTAAGTATCTAATCCCAGACATGTCTAAATGTTAGAATCTAATTTACTCTGTTATCAGCTGATTTGATATTTATTCAAATGGGTAAGAAAGGAAGTCATTCTCGGGCGAATCTGATCTTACTGAAATGATCAGAGCATCATATGAGCTTCCTGTCAACTGATATGACCATCCACTATTCAGTGTCAGGGCATCTCTCCATTACATATGAGTACAGAGCTTTTACTGTATCAGCAGAGATAAATAGAATATAAGATAAAAGTCATCCCACCCAGTCACTAGCAATGATGATTCTATCCTCACACTGTCTGCTGATACCATTCATGCTCCATACACAAGGAAATTATAGCACAATACGAGTCATGTCAGTGGTATTCTGTGCTCATCCTGTGTATGAAGATATCACCGTCTCTACACATGGAGGACAATATTGAGGGGTCTACTCCATTATAATATTTTTCCTATAAAATTCTATTTCCTGGAGATTTATAATGTGATCTAATATAAATGATTCCAATAAAGAAAAACTAGCTCCATTCAGGGACAGACTGTCCATTAGGCCTGGGGCCAATAGGGGCCCTATGAGAGGCTACTAGTACCTCTGCCCCAAGGAATCTGTGCTGATCCCAGTGCTGGTACAAGTTCTAGCACTGAGCTGCAGTAACAGGCCTATTGCGCACGCTAGTGTGGGCACTCAGGACACCTTCCCTGCATCTATTGCGGGTTGGCCGGGCTCCCTCACACAGCGATCGTCCCTCTGTGGCAGCCAACACTGGCATCTCTCCCCCCTGAGCCTCCACACCACACACAGCATACCGAGGATCCTCCTCCTCGGCTCCAATGTATGCAGACAGGATGAGGGACATTAAACTGCAAGAGCCGTGCTGATTATCTGAGGTCTGTATATAGTTTATGGATAGAGGAGGTGGACACAGTAAATGGGAAGGGGGGGCAGGTAACAAAGATGCAAACGTGATGGGAGAAGGGGTAAGAGGACATGTGCTGGGGGCGCTTTTGGAGGGGAGAGGACTTGTGCTAGAAGGTGGGGTGGTGTAGGGGATTTCAAATTTGACCCACCCACTAGCACAAGTCCTCAACCCTTCAAAAGCATCCCCGCCACATATCCTCCTAGACCCCTCTCCTGCCCCAAATAAAAGAGATGCCACTTGCCACTCTCTGTCCTCATTCTCAAGACCCCTCTCTGCTTTCATTTCAGGGGCCCCTCTCTGCCTTCATTACAGGGGCCCTATTTGCCCTTATCTCAGGACCCCTCTCTGCTCTCATCCCAGTGCCCCTCTCTGCCTTCATTTCAGGGGCCCTATTTGCCCTTATCTCAGGACCCCTCTCTGCTCTCATCCCAGTGCCCCTCTCTGCCTTCATTTCAGGGGCCCCTCTTTGCCCTTATCTCAGGACCCCTCTCAGCTCTCATTCCAGGGGCCCCTCTCTGCCCTCATCCCAGGGCCCATCTCTGCTCTCATCCCAGGGCCCATCTCTGCTCTCATCCCAGGGCCCCTCTCTGCTCCCATCCTAGGGACCCTCTCTGCTCTCATTCCAGGCTCCCCTCTTTTCCCTCATCCCAGGGCCCTTCTCTGCTCTCATTTCAGGGGCCCTTCTCTGCCCTCATCCAAGGGCTCCTCTCTGTCGCAAACACAGGGCTCCCTCTCTGTCCACATCCCAGGGCTCCCTCTCTGTCCTCATCCCAGTGTCCCTCTCTGACCTCATCCCAGAGCTTGGTGCAACCCTAGTGTACACATGTTGCAGCTGCAGCAGGAATTATGTAGTGCAGTGCGTGCCAAACGTGACCCAATCAAGTGAGTGAGGCTGCTATGCAAAGGTGCAGTGCAGTACAGTGACCAAGGGGTTAAAGCAGGCAGTGAGGAGGCATTGTATTGCCTCCTCATCATGTGCTTTAACCCCTTGGATCCCACACTAGCATGCTGCAACTGCATGCATTGTAAATGGTTGCAGGGTGTTTGTAGAGTGGCCTCATTCACTTGAATGGGTCACAGTCACCCATCAAAAGCAACTGCAGCATGTGTACATCGTCAGCTGCTGCCTCTGCAGCTAAAGGGGGTAGGGACGAAGATGTGTGATGTGGGCGGTGCAAGTGGGTGGAATTTTGTGTGGCTTGAGTGCGGGCAGGGACACGGGGGCCCCATGATCTCCTATTGCTCAGGGGCCCCATGAGTTGTTAGTCTGCTCCTGGCTCCATTCATGTAGAGAATGAATTCCTGGGGGAGAAATTCATTTTCTTCTGGTAACATACTTCACTTCCTCTACAGATTGGATAGAAATCACCTGACAGACAGTTCCTGTCATATATCATATCATATCATATCATAACATATCATTCCAATCATTTTCTGGGACAGATTAACATTCCAACCATGAAAAAAATCTAAACAAAATTGATTTAATTTTGGAATTTTTGGATAACTTATCCCAGACATGTCTACATCTAAAAATCGAATTTCACTCTGTTATCAGCTGGTTTGTTATTTATTAAAATAGATAAGATAGGAAGTCATTCTTGGGAGAATCTGATCTTACTGCAATGACTAATCAGAGCATCATATGAGCTTCCTGTCACCTAACATGACCATCCACTATTCGGTGTCAGGGAATCTTCCCATTACTTCCTATGGGTACAGAGTAGGGATGAGCTTCGAGTTTGAGTCGCACTCATGTTCGACTCGAACAACGGCTGTTTGTAAGTTCGTCGAACAGCGAACAATTTGAGGTGTTCGCGGCAAATTTGAATGCTACGGAACACCCTTTAAAAGTCTATGGGAGAAATCAAAAGTGCTAATTTTAACCGCTTCCCGACCTGCGCACGCCAATGTACATCGGCAGAGCGGCACGGCTGGGCAAATGGGCGTACCTGTACGTCCATTTAAATTTGCCGCCGTGCCATTGCGTGCACGCCGGCCAGGAGCTCCGTGAGTCGGGTCGCGGGTCCCGCGGACTCGATCGCCGCGGGGATACCCGCGATCGCCTCACGGAGCGGATGAACGGGGAGATGCTGTTTTAAACAGCATCTCCCCGTTCTGTCTAGTGACAAGTGTCACTCGATCTCTGCTCCCTGTCATCGGAGCAGAGATCAGTGACGTCACCCACACAGCCCATCCCCCTACAGTTAGTAATCACTCCCTAGGACACACTTAACCCCTCCCCACCCCCTAGTGGTTAACCCCTTCACTGCCAGTGTCATTTACACAGTAATCCGTGCATTTTTAATCGCACTGATCGCTGTATAAATGACAATGGTCCCAAAAATGTGTCAAAAATGTCCGACATGTCCGCCATAACGTCGCAGTCACAATAAAAATCGCTGATAGTAAAAAAAAAATTATTAATAAAAATGCCATAAAACTATCCCCTATTTAGTAAACACTATAACGTTTGCGCAAACCAATTAATAAACGCTTATTGCGATTTTTTTTTTTTTACCAAAAATATGTAGAAGAATACGATCGGCCTAAACTGAAGAAAAAAAATGTTTTTTTTATATATTTTTGGGGGATATTTATTATAGCAAAATGTAAAAAATAATGCGTTTTTTCAAAATTGTCGCTCTTATTTTGATTATAGCGCAAAAAATAAAAATCGCAGAGGCGATCAAATACCACCAAAAGACAGCTCTATTTGTGGGAAAAAAAGGATGTCAATTTTGTTTGGGATCCACGTCGCACGACCGCGCAATTGTCAATTAAAGCGACGCAGTGCCGAATCGCAAAAAACGATCTGGTCAGTAAGGGGGTAAATCCTTCCGGGGCTGAAGTTAAAGGTTCATATGCATGGTATTGTCATAAAAAGTGTTTGGGGACCTGGGTCCTGCCCCAGGGGACATGTATCAATGCAAAAAAAGTTTTAAAAACGGCCGTTTTTTCGGGAGCAGTGATTTTTAAAATTGCTTAAAGTGAAACAATAAAAGTGTAATATCCCTTTAAATTTCGTAGCTGGGGGGTGTCTTTAGTATGCCTGTAAAGGGGCGCATGTTTCCCATGTTTAGAACAGTCTGACAACAAAATGACATTTCAAAGGAAAAAAAGTTATTTAAAACTACTCGCGGCTATTAATGCATTGCCAGTCCGACAATACACATAGAAGTTCATTGATAAAAACGGCATGGGAATTCCCCACAGGGGAACCCCGAACCAAATTTTTTTAAAAAAAATGACGTGGGGGGTCCCCCTAAATTCCATACCAGGCCCTTCAGGTCTGGTATGGATATTAATGGGAACCCCGCGCCAAAATTTAAAAAAAAACGGTGGGGGGTGCCCCCACAAAAATCCATACCAGACCCTTATCTGAGCACGCAACCTGGCAGGCCGCAGGAAAATAGCGGGGACGAGAGAGCGCCCCCCCCCTCCTGAACCGTACCAGGCCACATGCCTTCAACATTAAGAGGGTGCTTTGGGGTATCCCCCCAAAACAGTCAGGAAGCCCCCTTTAACAAGGGGACCCCCAGATCCCGGCCCCCCTCTGTGTGAAATGGTAAGGGGGTACAAAAGTACCCCTGCCATTTCACTAAAAAACTGTCAAAAATGTTAAAAATGACAGACAGTTTTTGACAATTCCTTTATTTAAAGTAGGGTTCCACCCAAAAAATAAAAATACCTGTAAAAATTCTAAAAAAAAAACAAAAAAACATTTGGATATTTTTTTTTCACTTACCTCTAAATGCCTGTTGCTAGGTGGTCCCTTTGTAGTCTGCCTGTTCCTTTGCCTGGGCTGGTGACATCACTTCCCCCCAGGCACAGGAAGGGCTCCGCTCTGCTCGCTCCCTCCTGTCAATCATCTGGGACCCATTGCAGGTCCCAGGTGATTGAGCGGCCAATCACGGCGCGCGGCGCCGCTCGCGCATGCGCAGTGGGTGCCAGGCGGTGAAGCCACAGCCCGGCGCCCACAGTTGAAATGCCGGCGCCAACGAGCGGAGGGGGGGGGCGAGCGGGGGTTCGATCACCCGCATCGCTGGACCCAGGGACAGGTAAGTGTCCAATTAAAAGTCAGCAGCTGCAGTATTTGTAGCTGCTGACTTTTAATTTTTTTTTTTTTGATGGCCCCCCCGGGTGGAACTCCTCTTTAAATGCTTCTTCTTTCTTCTTAGTTCTATCTTCCTTCTTCTTCTTCTTCTTCTTCTTCTGGTTCTTCTGGCTCTTCTGGTTCTTCCTCCGTTGTGCTCTTCCAGCATCTCCTCCGCAGCGTCTTCTTCCCTTCTTCTCCTCGGGCCGATCCGCATCCATGGCATGGAGGGAGGCTCCCGCTCTTCTCTTCATCTTCTTCTCTTTTTCATCTTCCTCTCCGGGCTGCTCCGCATCCATGCTGGCATGGAGGGAGGCTCCTGTTGTGTGACGCTTCTCCTCTTCTGATGGTTCTTAAATAACGGGAGGGGAGCGGGGCCACCCAGCGACCCCGCCCCCCTCTGACGCACGGGGACATGACGGGACTTCCCTGTGGCATTCCCCGTGACGCCACAGGGAAGTCCCGTCAAGTCACCATGCGTCAGAGGAGGCGGGGTCATCAGGTGGCCCCCCCAATATTTAAGAAGAGTAGAAGCGTCACACAGCGGGAGCCTCCCTCCATGCCAGCATGGATGCGGAGCGGCCCGGAGAAGAAGATGAAGAAGAGAAGAAGATGAAGAGAAGAGCGGGAGCCTCCCTCCATGCCATGGATGCGGAGCGGCCCAAGGAGAAGAAGGGAAGAAGACGCCGCGGAGGAGATGCTGAACGAGAACACCGGAGGAAGAACCAGAAGAGCCAGAAGAACCAAAAGAAGAAGAAGATGAAGGAAGATAGAAGAAAGAAGAAGCATTTAAATAAAGGAATTGTCAAAAACTGTCTCTTGTCATTTTTAACATTTTTGACAGTTTTTTAGTGAAATGGTAGGGGTACACTTGTACCACCTTACCATTTCACACAGGGAGGAGGGCCGGGATCTGGGGGTCCCCTTGTTAAAGGGGGCTTCCAGATTCCGATAAGCCCCCCGCCCGCAGACCCTCACAACCACCAGCCAGGGTTGTGGGGATGAGGCCCTTGTTCTCATCAACATGGGGACAAGGTGTTTTGGGGGGCTACACCAAAGCACCCTCCCAATGTTGAGGATATGTGGCCTGGTACGCTTCAGGAGGGGGGGCCGCTCTCTCGTCCCCCTTCTTTTCCTGCGGCCTGCCAGGTTGCGTGCTCGGATAAGGGTCTGGTATGGATTATTGGGGGGACCCCACTCAGTTTTTTTTTTTTAATTTTGGCGCGGGGTTCCCCTTAAAATCCATACCAGACCTGAAGGGTCATTTTTTTTTTTAATTTTGGTTCAGGGTTCCCCTGTGGGGAATTCCCATGCCGTTTTTATCAATGAACTTCTATGTGTATTGTCGGACCGGCAATGCATAAATAGCCGTGAGTAGTTTTAAATGACTTTTTTCCTTTGAAATGTCATTTTGTTGTCAGACTGTTCTAAACATGCGAAACATGCACCCCTTTACAGGCATACTATAGACACCCCCCGGGTATGAAATTTAAAGGGATATTACACTTTTATTGTTTCACTTTAAGCATTATTAAAATCACTGCTCTCGAAAAAAATGCAGTTTTTAAAACTTTTTTTGCATTGATCCATGTCCCCTGGGGCAGGACCCAGGTCCCCAAACACTTTTTATGACAATAACTTGCAAATAAGCCTTTAAAATTAGCACTTTTGATTATTCATGTTCATGTCCCATAGACTTTAACGGTGTTCGCGTGTTCGAACAAACTTTTTTCCTGTTCGCATGTTCTGGTGCAAACCGAACAGGGTGGTGTTCGGCTCATCCCTAGTACAGAGCTATTATCAGCAGATATAAATAGAATATCAGATAAAAATCATCCCGTCCAATCACTAGCAATACTGATTCTGGCCTCACACTGTCTGCTGATACCATTCATGCTCCATACACAAGAAGATTATAGCACAATACGAGTCATGTCAGTGGTATTCTGTGCTCATCCTTTGTATGGAGATATCACCTTCTCTACACATGGAGGACAATGTTGGGGGGCCTACTCCATTATAACATTTATCTTATAAAATTCTATTTCCTGGAGTTTTATAAAGTGATCTAATATAAAGGATTCCAATAAAGAGAAATTCGCTCCATTCATGTAGAGCATGGGTCTCCAAACTTTCTAAACAAAGGGCCAGTTTACTCTCCTTCAGACTTTGGTAACATCTGTCTATTCTTCTACAGATTGTCCTCTAATCTCCTCACAGACAGTTCCTGCCCCCACCTTGCATCTGGAATAAGAAATAACCAGACCCTGAGGAAACTGGACCTGTCTGATAACAATCTGGAGGGTCCTCATTTCAGGGATCTGATAGAAGCTCTGACAACAAGTCAGATAGAGGAATTACAGTGAGTATAACAGGACTGACTGAGACAATATTCTGGGACAGTTTAACATTCTAACTATGAAAAAATCTAAATAATATAATAAAAAAATAAAAAAAAAAAATTCCATTTCCTGGTGATCTAATATAAATGATTGCAATAAAGAGAAAGTAGTTCCATTCATGTAGAGAGTAGTTACATTCATTCCTGGGGAGAAATTCATTTTCTTCTGGTAACATTCTTCTCTTCTTCTACAGATTGTATAATAATCGCCTAACAGACAGTTCCTGCACCCACCTGGCATCTGGAATAAGAAATAACCAGACACTGAGGAGGCTGATCCTGTCTGAGAACACTCTGGAGGGTCCTCATTTCAGTGATCTGATGGAAGCTCTGACAACAATCTGGATAGAGGAATTACAGTAAGTATAACAGGACTGAATGGCACAATAATATTTTTGGGCAGTTTAAAATGCTAACCATGAAAATATTATAGTACAAAATTATCTTTTTTTAAAATAAAATTCTATTTCCTGGAGTTTTATAAAGTGATCTAATATAAATGATTGCAATAAAGAGAAATGAGTTCCATTCATGTAGAGAATAGCTACATTCATTCCAGGGGAGAAATGTATTTTCTTCTGGTAACATTCTTCTCTTCTTCTACAGTTTGTCCTACAATCACCTGACAGACAGTTCCTGCCCCCACCTGGCATATGGAATAAGAAATAGCCAGACATTGAGGAGACTGAACCTGTCTGGGAACAATCTGGAGGGTCCTCATTTCAGAGGTCTGATGGAAGCTCTGAGAACAAGCCGGATAGAGGAATTACAGTGAGTATAACAGGACTGACTGAGACAATAATATTCTGGGACAGTTTACACCTAAAACTTGCTGTGCTTGGCCTTAATGGTAAAGAGACAATCACTGCATCAGATAGTTAAACACTTGACATTCACAAATCTATTCATTGCTTGCAAAAGGTTCAGGGAAACTATATGATGAAAAAGTGAAAAAATCTGCGCTGGGATATGAAGCAATATGTGTGAGGCTGCTTACACAGAAAGGCCATATACAGTATTTCACAAAAGTGAGTACACCCCTCACATTTTTGTAAATATTTTATTTTATCTTTTAATGTGACAACACTGAAGAAATTACACTTTGCTACAATGTAAAGTAGTGAGTGTACAGCTTTATCAGTGAAAATTTGCTGTCACCTCAAAATAACTCCACACAGCCATTAATGTCTAAATCGCTGGCAACAAAAGTGAGTACACCCCTAAGTGAAAATGTCAAAATTGGGCCCAAAGTGTAAAAATTTTGTGTGGTCACCATTTTCCAGCACTACCTTAACACTCTTGGGCATAGAGTTCACCAGGGCTTCACAGGTTGCCACTGGAGTCCTCTTCCACTCATTCATGATGACATCACAGAGCTGGTGGATGTTAGAGACCTTGCACTCCTCCACCTTCCATTTAAGGATGCCCCACAAATGCTTAATATGGTTTAGGTCTTTAGACATGCTTGGCCAGTCCATCACCTTTACCCTTAGCTTCTTTAGCAAGGCAGTGGTTGTCTTGGAGGTGTGTTTGGGGTTGTTATATTGGAATACTGCCCTGTGGCCCAGTCTCTGGAGGGAGAGGATCATGCTCTGCTTCAGTATATAACAGTACATGTTGGCATTCATGGTTCCCTCAATGAACTGTAACTCCCTAGTGCCTGCAGCACTCATGCAACCCCAGACCACAACACTTCTACCACCATGCTGGACTGTAGGCAAGACACACTTGTCTTTGTACTCCTCACCTGGTTGCCGCCACACACGTTTGACACCATCTGAACCAAATGAGTTTATCTTGGTCTCGTCAGTCTACAGGACATCCATGTAATCCATGTGCTTAGTTTGCTTGTCTTCAGCAAACTGTTTGCGTGTTTTCTTGTGCATCATCTTTAGAAGAGGCTTCCTTCTAGGATGACAGCCATGCAGACCAATTTGATGCAGTGTGCGGCTCATGGTCTAAGCACTGAAAGGCTGATCCCCCCCCACCCCTTCAACCTCTGCAGCAATGCTGTCAGCACTCATACGTCTATTTCCCAAAGACAACCTCTGGATATGCGCTGAGCACGTGCACTCAACTTCTTTGGTCGACCATGGTGAGGCCTGTTCTGAGTGGAACCTGTCCTGTTATACCGCTGTATGGTCTTGGCCACCATGCTGGAGTTCAGTTTCAGGGTTTTGGCAATCTTCTTATAGCCTAGGACATCTTTATGTAAAGCAACATTTCTTTTTTTCAGATCCTCAGAGTTCTTTGCCATGAGGTGCCATGTTGAACTTTCAGTGACCAGTATGAGAGAGCGAGAGCCATAACATCAAATTGAATACACCTGCTCCCCATTCACACCTGATACCTTGTAACACTAATGAGTCACATGACACCGGGAAGGGAAAATGGCTAATTGGGCCCAATTTGGACATTTTCACTTAGGGGTGTACTCACTTTTGTTTCCAGTGGTTTAGACAGGAAATTTACACTGTTATACAAGCTGTACACTTACTACTTTACATTGTAGAAAAGTGTCATTTCTTCAGTGTTGTCACATGAAAAGATATAATAAAATATTTACAAAAATGTAAGGGGTGTACTCACTTTTGTGAGATACTATAACTAGCAATGGAATGAATGGTAAATTAAACACAATAATGTGTAGCACCAATGTAAGAATATACAACAATTTCTGTATGATTTCATAAATGACAGATTCACAAAAGGGCAAATGTAACAAAATGAGTCCCATAGTGTCCGTAATTGGTGAAAAGTGCATTCAGCAAACTAACGCCATTACATGTGTGGAGTCTTCTTAAAGTGCTCAAACGACTCATCAAGTGAATTCAACACTCACCAAAATAAATGGGTACCAATAAAAACAAAGTAAAAAAGCCAGTAGACTCAGATGAAAAGACGCTGCCGACCTGGGTTTGTGCAGTGGCTCAAATGACCAGCCACCAACATCAAGTGAATTCAACACTCACCAAAAGATTTGGATACCATTACAGTAGCATATATGCCTGAAGTAAATTGGAGGTACCCCAGGAGTCAATCCATTGGTACCTTCTAGCTAGGGTAAACAAAACTCATGAAGTGCCAAGAATTAACTCCAATAGAGCAGTATTTTTATTATCAGATCCATATAAAAACAAAGTAAAAAAGCCAGTAGACTCACATGAGGGGACCGCTTGATAATGTCCTATTGGACAAAATGTGTTGGGGCGGAGATTCTCTTGCTGACGTCATGCCACTGCACAATTTTGGGTCGGCAGCATCCTTTCATCTGGGTCTACTGGGTTTTATTCCTTTGTTTTTAATGGAATACATTTATTTTGGTGGGTTTTGAATTCACTTGATATTAGTGGCTGTTTGTTTGAGCACTTTAAGAAGACTCCACACGTGTAATGGCATTACTTTGCACTTTTCACCAATTACGGACAATGTGGGACTCATTTTGTTACATTTCCCTTTTTTGTGACATTTCTACTGTTATACAGTATAAGTATACAGAAATTGCTGCATTTTCTTACATTGGCTCCACACTTATTTTGTTTATAAACTCTACGATGTGGTAGATGTTGGTATTTAACCCCTTGATCACTCTCATTAACCTTTTTATCAAGCCTGTCATTCAGCCAGTGCCATTAGTACAGTGACCGTGTACAGAATTTTTCACTGATCACTGTATTAACATCGATTGCGACATTGGATAGCATCAGGGTCAGTTAGCATCCCTCCTAGCCAGGGTCAGTTAGTATTGGCTTGCCCGCACACTATCGCACTCACACTAGAGGTCATTAATCACCGCCATCACTAGTATAGTGTCAGTACAGATCAATTTATTGATCACAAACAGAACTATACTAGTGTCCCTCCTAGTATAGTGTCCCCAAAAAGGCACCATTGGCAGGATCAGCCCCGTTCGCTCCCCCTCCTTACATCAGTGTATGCACCCTCCTTACATCAGTGTGCCCCCTTCATACACTATTCCCCCCCTCCATACATCAGTGTCCCCCCTCCTTATACCATTGTGCCCCCTTACACCAGTGTGCCTCCTCTTACATCAGTGTGCCCCCGTCCTTACATCAGTGTGGCCCACCCATACATCAGTGTGCCCCCTCCTTACATTGGTGTGTCCCCCCCTCCCTACAGCAGTGTGTGTCCTACCTACCTTAAGCAGCACCTGGGGCATCTGGAATAACCAGACACTGAGGACACTGAACCTAGTTACATAGTTAGTAAGGTTGAATAAAGACACCAGTCCATCCAGTTCAACCTGAGTGAGTGTGGGTGCGTGTCTACTATTGTTCCTATCCCTATACATTGTGTCTCATTAAGATGCTCATCTAGTATTATTATTATTTATCTAAGGTACCCATATAGCAGCATCAATTTACGCAGCACTCCACACATACATAGCACACTCACATTGGTCTCTACCCTCAAGGAGCCCACAATCCAAGGTCCTAAACTCACATTCATATAATAAGGCCAATTTTTTGGACAGAAGCCAATTAACCTACCAGCATGTCTTTGGAGTGTGGGAGGAAACCAGTGTACCCAGAGGAAACCCACGCAGGAACAGGGAGGACATGCAAACTCCAGGCAGGTAGTGTCATGGTTGGGATACGAACCAGCAACCTTTTTTACTGCTAGGCGAGAGTGCTACCCACTACACCACTGTGCCGCCCAACCTGCCTGGGAACAATCTGAAGGGTCCTCATTTCAGGGATCTGATGGAAGCTCTGACAACAAGCTGGATAGAGGAATTACAGTGAGTATAACAGGACTGACTGGACAATAATATTCTGGTTTTACATTCCAACCATGGAAAAATTGTAATTCAGCCAAACAAAATTGATTTCATTTTGGATTCCTTAAGTAGCTAATCCCAGACATCTCTAAATCTTGGAATCTCATTTCACTCTGTTATCAGCTGATTTTTTATTTATTAAAATAGATAAGATAGGAGTTCTGTCTATCATAGGACTTTGGATTAAAGAGGCCGCTGAGTAAAGAGGATATTCTCCTGTATGTAATCTGTTGGCGCTCGTCCCTCCCTGTCCCCTCTGAGGATGCAGATGGGCAATGATTAGGCTGCACTAATGGCAATGGTGAGGCTGCATTCAGAGGCTGCATTTAGAGTCTGCGTTCATGGCAATGGTGAGGCTGCATTCATGGCAATGGTGAGGCCGAAATCATGGTAATAGTGAGGTTGCATTCATGGCATGGTGAGGTTGCATTCATGGCAATGGTGAGGCTGCATTCATGGCAATGGTGAGGCTGCATTCATTAATGGCACTTGTGAGGCTGCAGATGGGCACTGATTAGGCTGCATTGATGGGCACTGACCCTTATTTTGCTTCACAGTTCTTTATTTAAAATTTAAAGTGGAATTCCACCAAAAAAATTGAACTTCCGCTTATCCGGTCCCCCCCCCCCCCTCCGGTGTCACATTTGGCACCTTTCAGGGGGAGGGGGAGCAGATACCTGTCTAATACAGGTATTTGCTCCCACTTCTGGCGAAAGATCATCGCAGAGTCCACAGCGATCGGCGCCATGTCCGGGCCCTCCTCCGTCCCCTCCACTGTCTTCTGGGAGACGCACAGGTCCCAGAAGACAGCAGGGACCAGTCAGAATGTGCAGTGTGACTCATGCATGTAGGGAAACAGGCTGTGAAGCCACAAGGCTTCACTTCCTGATTGTGAAAAAAGGGGGGGAATACTGCGCTAATACCCAAAATAAAGCAAATAGGTGTGAAAAAAGCTAACACTCAAATAAACAAAGTTCAAAGTAATGTGCAAAAATAATGTGTAGCGCTAAATATTGTGACCTGGTGAAGGAAACATGTGGTGATAATGTAAATATCAAAAACCAGAACTGGTGAAGAAATACAGTACTCATGAAGAATATACATGTGAAGGTAATCAATACACAATGATGAAATTAAGTGAATCTGTAAAAAAAAAATATTTTTTCCAGAATGTACTGAGTACAACACAATGGAGAGTTTGATCACAGTCCAAAGACACCAAGTCCATAAGAAGTGAAGAGAGTGGTTATTCCCCCATTCCCAAATGGGCTGGGATGTGTACTCCCGGTAGGCAAGATGGTATGTCTATGAACACTTATATGGGTTCACAAATAAGAGGTAGGGTACCCTTACCAGAAATGGTGGACCCACATACCATATGGCAGTGAGTCAAACAGGCTTGAAAATCCTCAATTCTTGGAGATGTCACACTGGATAAGATGAAAGATGTACGGCTCAGAATCGTGAAGATGAGAAGCAATGGACACCCCACAACCAGATGGGTCCAGGACAGTCCAGGAAGTAGAGGTGGGTAAGTAGTCAGCAAAACCCAATAGTAAAAAGGAAAAAGAGGAGAGGGCTCCATATGGTGCAGGTCAACCAAGGGGTGGATAATTCAGATATAAAAAAATCTTACAATGATATGCAAGATATGGATATGAAAGTGATCACAAAAATCGATAAAAAAACATCTAAAAGTAATGTGGGTGGCACAGAACTGCTGGGCCGATGCCTTTTGACAACAAAAGGTCTTCAACTGGGGCATCCTGATTCCCTTAATTAAGATGACGGAGCGGGGGTGTGGCTTAGCAATGGCCGAGTGAGGAAGCCTTTTTTAAGAGCTCCTGGCATTGCCCCTCTATATCCCGCTATTTGATGGCTTTTTCTTGATAAATACAAGGCATGCTATCTACTAAAAGATACAGGACACGTTCATCGGCCATCGGTTCCAGATCCTTAACCCCTGGTATTAAGTGGTATTAAGCGATACTTCAAAGATCAACAGACGCCATTGCGACGTCGCCTCGTGTACTGACTCAGAGCGGGATGAACAAGCTAGACTTACCGGCTTCACCGCACACATCCACGACCTCAGACTTCTCATTGGACATTCCGGAGATATTCCAGGTGGACATGGCGAGCTCATCTCAGCATCATAGCAGCATTCCGGAGGACCTTCGGAGTATTCTGCAAACCCTCCCCACCAAGGCGGATATCGAGGCCTTGCCTTCTAGATCTGACATGGAGTCCCTCATACTCAGGCTGGAGGAGGCCCACAGTCGGGATATGCAAGAGCTGAGGACGGAGGTACAGGACCTTACAGCCAAGGTGGACTCTAATGACCTGACGGTGTCGTGCCTAGCACAGCGGGTCTTCGCGCTGGAGAGATCACGAGAGACACAGACCTCACGGGCGGTAGACCTGCAACTTCACTTGGAGGACTTAGAGGACCGCAGCCGCCGCAACAACTTGCGGCTGCGAGGCATTCCCGAGGCCACAGGCTCGGAGGATCTGTCACCATCGGTCACGGCCATTTTTCAAAAGCTCTTGGGCACTGCTCCGCCACTGCTGGAACTAGACCGAGTACATAGAACACTCGGTCCTAAGCCGTCCGACCCGGACAGACCCCGTGATGTTCTGTGTCGGCTCCACCGGTATACCCAGAAAGAGCTTATCCTAAGAAAGGCATGGGATCATGGCGAGGTGGAATGTGATGGTGCTATGATTAAAATCCTTCCAGACTTATCTAGAGCAACGCTTCAGAGGAGAGCCCTGTTGAGACTGGCTCTAGAGCTTGCCAAACGCCAGGGATGCACATACCGCTGGGGATACCCTCTGGCGGTTACATTTCGCAGGGGAACCACCTCCTTCACCTTACGTACTCCAACGGAGCTCCCAGTTTTTTTAGCTCCTGGCTGCGGAGCCGATCTCGGTACCGGACTGGCTTGCTTTTGTCCCAAGTCCAAGGAACCGATTGGGCACCGATTTTCGACGGAATCATCAGCCATCCCACCAGCAGAGGTCTCATAGGAGGAACCGCACACCCTCTGCTGAGGGGAGGAGGGAGCCATGATTATGTATCTTATCTGCAGACCAAGTAACCCCCTGTGTTTTCTCTGTTTGGGGTTTCTTCCCCCTTTTGTATTCAGTCTTCTTCATGCTTGCTTGAAGGATGATGTCATACATGTTTGTATTGGCTATCCAGCCTTGCTCTGAGCTGCTCTACCCCCTCGGCTGAGGACATTCGTTGTACACAAAGGCACTGACTCCCCTCTAGTGCAAGTTGTTTCGGCTGAATAGGCTCCGAAGATTTCTGATATATGTTCAGTGACACTAATCCAAGAGGACATGTGGAGAAACACAAGAGAAATCTGGCAGAGAATTTAAGTGTCTCATGGCTACGCCGCAGCACAAATCCCTTAGCTGGCTCCAGCCAGAGAAGCTCATGCACATGCGGATAGTGGAGACATCGCTCGCTGGCAGGGTCGAGCTTCTCCCTAATGAGACCAAATGAACATTCGATGGTCAGTGAAGGGACATACTGTCAGCTTGTGCAGCATGAATATGGGTCATCAACATCAGGCACAAGGTACTGTTTGAAGCTTGTCTCTCCTGACTCAGGTTACACCCGACCCGAGTGCCTTGTCTACGGGCTGCCACTGGGTAAGGAGGAGGTATGAGACTTGTTTGCACTGAACTCACCAGATTTATGAATATGTGAGATTGCAGTCAACAACATTGTTGATATTTATGGCCTAGATGGTTAATAGATGTGGGACATAAAAATGCCGTACATCGAGTTCATGAGGGGGGGAGGGGCTATTTATAGGGAGGACAGTGGGTTGGGTTAGATCTTGTAGCGGTCTCCATTGCTCCGGTCTCTGATTGACCTGCCCTCCCGGGAACAGATACAGCTATAAAGTTAGTATGAGCAGTTGTGACAGCATGTTTCAGTTTATCACAAGGCAATCCACAGGTTTACACAACTCATTGTTATTCGTTGGGGTCTGCTTGGAACCTGTAGAAATGATTGTTATAACTGAAGCAATTATCCACACAGTTTATATAATATTATATGTCCTTCTCCTGTAAAATCTAATTTTTTGCCTTTTTTATAATTTGCCTCTTGACCATCATAAGATGGATTAGGTCGGGTATCACATCATTAAGGGATTAAGAGGGGTAGCCGGTGAACTCCGTGCTGGCTATTTCTTTCCACCACCCTAATTAGGCCAACGCTCGACTGCTGGACTAATTTCGGTGAGCGTCATAGCACTATTGTGCTACTTCTATAGAAAGCAATTACTGCACTCAACTAGTGCACTTTAGATTCTGACTTTTCTTTTTTACTTTCCTACGATCTCATTTCTACTGATCTATCTCCTTTCCCCTACTGCTCTCTTCCCCACCTTCTCTGTTCCCCGGTCTAGTTTTTTATTTTTACTGGAGGCATGGAGGCGGTGAATGTCTTCTCATTGAACGCTAAGGGCTTAAACGT
The DNA here is from genome assembly GCA_037952835.1 of Lithobates septentrionalis. Classification (NCBI taxonomy): domain Eukaryota; kingdom Metazoa; phylum Chordata; class Amphibia; order Anura; family Ranidae; genus Lithobates; species Lithobates septentrionalis. The sequence continues at coordinate 187,992 of JBBDGP010001112.1, read as the reverse complement.
GCTGGAAAAACGTTGCATGTTGCTACAAGATCTAAAACGCCATAAGACAGACCTGGCTTTACTGCAGGAGACACACTTTAAAAGCGGTAACCTCCCCGTTTTGAGGAATAGGTACTTACCAATGGTGTATCACGCTACAAATGGATCCACTAAAACCCGTGGAGTATCCATACTAATCTCCAATAGAGTACCCTGGAAATGTGCGGATACAATGTCTGATCCAGAGGGAAGGTATTTGTTCCTCAGAGGGGAGATAGGAGGTGTCCCGGTGACCCTTGGAAACATCTATGCACCGAATAGCCAACAAGATCACTTTTTAGTTAAACTACTAGATGACCTGCTAGCATTCACGAGGGGTCATCTTATAGTAGGGGGGGACTTTTATTGTCCCGCTAATTCCCTCTGAGGATACCTCATCGGGGACCTCTTCTGTCAGTCCTAGTGCTAGGAAAAGGATTTCCAAGGCACTACATAAGGCACAGTTGATTGATGTATGGAGACTCCTTCACCCGACTGAACGCGATTACACCTTTTACTCTACCCCCTACAAACAATACTCCAGGATTGACTACTTTCTAATCCCTCATGCTCAGTTACATGCCCTTTGAGACTCCAAGATAGGTTCCATTATGTGGTCTGACCACGCTCCAGTCCTTCTGACGTACGCTCTGACTGACAACATCACTGACAGACCAAAGACTTGGAGACTAAATGAAAGCCTCCTGCAGGAGGAGGAGGTACTTAAAGATGTAACAAGGGAATTAAAGTTTTACTTTAAAACCAATAATACTCCTGACAGTGACCCTGGAATTGTATGGGAAGCCCATAAGGCGGTGATCCGCGGCATCCTAATAAAACATGGGGCACGCATTAAACGAGCAAGATCGAGACAGTTGACATCTCTTTTACATGACCTACACCTAGCAGAAGCAAGACACAAACATGCCCAAACACCTGTGGGAGAGGCGGAAGTCACGCTTTTACGCAACAAAATCACTGATTTAATGCAATTCCGAGCAAAAGCCGCGCTGCAAATTTGTAGAAGGGTGACATATGAGTCAGGGAATAAGTGTGGTAAACTACTGGCCAAATCATTACGGGAACAAAACCTTGCAAGTTATATCCCCCACATTATGTCATCTTCTGGACAGAAGATGACTCTCCCACAGCAGATAACTACGGAATTCAAAGACTTTTACTCATCCCTATATAATTTACAACGGACACCCACATCACAATCCCACATAGAGGATTATCTGTGTAAATCTAGAATGCCTAAATTACCAGCTGAGTCCGGTAAGTTACTGGATGAACCCATTACTATGGAGGAAATTCAAAAAGCAATTAAAGCCATGAAGCCAGGGAAGGCACCGGGACCGGATGGCTTTACGGCTTTATACTATAAAACTCTACTACCATCCCTGGGAGCACTCATGCACAAATTCTTTAACTCACTGGATTCTAGCGCACATATTCCTAGAGACACAATGTTAGCACATATTGCAGTAATCCCAAAGGAGGGGAAAGATGCTACGCTGTGCGGGAGTTACAGACCAATTTCGCTCCTGAATATGGACTTCAAAATCTTCACGAAAGTACTGTCTACTAGACTCCAAACGTATCTCCCGTCTTTGATTCACCTAGATCAGGTTGGGTTTATCCCAACCAGGGAAGCCAGGGATAATACGGCAGGGACGCGGAAAAGGCCTTTGACAGGGTGGATTGGCGTTACATGACCTCGGTCTTAGGACACATAGGCCTAGGAAACAGGATGCTGAATTGGATTGAATCACTTTACTCCGACCCCATGGCACGAGTTTGTGCAAATGGGGTCCTGTCAGCCCCCTTCGCAATTCGGAACGGAACTCGCCAGGGCTGCTCTTTGTCCCCACTCCTGTTCGCCCTGTCACTGGAGCCTTTTTTGCGGACCATGCGTGCCCACCCAGACATAACGGGAGTGAATATGGGAGAGACACAGCAGAAAATCGTGGCGTATGCGGACAACATGCTGTTTACTCTCACCAACCCAGTAATTTCTCTGCCCAACCTCCTCCAAGAATTTGAATCTTATGGTAATATCTCCAATATGAAGATCAATTTTAACAAATCTGAGGCTATGAGTGTGGGAGTGCCCTTACGCCTTCTAACTGCTCTTCAAAATAATTTCAAATTCAAATGGACCACCACAGCACTGAAATACCTGGGCACATACATCCCCCCGAAATTATCTCAGATATTTGGCCTAAACTTCCCTCCACTTCTGTCTACGGTCCGATCCCTCCTCACCACATGGAACACAGGCTTATACTCCTGGTTTGGTAGGTGTAACATCCTTAAGATGTGCATTCTCCCAAAATTCCTATACCTGATACAAGCACTACCGGTCCAAATACCCTCCCATTATTTTGCTCAGACTAGCGCCCTTTTCTTTAACTTTATATGGGCACACAAGAGACCCAGACTTAATAAACGACTGCTCACACTACCTAAAATGTATGGGAGTCTGGCAGTACCAGATCTCCACAAATACCAACAAGCATCTCACTTGACCAGACTTATCGACTGGAACCGCCACCAACCCACGAAATTATGGACATGAACTAGAACAGATCCAGTGTCCCGTACCGTTGAACAGAGCTCCCTGGTGTCATGATTCCTTACCGGGAAACATGAAGAACCACCCCTTAATAGGTGTCACTACGCAAACTTGCGCGTCTCTTTTTGCCCGCCTACACCTTACATCTCTTAGTTCCCCGCTACGCCCAATATTGGGCACTCCAGAATTTAGCCCAGGGTGTACGGACCCAATCTTTAAATCCCTGCGTAATATGGGTATCTCGCAGGCATCTCACTTCATTACAAACGGCCAGTGGACCTCCATTGCTGATCTCATGAGACCGGAGGGGCCGCTTCGTTTAGACTTTTGGAGAGTTAACCAGCTCAACCATTTCCTTAGGTCATTACCTTCCTCGAAACACTTTGAATGGGCTTTGACCACACATGAAATCTACTGCTCGGAGGAGGGTGCTCTTCCCCATACGTTGTCGGTTGCATATCAGTTGTTAAACACACCTCCAGATAACTTTCAGCTACCCACTCTCGAGGCATGGGAAAGAGACTTACAGTGTACCTTCACGTCAAGGCAAAAACAAAATATCCTCCACTTTACATTTAAATTATCAATATGCACTAAGATGCAAGAAACAAACTATAAATTAATCACCAGATGGTACAACACACCCGCACACCCACACACCCGGGGCTTTGCTGGGGATGCGGGGAAGAATCGGGCATGATTCTCCATATTTTTTGGGCATGCCCTAGGTTAGAGCAGTTCTGGAGGTCTATACAACAGACAATACAAAGGTTCACAGAACGACCCATTTTAGCTGACCCTGGCCTCTTCCTGCTACATGCATCTACCATGTCCAGTAAGGCCTACAAAAAATCCTTGATCCGACATCTCTTAGATGCGGCAAAGGCGTGCATCCCACTGTTATGGAGATCTACCAGGTCCCCGACTGTGGGTATGTGGCTTAGGAAGGTGGAGGACGTCAGGAAAATGGAGGATCTTCTCACAGCTCGCAACCAAAACGAACTATACAACAAGATCTGGACGAGACAGATTATGTATATATTTTCAGATGAAGGACGGAATCTTTTAACTGACTCAGGGACTGCAGTAGACAGCTAACCAGATATGGCTGCCGCGGGTCATGCAAGTTCGCTGCCTCTGTGCATCCCCCTTCCCTCCCCCCCTGCCCCTCCTTTTCATTTCCCTACACACCTCGCTGACCTTTTCTCTCTAACTTTTCTCTTTTCTTCTTTATATTATATATAACCTCCTAGATTTATCTTTCTGGAAAAAGGAAAATGGCAGGAAAAAGGGCTATCTAGACAGATCTGAGAAATAAAGCAGAGTGGCATTCTTTTTACTGTTCACATTCTTAAGTGGTGCATGAAAGACTCTGTATTGGACGATATTATTATTGTATTGTCAGTTGTGTAAGAGGCTGCATCCTTGATGTATGTTTATGTCCAAAGTGTTTTACTAGGCCCTTGGCCTTCCTGCGTTTGAATAAACTTATATTTGAAAAAGATGCCAGAGCAGGGATGGGGTCGTCTTCGGGTGAGGATATCGCAGGCTCCCAGGACAGGTAAGTGTCCTTTTTAAAAGTCAGCAGCTGCAGTATTTGTAGCTGCTGACTTCTAATTTTTTTTGCAGGCTGAATTCTGCCTTTATTTTTTTCCAGAAACTTCCCTCTTAAAGTGAAGATGTATGTTATATGCTGATAAATACTGCATATCCAAAATAACACAATATACAAGTAAATGCGATAAAAACTGGATCAGTAAATATCTCAGTGTTAGATGGCATGGACCTAAATGCACATTAGTAACAGCAGAAAGTGTCATTTAATTTTAAAAAATCTATGCAATATATATATATATGTAAAAAGTCTATATCAGAAATATCCAATGGCCAGGAGAGAATGGTACAGGGGAATCACACACAGGGCTGCCATCAGGGGGGGACAGAAACCATGTTCCAAAATCTGCAGGAAAACACAAGGTAAAAGGTGCCTCTGGGTGTAGAAGTAAAAACAATTTAATCACAGAATAATGTGTACAGGCAACTCACATTTTGGAAGTGGTAGATAAGCCTTGAGTAACGGGTAGTCCCAAATGTGGGAATGGTCATCAGATGTGCCACATCCTCCTGCTAGCTGAAGCACTGTTGCTGCTGAGTCCAGAGAACTGCTTTAGGATGGAAAAAGGCTGGTCGCAGTGCAGCTGAATGCAGAGCGAGGTCTGAGGTGCAGGTGGAGGGTGATGATGTCACTGGTAAGCGACCGATTTCACGAGCATACAGGCTGAGATGTCGAGACAGCCACGCTCCTTCATGAAGCTTCCTTGTGTTATCCAAAAAAACACGCCCGACCTCATCTCTTCACCACTTAGAGCCACACTTAGACCGAATCTTAATGGTTCAAAGAATGTCAGGCAAAATGGCCGACCCTCACGCATGTTCACTTCATCAAATCTGGGCCTCTTTAAAAAAAGTTTGGACACCCCTGATGTAGAGAATAGTTACATTCAGTCCTGGGGGAGAAATGAATTTTCTTTTGGTAACATTTGTCTCTTCTTCTACAGATTGTCCTCGAATCTCCTCACAGACAGTTCCTGCCCCCACCTGGCATCTGGAATAAGAAATAACCAGACACTGAGGACAATGGACCTGTCTGTGAACAATCTGAGGGGTCCTCATTTCAGGGATCTGATGGAAGCTCTGACAACAAGTCAGATAGAAAAATTACAGTGAGTATAACAGGACTGAATGAGACAGTATTCTGGGGCAGTTTAACATCCTAACCATGAAAAAAATCGAAATAATATAATACAAAAATCTTTTTTTTTAATAAAATTCTATTTCCTGGAGTTTTATAAAGTGATTTAATATGAATGATTGCAATAAAGAGAAATGAGTTCCATTCATGTAGAGAATAGTTACATTCATTCCTTGGGGAGAAATTCATTTTCTTCTGGTAACATTCTTCTCTTCTTCTACAGATTGTCCTCTAATCACTTGACAGACAGTTCCTGTCCCCACCTGGCATCTGGAATAAGAAATAACAAGACACTGAGGACACTGGACCTGTCTGGGAACAATCTGGAGGGTCCTCATTTCAGGGATCTGATGGTAGCTCTGAGAACAAGCCAGATAGAGGGATTACAGTGAGTATAACAGGACTGACTGAGACAATAATATTCAGGGACAGTTTACACCTAAAACTTGCTCTGTGCTTGGTCTGAATTGTAAAGAGACCATCACTGTATCAGATAGTTAAACTCACTGGAAAAATTGGCTTTCACAAATCTCTGCATTGCTTGCAGAAGGTTCAGGGAAACTATATGATGTAAAAGTGAAAAAATCTGTGCTGTGATATAAAGCAATATGTGTGTGAGGCTGCTTACACAGAAAGGCCATATAACTAGCCCTGAACACTAGATAAAGAAAATAAAGTGTAGCGCTAATGTAAGAAAATATAATTTCTGTATAATTATACAAAAGAAAAAAGTCCAAAAAGGGGAAATGTAACAAAATGAGTCCCACTGTGTCCGTAATTGGTGAAAAGTGCAATCAGCAAAGTAATGTCATTACACGTGTAGAGTTTTCTTAAACTGCTCAAACAACCACCCACCAACATCAACTGAATTTAACACTCACCAAAAGATATGGATACCATTACTGCAGCATATACTGTGTGCCTGTAGTAAATTGGAGGTCTCCCAGGAGTCAGTGCAGCAGCCCGCTTCCAATGGTACCTTCTGTTATACTCTAGCTAGGATAAACAAAACTCACCGAGAGCCAAGAATGATCTCTAAGGCTAGGTTTACACCAGTGGGTGGTGCCACTGTGGGATCTGCACAAATTCTGGCAGCTACAACCACCCACACAGCAAGACGCAGGACCCGCGCTTGGGTGCCATTAATCCTAATGGCAGACTGCCAGCACTGGCAATCTTGGTTTCTGTATGGGCTGTGATTTCAAAATGAGTGCAGGGACTTCCTGCATGACAGCCCATTCAAATGAATGAGCTCTAAGGTGTGAACCTAGCCTAATAGTGCAGTATTTTTATTATCAGATACAGATAAAAACAAAGTAAAAAAGTCAGTAAACGCACTTGAGGGGACCCCTTGAAAATGTCCTATTGAACAAAATGCATTGGGGTGGGGATTTTGGGGCTGACGTCATGCCATGATCCCGGGTTGGCAGTGACTTTCATGTAAGTCTACTGGCTTTTTTACATTGTTTTTAATGGTATCCATATCTTTTGGTGAGTGTTAAATTCACTTGATGTTAGTGGCTGGTTGTTTCAGCACTTTGGGAACACTCTACATGTGGAATTACTTTGCTGATTGCATGTTTCACCAATTATGGACACTGTGTGACTCATTTTGTTACATTTCCCCTTTTTTTGGACTTTTCGTCTATTATATGAGTATACAGAAATTGTTGTATTTTCTTACATTGGCACTATACTTTATTTTGTTCATGTAGCTGCCTCCGAGACCTCTAAAGGCCTGATGGTAATCTCCAGAGTTAGGGAGAGCTGACATCCATTTTCGTAGAGTGGGTTACCAGGCATGGCGTGTATAATTCAAGATTAAATGTTGGGCGCCAGTCACTTTTTGAATGCAAATTAAGAGATGTACAGTCTCTTAACAAGAACTGTGGGAGAGAGGGAGGTAGATGCAATGACAATTAGCAGACTCCGAGACACAAAAGGCAGACAGCTATACAGTTCAAAGCCTTCAGCTGGATGCAACATCTGTATTGGCAGGACTGCTGTCTCCAATGGCAACTAAGCTTTTAACAGTTTCCATAGATCTTCACATATAGAACTTGGCAACAGAGTATGGATCTTCTCTTATCTCACAGTTTCCCACTGTAGGTCTTCAATCACTGAGCTCCCAGTCTCTCACTAGACTTGCAGATCTCAGACGCCCGCTGGATCCCCTGAGCTCTTCCACAGCTAACCAGCTGTACACTCCTCAAGCATCACACACGATAACCCCCAGGGGCCCTGGCTTGGCACTGGCTAAAGCTTTCCCACTTCTTCACTGTCCCCGGCTGGTGAGAAGACTGCTCTGGTACTTCTTCAGGATTATTTACAGTAGTCCCTGGTAGGGATGAGCTTCGAGTTCGAGTCGAACTCATGTTCTACTCGAACATTGGCTGTTCGCAAGTTCGCCGAACAGCGAACAATTTGGGGTGTTGGCGGCAAATTCGAATGCCGCGGAACACCCTTTAAAAGTCTATGGGAGAAATCAAAAGTGCTAATTTTAAAGGCTTATATGCAAGTTATTGTCATAAAAAGTGTTTGGGGACCCGGGTCCTGCCCCAGGGGACATGGATCAATGCAAAAAAAAGTTTTAAAAACGGACATTTTTTCAGGAGCAGTGATTTTATTAATGCTTAAAGTCAAACAATAAAAGTGTAATATCCCTTTAAATTTCGTACCTGGGGGGTGTCTATAGTATGCCTGTAAAGGGGCGCATGTTTCCTGTGTTTAGAACAGTCTGACAGCAAAATGACATTTGGAAGGAAAAAACTCATTTAAAACTACCCGCGGCTATTGCATTGCCGACAATACACATAGAAGTTCATTGATAAAAACGGCATGGGAATTCCCCACAGGGCAACCCCGAACCAAAATAAAAATAAAAAAATGATGTGGGGGTCCCCCTAAATTCCATACAAGGCCCTTCAGGTCTGGTATGGATTTTAAGGGGAACCCCGCGCCAAAAAAAAAAAAAAAAAAAACGGCGTGGGGTCCCCCTAAAAATCCATACCAGACCCTTATCAGAGCACGCAACCTGGCAGGCCGCAGGAAAAGAGGGGGGGGCGAGAGTGCGGCCCCCCCCTCCTGAACCGTACCAGGCCACATGCCCTCAACATTGGGAGGGTGCTTTGGGGTAGCCCCCCAAAACACCTTGTCCCCATGTTGATGAAGACAAGGGCCTCATCCCCACAACCGTGGCCGGTGGTTGTGGGGGTCTGCGGGCGGGGGGCTTATCGGAATCTGGAAGCCCCCTTTAACAAGGGGACCCCCAGATCCCGGCCCCCCCCTGTGTGAAATGGTAAGGGGGTACTTACCCCTACCATTTCACTAAAAAACTGTCAAAAATGTTAAAAATGACAAGAGACAGTTTTTGACAATTCCTTTATTTAAATGCTTCTTCTTTCTTCCTTCATCTTCTTCTTCTTCTGGTTCTTCTGGCTCTTCTGGTTCTTCCTCCGGCGTTCTCGTCCAGCATCTCCTCCGCGGCGTCTTCTATCTTCTTCTCCTCGGGCCGCTCCGCACCCATGGCATGAGGGGGGAGGCTCCCGCTCTTCTCTTCATCTTCATCTTCTTCTTCATCTTCTTCTTCTCTTCTTCATCTCTTCTTCCTTCTTCATTTCTTCTCCGGGCCGCTCCGCAGCCATGCTGGCATGGTGGGAGGCTCCCGCTGTGTGACGGCGTCTCTTCGTCTGACGGTTCTTAAATAACGGGGGGCGGGGCCATTCGGTGACCTCGCCCCCCTCTGACGCACGGTGAATTGACGGGACTTCCCTGTGACGTCACGGGGAATGCCACAGGGAAGTCCCGTCATGTCCCGTGCGTCAGAGGGGGGCGGGGTCACCGGGTGGCCCCGCCCCCCGTTATTTAAGAACCGTCAGACGAAGAGACGCCGTCACACAGCGGGAGCCTCCCTCCATGCATGGATGCGGAGCGGCCCGCAGAAGAAATGAAGAAGGAAGAAGAGATGAAGAAGAGATGAAGAAGAAGAGATGAAGAAGAAGAAGAGATGAAGAAAAAGAAGAGATGAAGAAAAAGAAGAGATGAAGAAGAAGAAGAGATGAAGAAGAAGAAGAGATGAAGAAGAAGAAGAGATGAAGAAGAAGATGAAGAGAAGAGCGGGAGCCTCCCCCCTCATGCCATGGGTGCGGAGCGGCCCGAGGAGAAGAAGATAGAAGACGCCGCGGAGGAGATGCTGGACGAGAACGCCGGAGGAAGAACCAGAAGAGCCAGAAGAACCAGAAGAAGAAGAAGATGAAGGAAGAAAGAAGAAGCATTTAAATAAATGAATTGTCAAAAACTGTCTCTTGTCATTTTTAACATTTTTGACAGTTTTTTAGTGAAATGGTAGGGGTAAGTACCCCCTTACCATTTCACACAGGGGGGGGGCCGGGATCTGGGGGTCCCCTTGTTAAAGGGGGCTTCCAGATTCCGATAAGCCCCCTGCCCGCAGACCCCCACAACCACCGGCCACGGTTGTGGGGATGAGGCCCTTGTCTTCATCAACATGGGGACAAGGTGCTTTGGGGGGCTACCCCAAAGCACCCTCCCAATGTTGAGGGCATGTGGCCTGGTATGGTTCAGGAGGGGGGGGGCCGCACTCTCGTCCCCCCTCTTTTCCTGCGACCTGCCAGGTTGCGTGCTCGGATAAGGGTCTGGTATGGATTTTTAGGGGGACCCCACGCCGGTTTTTTTTTTTTTTGGGCGCGGGGTTCCCCTTAAAATCCATACCAGACCTGAAGGGTCTGGTATGGAATTTAGGGGGAACCCCACGTCAATTTTTTTTTAAAATTTTGGCTGGGGTTCCCCTTAATATCCATACCAGACCTGAAAGGCCTTGTATGGAATTTAGGGGGATTCCCACATTTTTTTTTTTTTAATTTTGGTTCGGGGTTGCCCTGTGGGGAATTCCCATGCCGTTTTTATCAATGAACTTCTATGTGTATTGTCGGCAATGCAATAGCCGCGGTAGTTTTAAATGAGTTTTTTCCTTCAAAATGTCATTTTGCTGTCAGACTGTTCTAAACACGGGAAACATGCGCCCCTTTACAGGCATACTATAGACACCCCCCAGGTATGAAATTTAAAGGGATATTACACTTTTATTGTTTGACTTTAAGCATTATTAAAATCACTGCTCCTGAAAAAACGGCCGTTTTTAAAACTTTTTTTTGCATTGATCCATGTCCCCTGGGGCAGGACCCAGGTCCCCAAACACTTTTATTGACAACTTGCATATTAGCCTTTAAAATTAGCACTTTTGATTATTCATGTTCGTGTCCCATAGACTTTAACGGTGTTCGCGTGTTCGAACGAATTTTTTTCCTGTTCGCATGTTCTGGTGCGAACCGAACAGGGGGGTGTTCGGCTCATCCCTAGTCTCTGGTAGTAAGGTGGATGGTCCCTTAGTGGCAACTACTTCCCCTTTACCTCTGACCACAACTGATTCCCCATCCAGTGGAACCTCTGTAACTCAGTTGGACTCCAATCCTGCACTCCCAACCCTACGCTGCTTCTCCTCCTCCTGGATAGGCCTCAGGCAGCCTAGCAGCCAGGTGTCCCCTGGGTTAGGCCACAGGCTTCTGACCTAGCAACCCGGGATGACATAACACACATCCACCCAGACAGCCGTTTAGTCCATTATCAAGTTTTAGGTGAGAACTTGCCCTTTTTGGCACAACTTATCCTACCTAACACCCCAGTGTCCTTGGAGCTCCAAAGTCCATCAAGCTTCCAATGTCAACAACATTCCCAGCAGTTTCCCTTCTTTGCAGGGATAACTCTGGGGACAAAAGGCATGGCTGTATTTAAACAGCAATAGGCCATGCCATGGTGCAAGGGACTGTACTTCCCGAAGGCAATGTCCCTCAACAGTCCCCCTTGCATTTGAAAATCTCAGTCTGTCCACACACAGCCGGGACTGAGATTAGTTTCCTCATTAATGAAAAACAGGACTTGCTCAGCTGCAAATCAGCGTGTCACTTTTTAAAGGGAGGCACACTGGCGATTCCAGAACACAGACCCGTTTGACTCAAGTGGACACTCCTGGCTACTGCCAGCAAAACACAGTTCCAGCAGTACAGCCAAACATGAATGCCCCTGTGGAAACTTTCTCTTGAAGGCAGAGTAGCTTTTGTTAAAGCATCCTGACTCCACAAAGCACACATTTGTAATCCACAGTGATTCCAGTAAATTGACACAGTTCAATAGTATTTACATGGGATCCGGTGTCCTGTCGAGAAATGTCCCCCATTGGATAGGGTCCGCCCTATACTGCGCAGGCACAATGCTTGCGCATTACGGAGGACAATGGAGATGCCAAAAGTCTCCAAACATGAACAGCTGTTCATGAGATCTACACGGCGCCTGCACAATTAATATTACATTCTGTCACAGGCTCCCGCACGCTCCCGATGCTCGTACAACTCTGAAAGGGGTGGTGTGCTTACAGAATGGGCAGAGCTAATTACACAGCTGAAGGAGTTTTACAATGATGGCCAGAGCTCATAAGGGCGGGTAGTTCAATGTTACATACATAACACAAGCAATTTCAATACTTTACTGATTTAATTCTTATCTATAGGTCCACCAAATCCGCCCATCAACATTGCCAAACCCACCCTTCAGTTGTGTAAACAGGCCCCGCAAAGATCCGCCCATTTGAGAAATCCACCCCCCACGAGCATCGGGAGCGTGCGGTAGTGTGTGACAGAATGTACTATTAATTGCACAGGCGCCGTTGTAGAACTCATGAACAGCTGTTTATGTTTGGAGACTTTCGGCGTCTCCTTTGTCCACCGTACTGCGCAAGCGCTGTGCCTGCACAATACAGGGTGGACACTATCCGATGGGGGGACCTTTCTCATCAGAACACCGGTAACTGTAGGGTTTCCCCTCTTGCATTAACAGTGGTGATATAATGCCAAATGTCTTTCTTATCAGTCCTGCGGATAATTACACAATCTGAATTGATTTGATGACCATAGTCCCAAGTTTTTAGAACCTAAGTATACCTTTCAGCACATCTTGGTGACAACTTTTTGAAATCCAAATGCAGAGCGGTTCTAATGAAAGCTCTGTACGGCCACATCCACCCACTGTGCTTTCTTTTCCTGAATCTCTTCCTCTAATTGAGCCGGTAAATACGGATACAAGTAGCCATAATCTTCTGCCACTTTCTTGATGACTATACGCTGTAACTTGGACAGCCTGGGCAGCATTTTAGGGTCTCCATATCCAAGTAAAACTTGTGCATCCGGTGCGCATTGGACCTGGTGTCCAGCAATGACATCAGGTTTGCAACCAGACTTGGTCAAGTGAGTTGACTTCGCTATCACAACTTTAGGGACTCAACTTGCCCAACGATCCTCCTCAAAGGATTTAGTGATACACAAACGTGGAGCTGCACTGGCGGACAGTTCAATTTTAACACTGGCAGCTGGCACAGAAGAAAGTTCATCCTCTAATGCCGTGTACACACGACCGGACTTTCCGGCAGAAAAGGTCAGACGGAATCATTCTGTCGGACATTCCGATCGTGTGTGGGCTTCATCTGACTTTTTCTTTAGAAAATTCTGACGGACCTAGAAATAGAACATGTTTCAAATCTTTCCGACAGGCTCCTTTCCTATCGGGAAAACCGTTTGTATGCTAGTCTGACGGACCAAAAACGACGCAAGGGCAGCTATTGGCTACTGGCTATTGAACTTCCTTTTTCTAGTCCCATCATACGTCATCGCGTTATAAACGATCAGACTTTGGTGTGATCGTGTGTAGGCAAGTCCGTTTCAGCAGAACTCCGTCAGAACTCCGTTGAAAAGTTCTTCAGAGTTCATTCCGACGGAAAGACCGGTCCTGTGTACGCGGCATAAGTCACACAATTGCTCCTCTTCACTACCAGTCCACTTTCCAGTCCATGATAAAGTGTCTGAGAACAGTTCAGATATCCGATCAGATGGGATATTCGAATCGGAGATAGTGGAGCACTCTTCGGCTGGGAGTAGGTTGCGCTTTGAGCTAACATCAACCTTATCTCCCTTACTGGTCACAGGTATCACAGCCCCAACTGGCATACTACTTTGAACCATTTCAGGCTTCTTTCCCCCCAGGAGGTTCCATCCCCCAGGAGGTTCCATCATCAAGGAATGCAGGCGGGCCCATCCACAGCCCCGAGGGATAACTGGAGCACAGGGCCCTGGAGCAGCCACAGAGATGAGAGGAGCAGCTTCTTGCACAAGCTGGGTGATAGCACGGGGACTCTCGATGCTGTCCCCAGCTGGGATGGCAATATTCCTATCCCAATCTGCATGTAGTGTCTGCGGAGGTTGGGCTGGTGAGACTATTTCGACCAGGGGTTCCTCGCAGCGTCCATAGATGATCCAAGGCTGCAGATGCGTGGCCAAGCTGGAACACTTCCCGCAGATCAGTCCCAAAGCTTCATAACCTCCGGCCGTGTACAAGGCAAGGCAACCCGTAGGTGTATACTGTACTCTGGTGTCAGTCAGAATGCCCTTAGACCAGTGCCAACACCTGGAACATACACCTTCCAATCCGACATAGTATCTCCAAACTGCACCATCTTCTCCATCCAACAATCGGATACACGTGGCAGTACTTCCTTATACTACTCTGCAGAGCAGTATCTTCTCCCCCTGCCGAGGCATTGGTGTGCATACTTTCTGCAAACTTCAGTGCCCGCTTCTTTCTTCCTGTGGCGCACCAAAACTTTCATGGAGTCCATTTCAACCCCCGCAGAGCTGGCGTAAAGTGGCAAAAGACCAGGCTGACACTCCCATGAGCAATGAGACATGTTGGTTCTTCCCCACATTGTTGTAATGTACAATAACACAGTCTATACGGAGTAAAGATGTTACTTACCACCTTCCCACAGAGCCAGACGAGATCCCAATGTAGCTGTAGCCAGTTGTTAGGGGCGACCGCTGCTGGAATAAAGCCTTGTCCCCATGTTGAGCACCAATTGTGGCAGCCTCCAGAGGCCTGATGGTGACCTCCAGATTTAGGGAGAGCTGACATTCATTTTGGTAGAATGGGTTACCAGGCATGGTGGGCGTAATGCAAAATGAAATAATGGGCGCCAGAAACTTTTTGCATGCAAATAAAGAGATTTATTGTCTCTTAACAAGTACTGTGGGAGAGGGGGTTAGGGCCAGGACAACCTTAGGTAGGGAGCAATGACAGTTAGCAGACTCCGAGACACAATAAGCAGACAGCTATACAGTTCAAAGCCTCCAGCCAGATGCAACTTCTGTATTGGCAGGACTGCTGTCTCCAATGGCAACTAAGCTTTTAACAGTTTCCATAGATCTTCACACATAGAACTTGGCAACAGAGTACTGTTATTCTCTTATCTCACAGTTTCCCACTGTAGGTCTTCAATCATTGAGCTCCCAGTCTCTCACTAGACTTCCAGATCCCATCCACCCACTGGATCCCCTGAGCTCTTCCACAGCTAACCCACTGTATACTCCTCAAGCATCACCCCCGCCCCCGCTAACCTGGCTTGGCACTGGCTGAAGCTTTCACACTTCTTCACCGTCCCCGGCTGGTGAGAATACTGCTCTGGTACTTCTTCAGGCTTACTCACAGTAGTCTCTGGTAATAAGGTGGATGTTCCCTTAGTGGCGACTGCTTCCCCTTTACCTCCGACCACGACTGGTTCCCTGGTCAGTGGAACCTCTGTAACTCCAATCCTGCAGTCCCAACCCTATTCTGCTTCTTCTGCTCCTCGATAGGCCTCAGGCAGCCTAGCATCCAGGTGTCCCCCGGGTGAGGCCTTTTGGCTTAGCAACCCAGGACAACATCACACACAACCATCCAGACAGTCGTCCAGGTGGCACAGAACCCCGATCACCTGACTCCACCCAAATAAATAGGCTCTCCCAGCAGGCCAAGGGACTAAAGAAATCCCTGCCAATTGGCTGAGACACCCCAATTATTCATAATCTAACCTTGCTATGCCCTTGTCACTCTAATGTCACCAGCAACAGCACCACTAAGAGAAAAGGTGCAGCAACTCCAGAATTAGAGAGGAATCAGTGGATCTTCTAAGAATTAACCAGAACATTTACTACCTGGCAAACTAAATTTGTGAGCAACCCTGCCTAAACACCAGGGTGCTACATTTATAAACTCTTTGATGTGGTAGATGCTGGTATTTGAATTGGTAAGAAGGAATATTTCCTTCCCCACCTAAGTGATAATTGCAATAACGATAGCAGGCAATTACATCATACAAGTTGGGAGGATACAGAAAAAATTAGTGCAATAAAAACAGTGACCATTGGGTGAATGCATAACAATGAACATTTAGATTAACCCCTTGCCGACCCGCCGCAATACATTTACTGTAGCAATTCGACTTATACAGGCACAATCATGTACAGTATCTCACAAAAATGAGTACACCCCTCACATTTTTATAAAAATGTTATTATATCTTTTCATGTGACAACACTGAAGATATGACACTTTGCTACAATGTAAAGTAGTGAGTGTACAGCTTATAACACTGTAAATTTGCTGTCCCCTCAAAATAACTCATTAATGTCTAAACCGCTGGAAACAAAAGTGAGTACACCCCTAAGTGAAAATGTCCAAAGTGGGCCCAAAGTGTCAATATTTTATGTGGCCACCATTATTTTCTAGCACTGCCTTAACCCTCTTGGGCATGAAGTTCACCAGAGCTTCACAGGTTGCCACTGGAGCCCTCTTCCATGCCTCCATGACGACATCAGGGAGCTGGTGGATGTTAGAGAACTTGCTCTCCTCCACCTTCCATTTGAGGATGTCCCACAGATGCTCAAAAGGGTTTAGGTCTGGAGATATGCTTGGCTAGTCCATCACCTTTACCCTCAGCTTCTTTAGCAAGTAGGTGGTCGTCTTAGAGGTGTGTTTGGGGTGGTTATCATGTTGGAATATTGCCCTGCGGCCAATTCTCCGAAAGGAGGGGTTTATGCTCTGCTTCAGTATGTCACAGTAAATGTTGGCATTCATGGTTCCTTCAGTGAACTACAGCTCTCAGCACTCATGCAGCCCTAGACTATGACACTCTCACCACCATGCTTGACTGTAGGCAAGACACACTTGTCTTTGTACTCCTCACCTGGTTTCCACCACACACGCTTGACACCATCTGAACGAAATAAGTTTATCTTGATCTCATCAGAACATAGGACATGGTTCCAGTAATCCATGTCCTTAGTCTGCTTGTCTTCAGCAAACTGTTTGTGGGCTTTCTTGTGCATCATCTTTAGAAGAGGCTTCCTTCTGGGATGACAGCCATGCAGACCAATTTGATGCAGTGTGCAGCATATGGTCTGAGCATTGACAGGCTGACCCCCCACCCCTTCAACTTTTGCAGCAATACTGGCAGCGCTCATACATCTATTTCCCCGAAAAGGGAATGGGGGTGTGGAGGCACCAACTTTGCTGACACTGTTATATGGTGAAGGTGTAATACATACACTTACTGGTAAGTCAGTTCAGATGGGGTGGCGATGTCCATCAGGGGTTGTGTTGTCCTGGGATGTGCTGGTGTGCAGGCTTCACTGGCGGTCCTTCACTTCAGGGGATGTTGGTTCCTGGTTGAGAGAGGCTTAACAGCGGTGTCCAGTGTGTGGAAGCGCCACGCTAACCACCCTGGAACCCGGAAGCGGAAGTGATGTCAGCGGTGCACAGGAGGTGTCCAGACACAGATAGGAGATAATACAGGCTATGCTCTCGGGGCTCACAGCTCCTTCTACTGGCCTGTTTGCTCTCAGGAGGAGAGCAACTTAAATGGAAGTACAGGACATCTGACTGATGGGATGTGGGTGGGACGTCCGCGGCTGTGGAACCACAACAGCCAACGGACCCGCATTGAGAAAACAAGGATGTAAAAAATAAACAAATAAAGGTTGGTAGTGGGAAAAAATATGTTCAGAGTCAATAGTTTCATGTGCAAAAGAAAAAATATTTTATTTAAAGAGGATCATTGATTTAATAAGCGACTATTATATAAAAAGAAAACTTTAATAAAAGATTGGCAAAAAAAGGAAAGTGTCACAAATGGGATTAAAAAATGCATAAGGATGCATTGTTGGTGGACAATGGAGCACATTATGGTATAAAAAAAGTAGAGGGGGATGGGGAAAAGTTTTTTTTATCCCCCAAGTTATGCCATAGCCAGTGGGAAATGTCTAAAAAGAGGGGACAAGGATTGATAGTCAAGGGTAAAAATATTGGTAAAAAAAAATAAATATATATATATATATATATATATATATATATATATATATATATATATATATATATATATATATATATATATATATATAGTAAAGGATGTATCGATAAAAAATAAAAAATATGTAAAATATATATATAGCGGGGGTCAAGCTACAATACACCTCCTGTGCACCGCTGACAACACTTCAGCTTCCGGGTTCCAGGGTGGTTAGCGAGGAGCTTCCACACACTGGACACCACTATTAAGCCTCTCTCAACCAGGAACCAACATCCCCTGAGGTGAAGGACCACCAGTGAAACCTGCACACCAGCACATCCCAGGGAAACCCCTGAGGGACATCGCCACCCCATCTGAACTGACTTACTAGTAAGTGTATGTATTACACCTTCACCATATAACAGTGTCAGCAGAGTTGGCGCCTCCACACCCCCTTCCCTTTTCAGTGCTATGCTCACAGAGGCTATGGACAGCCTCTGAGGATGGCTGCCTCCTCTCTCTCCCCCCCCTTTTTTGTTCTAACATTAATGTTCTATCAGAACCATCATTATACAATTCCATTCCTGACATCACAAGATCTGAGCGCCAGAAAATCTTTCTTCTTCAAATCTATTTCCCGAAGACAACCTCTGGATATTATGCTGAGCACGTGCACTCAACTTCTTTGGTCGACCATGACAAGGCCTGTTCTGAGTGGAACCTGTCCTGTTAAACCATTGTATGGTCTTGGCCACCGTGCTGCAGCTCAGTTTCAGGGTCTTGGCAATCTTCTTATAGCCTAGGCCACCTTTATGTTAAGCAACAATTCTTTTTTTTCAGATCCTCAGAGGGTTATTTGCCATGAGGTGCCATGTTGAACTGCCAGTGACCAGTATGAGAAAGTGTTTACATTTAACACACCTGCTCCCCATTCACACCTGAGACCTTGTAACATTAACAAATCACATGACACAGGGGAGAAAAAATGGCTAATTGGGCCCAGTTTGGACATTTTCACTTAGGGGTGTACTCACTTTTGTTGCCAGAGGTTTAGACATTAATGGCTGTGTCTTGAGTTATTTTTAGGGGACAGCAAATTTACACTGTTATACAAGCTGTACACTCACTACTTTACATTGTAGCAAAGTGTCATATCTTCAGTGTTGTCACATTAAAAGATATAATAACATTTTTACAAAAATGTGAGGGGTGTACTCACTTTTGTGAGATACTGTACCTGTACGTCAGAGAATTGCTCCAAGTCTGCGAGCACATGCGCCCATGCGCCCATGCACCCAGAAGCCTGGGGTGTCATTGGCTGCAGGACCAGTCAATGAGTTTGCTTTAGACCCTGCTGATCACCTGCAGCCAATGAGAGATCGACCTCTGCCTGTCTTTGTAAACACAGGTAGTCGTTACAACCATTTCTTCTGTTCCTGGACCCCTTTTGGCCCAGGAACAGAAAAGAACACCACTTAGTAAGTTGAGGCAGCACATTTTACACACACACACACACACACACACACACACACACACACACACACCTTAAATAGGCACATTTAACCTCTTTATCACTCTCATTAACCTTTTGATCACCTCTGTCACCCAGTTAGCTTGCCTGCACACTATCGCACTCAGGCTATAGGTAGTTGATCACCTCCATCACTGGTATAGTGTCAGTACAGATCAATTTATTGATCACAAACAGAACTATACTAGTGTCCCTCTTAGTATAGTGTCCCCAAAAACACACAGTTAGTACGATCAGCCCCATTCGTTCTCCCTCCTTACATCAGTGTGTGCCCCCTCCTTATACCATTGTGCCCCCTCCTTATACCATTGTGCCCCCCCTTACACAAGTGTGCCCCCTCTTACACCAGTGTGCCCCCTCCTTACACCAGTGTGCCCCCCTCCTTACACCAGTGTGCCCCCCTCCTTACATCAGTGTGCCCCCCTCCTTACATCAGTGTGCCCCCTCCTTACACTAGTGTGCCCCCCTCCTTACACTAGTGTGCCCCCCTCCTTACACTAGTGTGCCCCCCTCCTTACACTAGTGTGCCCCCTCTTACACTAGTGCGCCCCCTTCTTACATCGGTGTGCCCCTTCCTTACATCAGTGTGTCCCTTCTTACATCAGTATGCCCCCTCCTTACATCAGTATGTCCCTCCTTACATCAGTGTGCTCCCTCCATACAGTGTGTCCCTCCTTCTTACACCAGTGTGTGCCCCCTTACATCAGTGTGCCCCCTCCTTACATCAGTGTACCTCTGCTCCATACATCAGTGTGCCCCCTCTTTACATCAGTGTACCTCCCCTCCTTACATCAGTGTGCCTCCTCTCTTTACATCAGTGTGCCTCCCTTCCCTATATTAGTGTGACCCCCTACCTTTAAAGCGGACCTTCAGTAATTTTTTTAACTTCCATCTATGAAATCTTCTGCCCTCTGCACTTTGGATAGTAAAACATTTTTTTCTGCCAGTAAATACCTTATACAGCCCATGTCCTGTTTCTTGTCTGGTCATTAGCCTAGGCTTAGGACATCATGCACAGCTCTCTCGTGAGAGTTTTCCATGAAAGGAGGGGGGTGAGTCATGAGAGAGCAAATGAAAGCTGCAGGCCTGCAAAGCTGGGAGGTGTGCCTCTGTGTGTTTTTCTTTGTTGATCCAGAAAGTGAAAAATCAGCAGTTTCAGCTGCCCACAGTTAAAATGGATGCAGCCAGGCCTAGTGGAGGGAGATTTCTGCAGGATATTTGACAGTGGGGGGAGCGCCCAGTGCTGGCCCTACCATGGGTCCCACTGGCGTGTCTCAGGGGGAGGGGGGCGAGCACCGCAGCATTATACATAGCGGGGATCTCCCACTTACCTGGCTGTCAGATGAAGTCCCGCCTAATGGGCTGGCTCCTATGTTAGGAGGCTGAGCTGCTGGACACTGAACAGGCTGAGCTGCTGGACACTGAACAGGCTGGGCTGCTGGGCACTGAACAGGCTGGGCTCTGAAAAGGCTGCATTGATGGGCACTGAACAGGCTGCATTGATGGGCACTGAACAGGCTGGGTTGCTGGGCACTGAACAGGCTGGGCTGATGGGCACTGAACAGGCTGGGCTGATGGGCACTGAACAGGCTGGGCTAATGGGCACTGAACAGGCTGGGCTGATGGGCACTGAACAGGCTGAGCTGCTGGACACTGAATAGGATGGGCTTCTGGGCAATGAACAGGCTTGGCTGCTGGGCACTGAACAGGCTGAGCTGCTGGGCACTGAACAGGCTGATGGGCACTGACCAGGCTAAGCTGCTGGGCACTGAACAGACTGCATTGATAAGCGCTGAACAGGTTGCATTAAGGGGCACTAAACAGGCTGAGCTGATGGGCACTGAACAGGCTGCATTGATGGGCACTGAACAGGCTGAGCTGATGGGCAATGAACAGACTGCATTGATGGGCAATGAACAGACTGCATTGATGGGCACTGAACAGGCTGCATTGATGGGCAATGAACAGGCTGCATTGATGGGCAATGAACAGGCTGCATTGATGAACACTGGTAAGGCTGCATTGATGGACACTGGTGAGGCTGAGCTGATGGGCACTGGTGAGGCTGCATTGATGAGCACTGGTGAGGCTGCATTGATGAGCACTAATGAGGCTGCACTGATGGACACTGATGAGGCTGCACTGATGAGCACTGCTTTAGTATAATACACTTTTCAAATGTTCTTTAAAATGCATGGTTTTCCCTTTTATGAACAAGAAAAAAATGACGTTATGTGGTTGGGCTGGTATAATAATGCTATGGGGCTAGTATGAAATGATTTCCAGAAATAATGTATATATCATACAATTATTCCATGAGCACATACCACATACACTGCATATATCATTTGAGGAAAATATGCTTATAAAATAGTTTACTACAGTATTTGCTAATAAAAAAATATATATATGTCCCCGCATTTCAGTTTAGAAATCTGGTCACCTTACTTTAAGCAGCATGACTATAGCAGCATGAAAGCTGGAAGGCAGAGCAAATGTGAATAGGGAAGTGATGTGCTCACTGGGAGCTGGGGCAAACAGGTGATGTCATTAGTTGAACAGAAAAAACAAAAAATCCCCATGCTATCATAAGAAAACCCCCCAAGGAAGCAGCAGTTCAACTGTGAAAAATCACAACAAACAGGAAAAACAAAAGAAAAAGAACTGCGCTATAAAGTGAAATTGCAAAGAGTCAGTGTATGCAGATAAGATCAACATATGCAGTAAACACAAACATATGCATCAGATGACATCAGATCATTAATGTGAAAAATAGTAAGAAAGTCCATAGGTATAAAGAAGAGAGAAATCCCCTGGTAGTTCTCCATGGAAATCAAGTGGAAAAATGGAAAACAAGCACACCCTGCACAGTGATCCTCCACCACCAAACATATGCACTTACCAGATGGAAAGCGTATTAAGGCACATCTCAAGACTATATCCAGATCAGGCTGTTTGAGCAGAAAACCACTACTCCAGATACCGCTATAGATGATAAGCGTGTAGACTGGGTCCCGGTATCTTATCTGCGATAGCCCTCCGTACAACGTGGCTCCAACCATACACCAACCCAAGTTAGTCACATAGGGGTAGAAGAAAGGCAACCATAGCGTAAATCCGATGATTTTATTTAAAATAAGGTAAAACACTTACAAAATAATGGTTAAAAAGGAGCATTCGCCAGCCGGCAAGCGAGCGCCCGTTCGTAGTTGAGTGCAATGACGTCAGAGCATCAACCTCCCGACGTATGTTTCGTCTGTCACTGACATCATCTGGGGAACGGGCAACGCTCTGACACATCGCAATAGAAAACAGAAGAAGCCACGCCCCGTTGTGACATCTCGGAGGCGCCAAGCATAGACAGCCAAACCACTACCAGGATGGAACCCGGAAGCAGCCAGACCAATTATTCGATACCCAGGTTCAAAACAAAGACAGGCAAAATGACTGAAACAATAAACCTATGTGCTTGACACCTACATACCAAACAAAAAGCAAGTTACAACACACAGATGTTACATGCGTGAATGGAAACTCACAATGGCATAGGATCATGCCCACTTGGTTACAGTAAAAGGCAACTAAGTCAGTCTGATAAGAAAAATATTGAATTGCGGCATAGCGCATATCTAGTGGAAGGAAAGAAGATACCACCCAAAAAAAGGGAATATCAGTAAAAAATAAATTAATTAAAAAGCACCTATAAATGTATAAAATTACGGCGTGACGCCATTTAGTGAGGGGAAAAAAAGCCCAAAAAATGAGCTATCAGTCAAGAATTATGTAGTATGAAAACAAATAAACCTAAGAATACCATAATTGTATTTATTACATGGACCTGAGCCTCCAATGGCATACTCCCAGGTACAGAGCATATGGAAGACAGCCCCATAATTCTAACTAGGTGCATGAGGGGCTACCACCCAATGACAATAATACAGTGACATTAGTTGGGTAAATAGATATATGATATGTACCTTACATTAAGTGTTTACAAATTAAACTACCCACGGGATTTACAAATGATATATAAATATATATTATGTCGAGAACCCAAAAAATTAATGAAAAATATACAATTTGAAAAGGAAGCGGTTATAAAAAATTGCTATGCATAAATAAATGCATCTAACCAAGCCAGTTATGTCTCTGAGATGTCACAACAAGTTCACAAAGGTATACAGGGTAATATCAACATATAAATTCAAATAGTGCCCACAATGTGAAAAACAGCAACATTAAACATAAATCATGAGATCTTGAACCAAATGCAATAAGACATACCAAGTAGTGTCAACAGAAAAGCCCAAAAGATGCGTATAATATGGAAAACCACATTTCTAAGAATTATCGATGAACCCAAATGGTGTATTGCTCTTAATTAGATATATCCAGGCCATTTCAAGGCGCAAGATACCTCGAACCAGAGAACCACCCCTCCAGGGACAGGTGAACTTGTCTATCCCCAAAAATATAGTTTTGTCTGGATTTTTATTATGAACCTCAAGATAGTACCTAGACAAAGAATGCTTCGGAAAGCCATTAATGATGTTTGTCACATGCTCATTAAGCCTAACCATCAGGGGTCGTTTAGTCCTGCCCACATATTGTAGCCCGCATGGGCACTGGAGCAGGTACAAGACCCCCTTGGTAGAGCATGTGATAAAGGGCTTGATCTCGAACTCGACCTGATTACTATTAGATCTAAAAGAATGAGTTCTCCTATGAGTGCAGCCATTCAGCTAGCAAATTCTGCATCTTCTGCATTGATAAAATCCCGTAAGGCTATCGAAAAACCCTTTCTTAGAGGAGGGGGATCGATATATTATTAGCAATAGTGTTTCTAAGGGAAGGTACCCCCCTATAAACCACCTGCGGTTTGACCGGGGAAATAGTGTTAAGAGTAGGGTAACTTGTAAGAATATGCCAATGTTTTTGAAACAGTTGGCTAACCGTCCTATGCTGAATGGAGTATGTAGTAATAAAAGGAATGGAAGGCACCCTGTTGGTATTGGGTGTCTTCTCTTTAAGCAACTCGCTCCTATCAATACGTGATACCTCAGGAGGGTGTCAGGATATCCCTTTTCAAGAAAGCGTTTGGTCAGGACATCCGCCTGCAGAAGAAATTCACCTCCATCTGAACAGTTACATCTCAAGCAGATATACTGACTTTTTGGCACCGACCTAATCCAAGCCTCATGGTGGCAGCTGTTAGTGGGGATATATGAATTACGGTCGGTGTCTAGGGATGAGCCAAACACCCCCCGGTTTGGTTCGCACCAGAACCTGCGAACGGACCGAAAATTTGCACGAACGTTAGAACCCCATTGACGTCTATGGGACTTGAACGTTCAAAATCAAAAGTGCTCATTTTAAAGGCTAATTTGCATGGTATTGTCCTAGAAAAGGTTTGGGGACCTGGGTCCTGCCCCAGGGGACATGTATCAATGCAAAAAAAACTTTTAAAAAAGGCCGTTTTTTCGGGAGCAGTGATTTTAATGATGCTTAAAGTAAAAAAAAAAAAAAAGTTAAATATTCCTTTAAATCTCACACCTGGGGGGTGTCTATAGTATGCCTGTAAAGTGGCACGTTTTTCCCTGTGCTCAGAACAGTCCCTGCACAAAATGTCATTTTTAAAGGAAAAAAGTAATTTAAAACTGCTTGCGGCTTTAATGTAATGTCAGGTCCTGGCAATATGGATGAAAATCAGTGAGACAAACGGCATGGGTACCCCCCAGTCCATTACCAGGCCCTTTGGGTGCAAACAAGACAGGGACTGTAGGTTTGTTGTTAAGAGGAATCTGTTTGTAATTTTGAACGGGTACATTTTTAACGTGTTTAGCTCCAGCCAAAAAATCTTTTTTAAGCTTTTTGGAAAACATAGGCACATTTGTTTTGCTGTCTGTGCTCCTCTTCAGAAGATTTCACCTCACTTTTTGTCCCAATGACAAAGGTTTTTTCAAAATGTGGGTCTTTTTGTGAAACAAGGGATTGGTGATAAAGCATCAATGGAAAGGAGAAATGTTTTTCCCATATTAACTCTTACAGGAGAGAATTTCCCTTCCTAGGGGTAGATTTCATCTCACTTCCTGTTGTCTCCTTCCGTTTGCAAGTAGGAGTCATTTGTAAGTTGGATGTTTGAAAGTAGGGGCCTGCCCTATATACTCTGCAGAAATTTGGGCCTTAGGTGTTGTTGTGGCCACAACACTGTAAGCCCTCTCAGGGCCCTGCTATGAAATATTAGATCAAGAATTGTAATTACATGCCCCTGTTGAACAGGGGCAGAAAAATTGGGCCTTTGGTGGTGGTGGTGGTGCCACAACACTGTAAGTCCTCACTCGCTCTTGGTGGGTGCAGAAACGGGCCCTGCTGTGAAATTTTAGATCAAGAATTGTAATTACATGCCCCTGTTGAACAAGGGCTGAAAAATTGGGCCTTAGGCACTGGTGCTGGTGCCACAACACTGCAACCCCTCACAGATACTCTAGTTGGAGCGCAGGAACGAGCCCTGCTGCAAAGTATTGCATCAAAAATTGTAATTACACTCCCTGTTAAACAGGGGCAGAAAAATTGGGCCTTTGGTGGTGGTGGTGGTGCTGGTGCCACAACACTGTAAGTCCTCACTCGCTCTTGGTGGGCGCAGAAACAGGCCCTGCTGTGAAATATTAGATCGAGAATTGTAATTACACGCACTTGTAAAACAGGGGCTGAAAAATTGGGCCTTAGGCACTGGTGGCGGCGCCCAGAACCAAAAATGTTCTTACAAGCTATCAGCGTGATCATTGAGGAGGAAGAGGATAATTACTCAGGATAGTCACTCAGCATCAGCATAGGCAGTCTTTGAAGAAATCTGAGATTTTTAAAAAAATTATTCGGTTACATCAGCATCAGGTGCTTGGTATCTGGTGGTGATCCAATTCATTTTTATGAAGGTCAGTCGATCGACCGAGTTGGTGGACAGACGCACCCTGTGATCGGTTACAAAGCCTCCAGCAGCACTGAATGTGCGTTCCGAAAGAACGCTGGATGCAGGACAGGCCAGTAGCTTAATTGCATACTGTGCAAGCTCTGGCCAGTGACCCATCCTCAAGACCCAGTAACCCAGAGGATTTTCGGTGGGAAAGGTGTCCAAGTCAGATCTTGCCCCTAGTTATTTCTGCACCATGTAAAACAGACGCTGGAGATGGTTGCTGGAACCGATCATACCTTGGGGCTGCGGACTAAAAAATAGTCTGAACACATCGGTCAGACGGCCACCTTCTCCACCGCTCCTTCTTTGACTGACCGAAGCCTCAGCAACACGTTGTCCAGAAACAGGAGTTTGTAACCTCCCAGTCTCTGGGAACGCATTGCACAGACCTTTCTGCAAGGCCTCCCAAAGATGTTTCATCCTCTGCTCCCTCTGCGACGACAAGATAAGGCCCGCAACCTTACCCTTGTAAGGTGGATCAAGGAGGGTTGCCAGCCAGTATTGGTCCTTCTCCTTGATACCACAAATATGAGGATCCTTACGCAGGCTTTGCAGGATCAGGGAGGCCATGCAGCGTAGGTTTGCTGAGGCATTCGGTCCAGAGTCCTCTGGGTCACTAAGGACGACATAGTCCGCAGCCACTTCCTCCCAGCCACGTACAAGTCCATGTGTTTCTTGGGACTGATCCCTTAAAGACTGCTGCTGATGCTGAGTGCCAGGCTCCACCTCCATACTGACACAATCCTCCTCCTCCTCGTCCTCTTCCTGTGTGATCAGCGGGCATGCAGGAACACTGTCTGGATAAAGGGGGCCTTGAGAGCTAAGGAAGTCCTCCTCTTCCTGCCTCTGTTCTGCCTCAAGTGCCCTGTCCATTATTCCACGCAGCGTGTGCTCCAACAGGTGGACAAGGGGGACAATGTCACTGATGCATGCACTGTCACTGCTCACCATTCTCGTGGCCTCCTCAAATGGTGACAGGACAGTGCATGCATCCCTGATCAAGGCCCACTGGCGCGGGGAAAAAAAACAAGCTGCCCTGACCCTGTCCTGGTGCCATAGTCGCACAGGTACTCATTGATGGCCCTCTGCTGTGTGTGCAGCCGCTGCAGCATGGCTAACGTTGAGTTCCACCTGGTGGGCATGTAACAGATTAGGCCGTTCTTGGGCAGGTTAAACTCCTTTTGGAGGTCTGCCAGCCGAGCACTGGCATTAAATGACCGGCAGAAATGCACACAGACTTTCCTGGCCTGCCTCAGTACATCCTGTAAACCCGGTTACCTGCCCACGAACTGCTGCACCACCAAGTTAAGGACGTGAGCCAAACAGGGCACATGGGTCATTTGTCCCTGTCGGAGGGCAGAGAGGAGGTTGGTGCCATTGTCGCAAACCACCATTCCTGCCTTAAGTTGGCATGGCGTCAATCACCTCTGAACCTGCCCCTGCAGAGCTGACAGAATCTCTGCCCCAGTGTGGCTCCTGTCCCCCAAGCACACCAGCTCAAGCACCGCATGGCATCTTTTGGCCTGCATACTTGCATAGCCCCTTCAACGGCTACGGAGCACCGCTGGTTCCGAGGACCAAGCACAGGAAGAGGCCATGGAGGAAGAAGAAGAGGAGGGGGTGGAGGAGAGAGGTGTGTCACAAACATTAGTAGTGGCATTTTGGAGGCATGGTGGCGGAACAACCTCCAACACTACTGCACCTTGTCCTGCATCCTTCCCAGCTGCCAACAGAGTCACCCAATGCGCGGTGAAACTTAGGTAACGTCCCTGTCCATGCCTGCTGGACCATGAGTCAGCGGTAATATGCTCCTTTAGCGCTGACCACCCTGTCCAGCGAGGCATTGACATTGCCTTCCACATGCCGGTAGAGAGCCGGAATTGCCTTCCGTGAGAAAAAGTGGCGTTTGGGTACCTGCCACTGAGGAACCACACATTCCACAAACTCACGGAAGGGGGCAGAGTCTACCAACTGGGCATGTGGATGGCTGGGAGCGAACTTCTTTCGGGGGTGCAGCAGCTGGGGCAGGGAAATGTGCCTGGTACAATCTGACGTTGGTGTACCGAAAGCAGATTGCCCACAAGTACTTGGCTGTGACACACCTAATTCTACACCTTCATTCCTCAGAGTGCAGGTCTCAGAGAGGACTGAAGGTGTAGTGGGGTTGGAGATCTCAGCTGATGAGGAGCAAGGAGAGGTCCTCTTTGTTCTTTGCTGTGGGTCTTTTAGATACGCTTACCAACGAACTGCATGGCAGGTCAACATATGTCTGGTCAAGCATGTGGTGCCCAAGCGGGAGATGTTTTGGCCACGCGAGATACGCTTGAGACATATGTTGCAAATAGCAGCGGTGCGATCTGCTGCACTCGTCTCAAAAAAGGCCCACACCAAAGAACTTTTGGAATAATGCGCAGAGACAGCAGCTGGTGATGTGCCTCCTCCTCCTCCTCTCTACTCTCACCTCATCATCCCCTCCCTCCTCATCGCTGGAGCAAACCTGGCAGTATGCTGCAGCAGGGGGAGCATGACTGCCAGATTGCTGTCCTTCTTGGGCACCCCCTCTGTCCGTGCTCACGTTACTGCCTTCATCTAGCTCAGTATCATCATCAGAGCCTTCTAAACGCTGGGCATCCTCCTGGAGCATGTACCCAACACTGTGGTCAAACAGTTCAAGGGACTCCTCAGGAGGACATAGTGGGGCTAGGGAAGGAGTCACTGATGCCATTGAGTTGAGGGAAGAGGCCGCGTGGGCAGCTGCTTTGCCAGACAAAGTACCCTGAGCATGGGTGAGAGAGGATGAGGAGGATGTGGACGGCTTGGTCATCCACTCAACCAAGTCTTCCGCATGTTGCGGCTCAACACGGCCAGCTGCTGAAAAAAAGGCCAAGCGTGTCCCACGGCCACGTGCTGATGAGGATGCACCGTCTCCACGGCCAGCACTGTTGCCTCTAGACACAGAGCCTGCTTGCCCTCTTATTGGCTTGTGACTGTCTGCCTCTCCTTGTTGGCCTTCCAGACATACTAATGGCCTGTAGCTGCACTAAGCTGGGATATATATATATATATATATATATATATATATATATATATATATATATATATATATATATATATATATATATATATATATATTGATACTAGAGCTAGCAAAATCAACTGCCTGCCTGTAGTATGAGAACACCACCAACCTTCTACAGGTAGCTTTAGCTGAACACTGTGCAGAGCTCGCAAAAAAAATAACTTGTAGCTTATTTAGCTACCTGCGGTAGTGATATCAGCTGTCACCATCCACAAACCTGGTCTAGGGGTCTGAGCCGCCAATAGGTTAATCACATGGCGTGAGTCTTTAAATAGGAGGGCATCCTATTGACTATTGGCTGGAGAAAAAAATCAATATACTTGCCCACCGGGGACGTAACAGAGTCAATGCCACTGACAATGGGACGACCCGGTGGGCAAGTAGGATGTTTATGGATCTTGGGCAGATAATAAATCACCGGTGTCCGCGGTGCCCTTAGTATCAAGTGTGACCTTTCCTTTTTATTGAGAATACCCAGCTCAAAGCCCTTTTGAATGAGGACTTGTAATTCCTTCTTATATCTAATTTTTGGGTCAAAACAGAGGGGGTTATAGGTGTCCCTATCTGCCAATATTCTATACATTTCAGTAAGGTAATCCTTTTTATTGAGAATGATGATCCCTCCCCCTTATCAGCCGGTCTGATTACCAAATCCTTCTTCTCACACAAGGAATCAAGGCCGGCAACAAACTCCCTGCCCGTCTTCACCCTGTTGACCGCCACTTGGTCCAAATCCCTGAGAACCACATCCCTGAAAAACTTCAGGGAGGGAGCCAAAGCCCGGGGGGGGGGGGGGTTGAAAGGGGAAGCATTAGCAAGACCTGAATGCCTAAAACTTAGATGAGGTCTGACAACCTAAAATAGGATTGGAGATCAAATAACGCTTAATACTGAGCTTTCTAATAAACTTGTGTATATCAATGTAGGTCTGAAATTTATTCAGCCTACGTGGGGGGGCAAATTTCAAACCTTTATTCAACACAAGTTTCTCAGTAGCAGTTAGAGCAACAGTGCTCAAATTAAATATTCCTCCATCTGTTATGTTTTTTTCCTTTTGGGCCCCCCCCCCCCCGCAGGGGGAGACAAGGTTCTAATCATTCTCCCATTAGACAGGGAAGGTTGTAGAAGGTTGGTGGTGTTTTCCTGATCCTATCACTACCGCAGGCAGCTAAATAAGCTACAAGTTAGTCTTTTGCAAGCTCTGCACAGTGTTCACCTAAAGCTACCTGTAGAAGGTTGGTGGTGTTTTCCTGATCCTATCACTACCGCAGGCAGCTAAATAAGCTACAAGTTATTTTTGGCGAGCTCTGCACAGTGTTCACCCAAAGCTACCTGTAGAAGGTTGGTGGAGTTTTCCTGATCCTATCACTACCGCAGGCAGCTAAATAAGCTACAAGTTATTTTTTTGCAAGCTCTGCACAGTGTTCAGCTAAAGCTACCTGTAGAAGGTTGGTGGTGTTCTCATACTACAGGCAGGCAGTTGATTTTGCTAGCTGCAGTATCAGTATATATATATATATATATATATATATATATATATATATATATATATATATATATATATATATATATATATATATATATATATATATATATATATATATATATATATATCCCAGCTTAGTGCAGCTACAGGCCATTAGTATGTCTGGAAGGCCAACAAGGAGAGGCAGACAGTCACAAGCCAATAAAAGAGGGCAAGCAGGCTCTGTGTCTAGAGTAGGGATGAGCCGAACACCCCCCTGTTCGGTTCGCACCAGAACATGCGAACAGGAAAAAAGTTCGCTCGAACACGCGAACACCGTTAAAGTCTATGGGACACGAACATGAATAATCAAAAGTGCTAATTTTAAAGGCTTATATGCAAGTTATTGTCATAAAAAGTGTTTGGGGACCTGGGTCCTGCCCCAGGGGACATGGATCAATGCAAAAAAAAGTTTTAAAAACGGCCGTTTTTTCAGGAGCAGTGATTTTAATAATGCTTAAAGTCAAACAATAAAAGTGTAATATCCCTTTAAATTTCATACCTGGGGGGTGTCTATAGTATGCCTGTAAAGGGGCGCATGTTTCCCGTGTTTAGAACAGTCTGACAGCAAAATGACATTTCGAAGGAAAAAAAGCCATTTAAAACTACCCGCGGCTATTGCATTGCCGACAATACACATAGAAGTTCATTGATAAAAACGGCATGGGAATTCCCCACAGGGGAACCCCAAACCAAAATTAAAAAAAAAAAAAATGATGTGGGAGTCCCCCTAAATTCCATACCAGGCCCTTCAGGTCTGGTATGGATATTAAGGGGAACCCCGGCCAAAATTTTTTAAAAAAAATGACGTGGGGTTCCCCCTAAATTCCATACCAGACCCTTCAGGTCTGGTATAGATTTTAAGGGGAACCCCGCGCCAAAAAACAAAACAAAAAAAACTGCGTGGGGTCCCCCCAAAAATCCATACCAGACCCTTATCCGAGCACGCAAACTGGCAGGCCGCAGGAAAAGAGGGGGGGACGAGAGTGCGCCCCTCCTGAACCGTACCAGGCCACATGCCCTCAACATTGGGAGGGTGCTTTGGGGTAGCCCCCCAAAACACCTTGTCCCCATGTTGATGAGGACAAGGGCCTCATCCCCACAACCCTGGCCGGTGGTTGTGGGGGTCTGCGGGCGGGGGGCTTATCGGAATCTGGAAGCCCCCTTTAACATGGGGACCCCCAGATCCCGCCCCCCCCCCTGTGTGAAATGGTAAGGGGGTACTTACCCCTACGATTTCACTAAAAAAGTGTCAAAATAGTTAAAAATTACAAGAGACAGTTTTTGACAATTCCTTTATTTAAATGCTTCTTCTATCTTCCTTCATCTTCTTCTTCTTCTGGCTCTTCTGGTTCTTCCTCCGGCGTTCTCGTCCAGCATCTCCTCCGCGGCGTCTTCTATCTTCTTCTCCTCGGGCCGCTCCGCACCCATGGCATTGGGGGGAGGCTCCCGCTCTTCTCTTCATCTTCTTCTTCATCCTCTTCTCTTCTTCTCTCCTTCTCTTCTTCCTTCTTCTCTTCTTCTCTTCTTAATTTTCTTCTCCGGGCCGCTCCGCATCCATGCATGGAGGGAGGCTCCCGCTGTGTGACGGCGTCTCCTCATCTGACGGTTCTTAAATAATGGGGGCGGGGCCACCCGGTGACCCCGCCCCCTCTGACGCACGGTGACTTGACGGGACTTCCCTGTGACGTCACGGGGAATGCCACAGGGAAGTCCCGTCATGTCCCGTGCGTCAGAGGGGGCGGAGTCACCAGGTGGCCCCGCCCCCCGTTATTTAAGAACCGTCAGATGAGGAGACGCCGTCACACAGCAGGAGCCTCCCTCCATGCATGGATGCAGAGCGGCCCGGAGAAGAAAATTAAGAAGAGAAGAAGAGAAGAGGATGAAGAAGAAGATGAAGAGAAGAGCGGGAGCCTCCCCCCAATGCCATGGGTGCGGAGCGGCCCGAGGAGAAGAAGATAGAAGACGCTGCGGAGGAGATGCTGGACGAGAACGCCGGAGGAAGAACCAGAAGAACCAGAAGAAGAAGAAGATGAAGGAAGTTAGAAGAAGCATTTAAATAAAGGAATTGTCAAAAACTGTCTCTTGTCATTTTTAACTATTTTGACACTTTTTTAGTGAAATGGTAGGGGTAAGTACCCCCTTACCATTTCACACAGGGGGGGGCCGGGATCTGGGGGTCCCCTTGTTAAAGGGGGCTTCCAGATTCCGATAAGCCCCCCGCCCGCAGACCCCCACAACCACCGGCCAGGGTTGTGGGGATGAGGCCCTTGTCCTCATCAACATGGGGACAAGGTGTTTTGGGGGGCTACCGCAAAGCACCCTCCCAATGTTGAGGGCATGTGGCCTGGTACGGTTCAGGAGGGGGGGGCCGCACTCTCGTCCCCCCCTCTTTTCCTGCGGCCTGCCAGGTTGCGTGCTCGGATAAGGGTCTGGTATGGATTTTTGGGGGGACCCCACGCCTTTTTTTTGGTGCGGGGTTCCCCTTAAAATCCATACCAGACCTGAAGGGTCTGGTATGGAATTTAGGGGGAACCCCACGTCTTTTTTTTTTTTTTTTTTTTTTAATTTTGGTTCGGGGTTTCCCTGTGGGGAATTCCCATGCCGTTTTTATCAATGAACTTCTATGTGTATTGTCGGCAATGCAATAGCCGCGGGTAGTTTTAAATGGCTTTTTTTCCTTCGAAATGTCATTTTGCTGTCAGACTGTTCTAAACACGGGTAACATGCGCCCCTTTACAGGCATACTATAGACACCCCCCAGGTACGAAATTTAAAGGGATATTACACTTTTATTGTTTGACTTTAAGCATTATTAAAATCACTGCTCCTGAAAAACGGCCGTTTTTAAAACTTTTTTTTGCATTGATCCATGTCCCCTGGGGCAGGACCCAGGTCCCCAAACACTTTTTATGACAATAACTTGCATATAAGCCTTTAAAATTAGCACTTTTGATTTCTCCCATAGACTTTTAAAGGGTGTTCCGCGGCATTCGAATTTGCCGCGAACACCCCAAATTGTTCGCTGTTCGGCGAACTTGCGAACAGCCAATGTTCGAGTCGAACATGAGTTCGACTCGAACTCGAAGCTCATCCCTAGTCTAAAGGCAACAGTGCTGGTCGTGGAGACGGTGCATCCTCATCAGCACATGGCCGTGGGACACGCTTGGCCATTTTTTCGGCAGCTGGCCATGTTGAGCCGCAACATGTGGAAGACTTGGTCGAGTGGATGACCAAGCCGTCCTCATCCTCCTCATCCTCTCTCACTCATGCTCAGGGTACTTTGTCTGGCAAAGCAGCGGCCTCTTCCCTCGACTCAATGTCATCAGTGACTCCTTCCCTAGCCCCACCATGTCCTCCTGAGGAGTCCCTCGAACTGTTTGACCACAGTGTTGGGTACATGCTCCAGGAGGATGCCCAATGTTTGGAAGGCTCTGATGATGATACTGAGCTAGATGAAGGCAGTAACGTGAGCACGGACAGAGGGGTTGTCTAAGAAGGACAGCCATCTGGCAGTCATGCTCCCCCTGCTGCAGCATACTGCCAGGTTTGCTCCAGTGATGAGGAGGGAGGGGATGATGAGGTCACTGACTCAACATGGGTGCCTGATAGGAGAGAGGAGGAGGAGGAGGAGGCACATCACCAACGAGGCAGGATGCCCTCCAGGGGCCAGCCTAAGGGCAGCACACTGACTGCATCACACCCCAAAGCTCCGCATGTGCAGGACGCTGCTATCTCTGCCCGTTATTCCAAAAGTTCTTTGGTGTGGGCCTATTTTGAGACGAGTGCATCAGATCGCACCGCTGCTATTTGCAACATATGTCTCAAGCGTATATGGCGTGGCCAAAACATCTCCCGCTTGGGCACCACATGCTTGATCAGACATATGTTGATCTGCCATGCAGTTCGTTGGCAAGCGTATCTAAAAGACCCACAGCAAAGAACAAAGAGGACCTCTCCTTGCTCCTCATCAGCTGAAATCTCCAACCCCACTATACCTTCAGTCCTCTCTGAGACCTGCACTGAGAGGAATGAAGGTGTAGAATTAGGTGTGTCACAGCCAAGTACTTGTGGGCAATCTGCTTTCGGTACACCGACGTCAGATTGTACCAGGCAAATTTCCCTGCCCCAGCTGCTGCACTGCCGAAAGAAGTTTGCTCCCAGCCATCCACTTGCCCAGCAGTTGAATGCTAGCTTGGCAAAATTGCTAGCACTTCAACTGCTGCCTTTTCAGTTGGTAGACTCTGCCCCCTTCCGTGAGTTTGTGGAATGTGCGGTTCCTCAGTGGCAGGTACCCAAACGCCACTTTTTCTCACGGAAGGCGATTCCGGCTCTCTATCGGAATGTGGAAGGCAATGTCCATGCCTCGCTGGACAGGGCGGTCAGCGGTAAGGTGCATATTACCGCTGACTCATGGTCCAGCATGCATGAACAGGGACGTTACCAAAGTTTCACCGCGCATTGGGTGACTCTGCTGGCAGCTGGGAAGGATGCAGGACAAGGTGCAGTAGTGTTGGAGGTTGTTCCGCCACCACGCCTCCAAAATGCCACTACTAATGATTGTGACACACCTCTCTCCTCCACCCCCTCCTCTTCTTCTTCCTCCATGGCCTCTTCCTGTGATTTGTCCTCGGAACCAGCGGTGCTCCGTAGGCATTCAAGGGGCTACGCAAGTACACAGGCCAAAAGATGCCATGCGGTGCTTGAGCTGGTGTGCTTGGGAGACAGGAGCCACACTGGGGCAGAGGTTCTGTCAGCTCTGCAGGGGCAGGTTCAGAGGTGGTTGATGCCACGCCAACTTAAGGCAGGAATGGTGGTTTGCGACAATGGCACCAACCTCCTCTCTGCCCTCCGACAGGGACAAATGACCCATGTGCCCTGTTTGGCTCACGTCCTTAACTTGGTGGTGCAGCGGTTCTTGGTCAGGTACCCAGGCTTACAGGATGTCCTGAGGCAGGCCAGGAAAGTCTGTGTGTATTTCTGCCGGTCATATAATGCCAGTGCTCGGCTGGCGGACCTCCAAAAAGAGTTTAACCTGCCCAAGAACCGCCTAATCTGTGACATGCCCACCAGGTTGAACTCAACGTTGGCCATGCTGCAGCGGCTGCACACACAGCAGAGGGCCATCAATGAGTACCTGTGCGACTATGGCACCAGGACAGGGTAAGGGGAGCTTGTTTTTTTTTTCCCACACCAGTGGGCCATGATCAGGGATGCATGCACTGTCCTGTCACCATTTGAGGAGGCCACGAGGATGGTGAGCAGTGACAGTGCATGCATCAGTAACACTGTTCCCCTTGTCCACCTGTTGGAGCACACGCTGCGTGGAATAATGGACAGGGCACTTGAGGCAGAACAGAGGCAGGAAGAGGAGGACTTCCTTAGCTCTCAAGGCCCCCTTTATCCAGACAGTGTTCCTGCGTGCCCGCTGATCACACAGGAAGAGGACGAGGAGGAGGAGGAGGAGGAGGAGGATTGTGTCAGTATGGAGGTGGAGCCTGACACTCAGCATCAGCAGCAGTCTTTAAGGGATCAGTCCCAAGAAACACATGGACTTGTACGTGGCTGAGAGGAGGTGGCTGCAGACCATGTCGTCCTTAGTGACCCAGAGGGCTCCGGACCGAATGCCTCAGCAAACCTACGCTGCATGGCCTCCCTGATCCTGCAAATCCTGCGTAAGGATCCTCGTATTCGTGGTATCAAGGAGAAGGACCAATACTGGCTGGCAACACTCCTTGATCCATGTTACAAGAGTAAGGTTGCGGACCTTATCTTGCCATCGCAGAGGGAGCAAAGGATGAAACATCTTCAGGAGACCTTGCAGAAAGGTCTGTGCAACGCGTTCCCAGAGACTGGGAGGTTATAAACTCTTGTTTCTGGACAAAGTGTTGCTGAGTCTTCAGTCAGTCAAAGAAGGAGCGGTGGAGAAGGTGGCCGGCTGACCGATGCGTTCAGACAATTTTGTAGTCCGCAGCCCCAAGGTATGATCGGTTCCAGCAACCATCGCCAGCGTCTGTTTTACATGGTGCAGGAATACCTTTCCCACTGAAATTCCTCTGGGTTACTGGGTCTTGAGGATGGATCACTGGCCAGAGCTTGCACAGTATGCAATTGAGCTACTGGCCTGTCCTGCATCCAGCGTTCTTTCGGAACGCACATTCAGTGCTGCTGGAGGCTTTGTAACCAATCACAGGGTGCGTCTGTCCACCGACTCGGTCGATTGACTGACCTTCATAAAGATGAATCAGTCTTGGATCACCACCAGCTACCAAGCACCTGATGCTGATGTAACCGAATATTTTTTTTTTTTGAAATCTCAGATCCCTTCAAAGACTGAGTGACTATCCAGAGTAATTATCCTCTTCCTCAATGATCACGCTGATAGCTTGTAAGAACATTTTTGGTTCTGGGCGCCCCCACCAGTGCCTAAGGCCCAGTTTTTCAGCTCCTGTTTAACAGGGGCATGTAATTACAATTTTTGATGCAATACTTTGCAGCAGGGCTCGTTCCTGCGTTCCAACTAGAGTATCTGTGAGGGGTTGCAGTGTTGTGGCACCGGTGCCTAAGGCCCAATTTTTCAGCCCCTGTCCAACAGGGGCATGTAATTACAATTCTTGATCTAATATTTCACAGCAGGGGCCATTTCTGCGCCCACCAAGAGCGAGTGAGGACTTACAGTGTTGTGGCACCAGCACCACCACCACCATCAAAGGCCCAATTTTTCTGCCCCTGCTCAACATGGGCATGTAATTACAATTCTTGATCTAATATTTCACAGCAGGGCCCTGTGAGGGCTTACAGTGTTGTGGCCACAACAACACCTAAGGCCCAAATTTCTGCTGAGTATATAGGGCAGGCCCCTACTTTCAAACATCCAACTTACAAATGACTCCTACTTGCAAACGGAAGGAGACAACAGGAAGTGAGATGAAATCTACCCCTAGGAAGGGAAATTCTCTCCTGTAAGAGTTAATATGGGAAAAACATTTCTCCTTTCCACTGATGCTTTATCACCAATCCTTGTTTCACAAAAAACCCCAAATTTTCAAAAAACATTTGTCATTGGGACAAAAAGTGAGATGAAATCTTCTGAAGAGGAGCACAGACAGCAAAACAAATGTGCCTATGTTTTCCAAAAAGCTTAAAAAAGATTTTTTTGGCTGGAGCTAAACACGTTAAAAATGTACCCATTCAAAATTACAAACAGATTCCACTTAACAACAAACCTACAGTCCCTGTCTTGTTTGCAACGCCTGTATACTGCTGTTTAGAGTATATAAGGCCTGGTGGCCCCACACCTTTCCTTATTTTAATTTGGGTGCAGTGTTCCCCTTAATATCCATACAAGACCCAAAGGGCCTGGTAATGGACTGGGGGGTACCCATGCCGTTTGTCTCACTGATTTTCATCCATATTGCCAGGACACGATATTACATTAAAGCCGCAAGCAGTTTTAAATGACTTTTTTTCCTTTAAAAAGACATTTTGTGCAGGGACTGTTCTAAGCACGGGAAACACGCGCCACTTCACAGGCATTATATAGACACCCCCCAGGTACGATATTTAAAGGAATATTTCACTTTTTTTTTACTTTAAGCATCATTAAAATCACTGCTCCTGAAAAAACAACTTTTTTTTTTGCATTGATACATGTCCCCTGGGGCAGGACCCGGGTCCCCAAACCCTTTTTAGGACAATACCATGAAAATTAGCCTTTAAAATGAGCACTTTTGATTTCGAACGTTCGAGTCCCATAGACGTCAATGGGGTTCTAACGTTCGTGCAAATTTTCGGTCCGTTAGCAGGTTCTGATGCAAACTGAACCGGGGGGTGTTCGGCTCATCCCTAGTCCTGAGATGTGCCTTATTACGCTTTCCATCTGGTAAGCGCATATGTTTGGTGGTGGAGGATCACTGTGCAGGGAGTGCTTGTTTTCCATTTTTCCACTTGATTTCCACGGAGAACTACCAGGGGATTTCTCTCTTCTTTATACCTATGAACTTTATTACTATTTTTCACATTTATGATCTGATGTCATTTGATGCATATGTTTGTGTTTACTGCATATATTGATCTTATTTGCATACACTGACTCTTTGCAATTTCACTTTATAGTGCAGTTCTTTTTCTTTTGTTTTTCCTGTCATGTCATTAGTTGTTAGCACACTGGCGGTCCTAGCAACCAAGGACTGGAAGGGGGGGTCTGCTGTTCAGAATTACAAAGCCCTCTCCTAGGGAGTGCAGTAGTGATCATATAGAATGGATCTTTTAGCTGCAGCTGCTCATGTCACTGTCAGCTAAAACTGAAAATTTGCATTTAAAAACTACTGCATAAATACCGTGTGACATAAAAAATTGCAACACCCACCATTTTATTCTCTAGAGCCTCTGCTTTAAAAAACATATAATGTTTCCGGGGTTCAAAGTCATTTTCTAGCAACAACTACTGATTTTTACATGTAAACAGAGAGTGTCAGAAACGACTTGGTCTTCAATTGGTTAGAAGAGTGGATATTGTGTGGCAGAAGCTTCTAATGTGAGGCATAAAATGCCAGGACAGGTAAAACACCCACAAATGACCCCTTTTTAAAAAAAGTAGATGCCCCAAGGTATTCTTGAGTCCATGGAAGATTTTATTTTTGTCTCAAGTTTCTGGAAAATTATGATTTTTTTTACACAAAGCTGTCATTTTAATGAGATACTGTATTTCTCACACATGCCTTGTGTATATGTGGAATTACACCTCAAAATACATTCTGCTACTTCTCCTGAGAACGGAGATACCACATGTGTGAGACTTTTTGGCAGTCTAGCCGTGTACAGCCCAAAATCCAATTTTTTACTTTCAGGCTTTCAAAGGGCGTGGTTTCCTCATTTCACTTCCTCACTACCTATCACAATTTCACAACCCCTGAAATGTCAAAATAGTACAAACACCCCCCCACCCCCCAAAATTACCCATTTTTTGAAAGTAGACACTCCAGGGTATTTGCTTAAAGGCATGGCGAGTATTTTGCATTTAATTGTTTGCCACAGGTTTTTGGAAAATTAAGAAAGAAATTGAAAATGTATTTTTTTTGTTTTCTTTTTTCATCTTTTAAAACCTTGTGACAAAAAGAGAGATCTGCATAATGCCTCTTATCAAATTCCTCAGCAAAGTCTCAGCTTTCCAAAAAGGTGTCATGGGGGGGGGGGGGGGTTGTTTGATTTGATTTCAGTGACACCCACCCAGTCTGCTTCCAAAGCTGTGCAGACCTAAGCGCTCCTACTCCTCCCCATCCTGCAGATCTCCTCATTGCTGAACTCTGTTAGACTTGAAGGCAGGGGCATTGCTAACACTGCTATCCATGCTTCCTTGCCCACTGCTTCTAAAAGAGAAAGGCAGAGCAGGGAATGTAGTGTGTAAAAAAAAAAAAAAAAAAAGCCTGTGCTGGCTGCTGTCTGATAGAGCTATGTCGGCTGTTCTAAGGAGGAGGGGCAGAAGTGAGCATTGTGATATGAAAACTATAGATAGATGAAGGCTGGGTATAGAAGTGAGAGCTGTGGACAGAGATTGAGTTATGAAGAGGGGGCACAGAGGTGATCTGTGAATGGGGGGAATAGAGGTGATGGGGAATAGAGGTGATCTGTGGATGGGGGGAATAGAGGTGATCTGTGGATGTGGACATAAAGGTGATCTGTGGATGGGGGGAATAGATGTGATCTGTGGATGGGGCATAGAGGTGATCTGTGGATGGGGGGCATAGAGGTGATCTGTGGATGGGGGGCATAGAGGTGATCTGTGGATGGGGGAATAGAGGTGATCTGTGGATGGGGGAATAGAGGTGATCTGTGGATGGGGACACAGAGGTGATCTGTGGATGGGGGCATAGAGGTGATCTGTGGATGGGGGCATAGAGGTGATCTGTGGATGGGGGCATAGAGGTGATCTGTGGATGGGGGCATAGAGGTGATCTGTGGATGAGGGGCATAGAGGTGATCTGTGGATGGGGGCATAGAGGTGATCTGTGGATGGGGGGAATGAAGGTGATCTGTGGATGGGGGGAATGAAGGTGATCTGTGGATGGGGGGAATGAAGGTGATCTGTGGATGGGGGGCACAGAGGTGATCTGTGGATGGGGGGCACAGAGGTGATCTGTGGATGGGGGAATAGAGGTGATCTGTGGATGGGGGGAATAGAGGTGGTCTGTGGATGGGGGGAATAGAGGTGGTCTGTGGATGGGGGAATAGAGGTGGTCTGTGGATGGGGGAATAGAGGTGGTCTGTGGATGGGGGAATAGAGGTGGTCTGTGGATGGGGGAATAGGGTTGATCTGTGGATGGGGGGAATGGAGGTGATCTGTGGATGGGGGGGAATAGAGGTGAAATGTGGATGGGGGCATAGAGGTGATCTGTGGATGGGGGGCATAGAGGTGATCTGTGGATAAAGGAGCATAGAGGTGATCTGTGGATGGGGACACAGAGGTGTTCTGTGGATGGGGGGCATAGAGGTGATCTGTGGATGGGGGGCATAGAGGTGATCTGTGGATGGGGCATAGAGGTGATCTGTGGATGGGGGGCATAGAGGTGATCTGTGGATGGGGGGCATAGAGGTGATCTGTGGATGGGTGCACAGAGGTGATCTGTGGATGGGGGCACAGAGGTGATCTGTGGATCTGTTTAAGTGTAATTAAAATTTGGTGGTTGATTTTTATAGTTACATATATTGTTAGAATTTATTATAAACTTATATAGGCAATAATGTAGGATAAAGACAAGATTATACAATATATGTTTATGAATTATGTATGTAATGGGACCAGTATTGATCATATTTTTTAAGTTTAGGGATGGGGATTTTTGCTACAATTAATTTTCTGAAATGGGAATGAGGGACATCCATCAGCAAAAGTATGTAGGCATAGGACACCCTGTCACGCCCCTTTAAGGAGAATTGTAGAAAAAATATTGCTTTTATTATAAAATATAATATTATATAATATAAAAAAAAAAAAATATATATATATATATATATATATATATAATATTATAAAATATTGCTTTTTTTACCATTAGTACTCCTTTATATCGTCTTTTGCAATTTACAAATGAAGCAATTTAGAAATTGGATGAAAAGGTTTAGCACTGGGAAACACGTTTTGATAGATACAGTAAGTAGTGCATTTTATACACAACTATATAGATCAGCCCAAAATGAGGGACAAATAAGGAAGAAAGAGGGACAGAGATACATTGTTACAAATGAGGGACAGTCCCTTGAAATCAGGGACAGTTACATAGTTAGGTTGAAAAAAAGACTATCCATCTAATTCAACCAATAATAAAAAAAAAATAAAAATCATGCAATCCCATATACACAACCCTTCACCCACAGTTGATCCAAAGGAAGGCAAAAACCCTAGCAAAGCATGATCCAATTTGCTACAGCAGGGGAAAAAAAATTCCTTCCTGATCCCCCGAGAGGCAATTCGATTTTTCCTGGATCAACTTTAGCTATAAATGTCAGTACCCAGTTATATTATGTACATTTAGGAAATAATCCAGACCATTTTTTAAAACAATCTACTGAGTTGGCCAGAACCACCTCTGGCGGGAGTCTATTCCACATTTTCACAGCTCTTACTGTGAAGAAACCTTTCCGTATTTGGAGATGAAATCTCTTTTCCTCTAGACGTAAAGAGTGTGACCTTAAAGTAAATACCTCAACACCAAGTTCACTATATGGACCCTATATGTATTTGTATATGTTGATCATATCCCCCCTTAATCTTCTCTTCTCAAGAGAGAATAGATTCTGTTACTCTAATCTTTCCTCATAACTGAGCTCCTCCATGCCTCTTATCAGTTTGGTTGCCCTTCTCTACACTTTCTCCAGTTCCCTGATATCCTTTTTATGAACTGGTGCCCAAAACTGAACTGCATATTCCAGATGAGGTCTTACTAATGATTTGTGCAGGGGAATAATGATATCTCTCTCACTGGAGTTAAGTGGTGGCTTGTGTTTTTTTGTTTTGGGGGGTGGCAAACAACCACCACACTGCCCCCGCCTGCGGCACCTCAAAGCCCCCCCTGCTCGCTGCCGGTCGGTCCACTTACCCCATCTAGGCATCGGGGATTGTGTAGCGGCTCCTGTGTCTTCTCCTCCTCGCTTATGCCATGTGTTTCCTTCCCTCCTCCTAGGCATCCAATAGGATTGCCTGTCCTTTCAGCCAATCGGGTGACGGATATCAGACCCACTTCCCAATTGGCCGGGAGGAGGATGAGTGTTGCAACAGTGAATATTCATTCACTGTGTTGTAACACCTGGGTGGGCTCATTGCACAATGCTCTGTGCCACAAGTCCACCCTATTTTGAAGCCTATTAAAACCTCTGGCTCTAATCAGGTGCTTCAAAAAACACCCCCGCGCTGTAATTCAGACGCATCCTTAAAGCGGCCAGATGCCTGAATAGAGGGTGGCAGCGGCGATGGCTGCAGCATGGGGGTGGCAGCCGCGGATAGAGGGGGTGGCGCTCCGGTGCCCCTATTGGATGGGCTGCCACTGCTGGAGTCGATACCTCTCTTTATACAAGAAAGGATTTTGCTCACTTTGGAAACCACAGCTTGGTATTGCATGCTATCATTACTCTTATGATCTACCAAAACCCCCAGATCCTTCTCCACCATTGATTCCCCCAGTTGTACTAGCCCTAGTATGTATGGTGCATGCATATTCTTAGTCCCCAAGTGCAGAACTTTACATCATTAAACCTCATCTGCCACAGTTGGAAGCTATGAAGGAGTCCATAGCTTTCTGTGCTCAGCCTAGAAGGTTGGTATTTCCCTATTTCAGTTTTGCAGTATGATCAGGACCAGATTTTTGCTTCCTATCCCTTAGGCCAAATGTCTTATGCTTCAACTTTATGCAGTTAACCTCATATGACTTAAAGCAAATCAAAAATCCCAATATTATATATTGCCGCTTATCAATCCTTGTATGTATTTTATACATTAATTTCCTTATTTCAGCCTTTTTCCTTTATTTTCACCTTGCAATCCTACCAGTAACACACTTCCTGCCCTAGGGTGACAACACTCACTGACTGCACTGTGTGTATGGAAGAGCAATGTTGTCACCTGAAGCTGCACCCTGGATTTGGACTGCAAACATGTCTTCTGACAACAACATCTCAATTGCATGGTATATGGAGGATATTAGTAGTTTACAGACCATTGATTGGAAGGAAGATAATATTC
Source organism: Lithobates septentrionalis (assembly GCA_037952835.1). Lineage (NCBI taxonomy): Eukaryota > Metazoa > Chordata > Amphibia > Anura > Ranidae > Lithobates > Lithobates septentrionalis. The sequence goes on along the minus strand of JBBDGP010001112.1, from coordinate 144,085 downwards.
TTTGTTTGCTTATAAGAAGAGATAAGGACATGGCATTTCTGGCAAGATCAACAGGTATTTTATATGTACTTGCTGAAAAAAATGCAGCCACCACAAGGACTGGTGGTAAGCACTTTTATGTAAAATGTTTGTTCCTGGGTATAGATTTAATTTAACCCATTCCTTACCAGGGTACCCCCAAGCACTATATATTTGGTGGGTGTTTATAAAACAAAATACATTCAACTTAAAGCAGAGTTACACCCAAAAGTGGAAGCTCCGCTTATCTGTCTGTTTTTGACAGGTACCCGTCCCCACTTCCATCAGACCTTGACGCAGCGAAGTCTGTCAGAAGTTCGGCCCGCTCCTCCTCCCTCCTCCTTTCCCCACTGCTGGGCCAGTTAGAGAGTGAAGCGTGCTTTGCGCAAGCCCAGTAGGGAATCGGCTGTGAAGCCACAAGGCTTCACTGCCGGTCTCCCTTACAGGCTAAGGCAGTGGCAGTTACCGAGAGCCGATTGAAACATTGGCTGCAGTGCCGACAGCTGGATTCCAGGACAGGTAAGTGTCCTATTATTAAAAGTCAGCAGCTAGTATGTGTAACTGTAACAAGGGGTTAAATTCTGTGATACATTTATTCATAGATTCATTTATATATTTACCCTTTTAGATATGTGGTCAGTAAATGCAATGATTAAAACACACAAAACAAAGAATGTAATAAAAGAGATTTACTTAGCTTCGATTAAAGATGTATTACAGATGATACAATACAGGATAAATTCAGCATTCAATCCAGGGAACCCCTCAACTTCTGAATTTTCAGATAGTTCTGGAAGCCGACAGTCTGTTCAAGATCTGGGACCACTAACGTCCCTTCACGAAGTTCACTGGCCTGCTCTATTGTCTGACCTTATAAAGGCTAGATGGAAGGCGCGAAAAGCTGGTTTTATCTGGTACTAACAAAGCCTATCCCAAGACAATGTGACCCTCTGTGAATGACCATCTGTTAGCTCAGAAACATACATTATATATATATATATATATATATATATATATATATGTAATCACCTTAAAACTATTACTAAGTTCCTTGTAATTCAATAACTAAAGTTATATATGACCCATACTACAGTAACTGCTGACATTCAATTTTTGTAGTGGGGGGGCTGGAGCTCCGCTTTAATTTTATTGTGCACAAACACAATAAAATATCAACATTTTCTGTTAATTATAAAGATCGAGACTGAGTTGAGTAAATTGATATCCATACCTCCCAACTTTTTGAGATGGGAAAGAGGGACACCTATTAGCAAAGGCATGTATGCATAGGACACACCCCCTGTCACACCCCTTAACCACTGGGCACTTACACCACCTTCCTAACCAGACCAATTTTCAGCTAGCAGTGCTCTCACAATTTGAATGATAATTACTCAGTCATGCAGCACTGTACCCATATGAAATTTTTGTCCTTTTTTTCACACAAATTTTGCTTTCTTTATGTGGTATTTAATCACCGCTGGGTTCTTTATTCTTTGAGCTATAAATGAAAAAAGACTGAAAATTCTGTAAAAAAATTAATTTTTCTTTGTTTCTGTTATAAAATTTTGCAAATTAGTAATTTTTCTTCAGAAATGTTGGCCAAAACTTATACTGCTACATATCTGTGGTAAAAATAACCCAAAGTGGTGTATATTATTTGGTCTGTGTGAAAGTTATAGAGTCTACAAGCTGTGGTGCCAATCATTGAAAATTGATCTCACCTGATGTACTGAAGGTCTATCTCATTTCTTGAGACCCTAACAAGCCAGGAAAGTACAAATACCCCCCCCCCCCCAATAACCCCTTTTTGGAAATTAGACAGTCCAAGGTATTTCGTATGAGGCATGGTGAGTTTTTTGAAGTTGTAATTTTTTTTTCTTTTCAAAATCAAGATTTATTTTACAAAATTGTCATATTAGCAGGTTATTTCTCACACACAGCATATGCATACCACACATTACACCTCAAAACACATTCTACTACTCCTTCTGAGTATGACAGTACCACATGTGGGAGACTTTTCCACAGTGTGGTTACATACAGACGCCCAACATACAGGGGGCACCATCAGGCGTTCTAGGAGCATAAATTACACATATCATTTCTTGACTAACTCTTGAAACTTTGAAGGCCCTGGAGCACCAGGACAATGGAAACACCCAAAAAATTACCCCATTTTGGAAAGAAAACACCCCAACGTATATTCTGTGAGGCATAATGAGTCTTTTGAACATGTCATTTTTTTCTACAAGTTTTTGGAAAATGTGGAAAGAAAATGAAAAAGTATTTTTTTTTACACAAAGTTGTTCATTTATACAATATATCTAACACATAGAATGTACATACCAAAAATTACACCCCAAAATAGATTCTCCTACTCATCCTGAGTATGCCAATACCACATGTGGGAGATTTTTTCATAGCCTGGCCACATACAGAGGCATAACATGCAGGGAGCAGCATCGGGTGTTCTAGGGGCATAAATTTCAAATCTAATTTGACTACCTATTATACTATGGCTGGGGATGACTAAGCATGAATGGGTGTGGCTGAGTATGGATGAGCCATAAACCCCCCATTCGATTCACAGCAGAACATGCAAACAGGCAAAATATTTGTGTGAACATGCGAAGACAGTTAAAGTCTATGGGACACAAAAGTGAAAAATCAAAAAAGCTCATTTTAAAGGCCTTTGGGTCTGGTATGAATTTTAAGGGGAACCCTGCACCAATTTTTTTTTTAATGGTGTGGGGGTCCCCCCAAAATCCATACCAGGCCCTTCAGGTCTGGTATGGATTTTAAGGGGAACCCCGCACCAATTTTTTTTTTTAAATTGCGTGGGAGTCCGCCCAAAATCCACACCAGATCCTTATCCGAGCATGCAACCTGACAGGCTTCAGGAAAAGGGAAAAGGGCCACTTCCCCACAACCCTTGCCCGGTGGATGTGGGGGTCTGCGGGTTGGGGGATTTTTGGAATCTGGAAGCCCCCATGTGAATGGGTATCGGGTACATTGTACCCCTACCAATTCACCAAAAAAAAGTGAAAAAAAAATAAACATTACAGCGGACAGTTTTGGACAATTCCTTTATTAAAAAAATAAAAATGAGCCTGTGATGTCCATTGGGGGGTTTTTGGAATCTGGAAGCCCCCATGTGAATGGGTATCGGGTACATTGCAACCCTGCACCAATTTTTTTTTTTTAATGGTGTGGGGGTCCCCCCAAAATCCATACCAGGCCCTTCAGGTCTGGTATGGATTTTAAGGGGAACCCCGCACCAATTTTTTTTTTTAAATTGCGTGGGAGTCCGCCCAAAATCCACACCAGATCCTTATCCGAGCATGCAACCTGACAGGCTTCAGGAAAAGGGAAAAGGGCCACTTCCCCACAACCCTTGCCCGGTGGATGTGGGGGTCTGCGGGTTGGGGGATTTTTGGAATCTGGAAGCCCCCATGTGAATGGGTATCGGGTACATTGTACCCCTACCAATTCACCAAAAAAAAGTAAAAAAAAATAAAAATGACAGCAGACAGTTTTGGACAATTCCTTTATTAAAAAAATAAAAATGAGCCTGGGATGTCCATTCATCTTCAATCACAGCACCGACTGACCAAAAGAAAACAAAAAAACAGACAAACTCTTCCCCGATGGGAGGCTCCCTCCCACTGCAGCATTTTCACGATGACAGCTATTATAAAGCTGAGGGCGGGGCCACCCGGTGATGTAAACAGGTGACCCTGCCCCCTCTGACATCACGTCAGAGTCATGTTGAGGGCATGTGGCCTGGTACGGTTCAGGAGGGGGGGGGCACATTGACTTTTTCTGTTATTTTGTCCTATTTGTTGTTTACTTCACAATAAAAAACATCTTCAAAGTTGTGGGCATGTTCTGTAAATTAAATGATGCAAATCCTCAAACAATCCATGTAAATTCCAGGTTGTGAGGCAACAAAACACGAAAAATGCCAAGGGGGGGTGAATTCTTTTGCAAGGCACTGTACACTTATTGGGATTTTTTACCAAAAATTTGTTGCAGAATACAAATTTGATCAAATTGATGAAGAAATTAGAATTTTTTTTACATATTTTTGTTGGATATGTTTTATAGCAGAAAGTAAAAAATATTGTTTTTTTTTTTCAAAATTGTCAGTCTTTTTTTGCTTATAGCGCAAAAAATAGAAACTGCAGAGGTGATCAAATACCACCAAAAGAAAGCTCTATTTGTGGAAAAAAAAAGACATCAATTTTATTTGGGTGCAGTGTTGCACGATTGCGCAATGGTCAGTTAAAGTAACGCAGTGCCGTACCGCAAAAAATTGCCTGGTCATTAAGGGGTAAAACCTTCCGGGGCTGAAGTGGTTACATTTCATGCAACTCCACATCCTTATTCTTATTCTTTTTATAATTAGAGCTTTGTGGGACAGAATATCTGCATCTCCTCAGGTTCCCCTCCCCCGCCACAGCAGTGTGGCGCTCACAGGGGGGGGGATAAAGCAGACCAGAGTGAAATTCTAGTGTACATGCCAGCCCCTCCTATACAGGCACAAGGGCAATGATTCATGGAACTTGTAGTTTCCTATTAGCTCAGTGAACTACAATCCCATAAGGCATTGCCAGAAAGAAGTAAGAAGCAGAAGAGAAGCTCAAGCTTTCAGTGCATTTTTTAAAATGACTCACAAAAATGGGATATGCAGAACTCAGGGTTGAGTAATTTTTACAAAAAAATAATATGCACATTAGAGCTTCATGCACACGGGACAATTCTCAACCTCTCCTGAACGCTGGAACATCACAGCTAGTAATCCACATTTAAAAACGTGTGTTTAGCAGTGTTTACAAGCCACGTTTAGCCGCGTTTGCGTTCAGAAGCGTTTACTAAAGATAACCTTAGGAGACCCTCCCAAATGATTAGAAAGCACTAAAAACAAGTATTTATTAACTATTTCAGCCATTCTGTGAGAGAACATTTTGAGTAGCAGCTGAGAAAGCCGTGTGCTTGTAGCTAGCTGTTATTTTTTGGTTGGTTTGTTAATATGGATCCCATGATGAGCATGTGTGAGGAAATGCCCCTGATGTTGTTTTTGCTGAGGCTCCAAAGATGTAGAAAATTGCGTGAGAGGACCAAAGTTCATCGCTACTGGATACATTCATTGATGGCTCAACACATGTCCACAGGATACTTTTCTAATATGTATGTTCAGCTGCGTAATTACCCAGAGATTTTTTTTTAAATTTTACACCCATGTCAATTGCCACCTTTGGCGTTCTCTTGGAAAAGGTTAGACCCCTGTCTAGTTCGGATGGACACCAACATGAGGAAAAGCGTGCCACCAGAGGAACGTCTGTTGGTGACTCAATTTCAGCGTCAAGTAATGCAAGTCGTGTATTGTACAGAATAATTGGCTGATGAGGAGAATATCACATGGTATATCAAGCTTGCATACAGTGATAATTGAGTTTTTGATGTGTTTTTAGAATTTTACAGGCTCAAAAGTAATAAATAAAATGTCTCCCTTTAAAAACGCTTCTAGACAAAAACACTCCTAAACGGAGGTAGCTGCATTTTAAGCTGCGTTTGCCGCTAGAAATGCCTCTAAACTCAGCTTCTGAACGCATTTTTTTTTGGGTTCCAAAAAATGCTTTTAAACTCAACTGCCTAGAAACAACTATAAACGACCCTGTGTACATGTACAACATGTACTGATAAGATAACAGAGGAGAGTTCAGGAGCAGTTGAAAAAAATGCCCAACTGCTTCCAAACTTCCTTTTACCAGCAGCAGTGTACATGAGGCCTAATTGTCATCAATGTTAGGCATGATTTATGACGGAATTCAATTTTTAATGCTGAAGGTGAACTTACACTTTAAAGGCGCCAAATTTTTAAAAATTACAGCATTCAAAACAGCCAAACTTAGTGTTTTGAATGCTTTTAAGCGCAAAGGTCCTTTAGACCCCAGATCTCTCCATAAAGAGTTACCTGTCCCTGCCTATTACTGTCACCAGGGATGTTTACATTCCTGGTGACAGCAATAAAAGTGATCAGAAAAAAAATTAAAGGGACAGTGTAAAAATAAAAAAATAAAATAAATAAGGAAAATATATTTTTTTTAAAGTGCCCTGTCCCTCCGTGCTCGCACGCACAAGCGAACACAAATATGCAAGTCGAGCCTGCATATGTAAACAGTGTTTAAAACACACATGTGAGGTATCACCGTTATCATTAGAGCAAAAGCAATCGTTCTAGCACAAGACCTCCTCTGTAACTCTAAAATGGTAACCTGTAGAATTTTTTTAAGCGCTGCCTATGGAGATTTATAAGTACAGTAGTATGTCGCCATTCCACGAGTGTGCGCAATTTTAAAGCATGACACGTTAGCTATCTATTTACTCAGCGTAACATATTTCACATTATACAAAAAAATTGGGCTAACTTTATTCTTTTTTTTTAATTCATGAAAATATATTTCTTCCAAACAAATTGCATTTGAAGGACTGATGCGCAAATATAGTGTAACATAAATTATTGCAACAATATTTTATTCTCTAGGGTCTCTGCTAAAATTATATATATATATATATATATATATATATATATATATATATATAATTAATATGTTTGGGGGTTCTAAGTACAGTGGAACCTTGGTTTACGAGTAACGCGGTTAATGAGCGTTTTGAAAGACGATCAACTTTCTTTTTTTAAATTCTGCCTCGGTTTGCGAGTGTTGTCTCGCAACACGAGCAGAATTCAAGCTAATGGGCGATGCAGTACCGCATGTGGCCAGAGGTGCGGGGGGGCGCCGGGTACACTCGGAATGGTTCAGAGCCGTTTGGAAATACTCGGAATGACTTGGAAACACTCAGAAATACTCCGTTCCCGAGTGTTTCGGAGGCTTTCCGAGTTCAGCCGAGCTGTCCCCGAGTATTTCAGAGACTCTCCGGCGCCTCACCCCACCTCTGGCCACATGCGGTATTGCATGTAATAGAAGTCAATGCGGGACAAATTATCTTCGTTTCCATTGACTTCTATGGGGAAACTTGCTTTGATATGCGAGTGCTTTGGGTTACAAACATTCTCCTGGAACGGATTATGCTCATAATCCAAGGTTCCACTGTAATTTTCTAGCAAAAAATATGGATTTTTAACTTGTAAGAAACAAGCGTCAGAAAAAGGCTTAGGCATGAAGGGGTTAATTAATCCCCCACCCCCATTACTGCAGCCTATCTGATAAACTATTCATGTTCCTCTCTTATCGATATTCACTGTGTAGTCCTGTCTAGCACCACACAGCCGCTGCAATGAAAACATCCTGGCTGGGTCTTGATACTGCGAAAGTGTTCTGTGGGCCATTCAATCCTATGGATGAGCTGTTCTCATGGAGGCCTCCTGTCATCCAGTGGAATATGGCTCATGGAATGTTTAGATCCATCCTTTACTGCATCTTTGTTCACTCCATAGTTGTCATGTGACTCTTTCTTTCCAATCTTGGGGCAATTGTGTTCATTCTCCCAGTCTATGTCCATCAGTCAGTGTCAGTTCATCATTGTGTCATTCTGTGTCCCTGTCCATTAGTCTGTGCAGGGTTTGTTATATTATAATGCATAACATACACACTGATATAAATGATTATAGATAGAGGGATACAGTTGTAGAACAATGGATTCATATAATCACTACATTTCTCTGCGGTCAGTGTCTCCTGCTATAGCAACAGAAAAGGCAGAGCAGTGCCAGGACAAGGTCATCCAGTGCCCAGGGCAAAGATGCCAAACTTCACCCCTTAGGGTGAAGTTTGGTCATGGCAGAGCCGATTGACTATGTAAGTTTATATAAAAAGTTCTACAGACAGACATTTGTCAAAGGTCCTTTGTTATCTGGAGCACAATAATTGGGCCTGTGAACAATAATAAATAACAACAGCAATTATCATAAATTTCTCTTATTATTACACCTCAGAGAAGAAAGGAAACAAGAGTGATCTGCTGAGATCTGATGACCATTTCTATCCTCTCTTCTAGGTTCGGGACCAAAGACATGTCAGATGAAGCTTATAAAGAACTGAAAAGGCTGGTATCTCTCTGGCCAGGATTGAAGGTTATCCTGCGGTGATCCCAGAGGAAGAATCTCTGTAGTAGCTGTGAATAGAGCCGGGACATTGTTTTGGATGATGAGGAGAATAAGATTCAGACATGAAAAACCCAAAAAGGAGAATGAATCATAGATGAACTAACCCAGGGCAGCATTGGGGGACTTTTATTATTTTTAAACACTACTTCAGTGCATGAAATAGTTTAAAGCACATTCAAGTCAAACATGAACATTTTCCTCATAAAGTCACAGGAGACACAGATATTTGTCTGATTGTTTCTCTCCTGGAAATTTTAAGCTTCTCCTTATAAGCAAATAATTTATTTGTGCTTAAAAGCACAAATACAGCTCTCTTGTATAATGCCGGGAAAGCGTGCTTGTATCTCTCCAAGTAACACAGACACAGATACTGGTATCACGTTGAGCTTAGCAGAATCCTCCCATTGAATGCTCTACTGCTTTTATTTATACTGTAAACATGAATAAACAAAGGAAGGTGGTGTCTTCAGAATCAGCCAATCAGACACTTGTATTCTTTCAAAAGAACCAATCACACACATGTATATATTCAAAAAGAATTACAGTAGTTAAGTGCGCAGATGGTCGTGTGCAGAGCCATGCAGCAAGCATCCTGTGAGACAATAGTGTCTCACAATTTGAACACTAATTATATGGCTCTGAACACGAACATGTGCACACTCCCACTGCTACCAATGACATGAGCCATACTCTATCATGGCTCATTGGGCCATAACTTTGTATGGTTATGCTATGGTTCCCATGTACGCAGATCTGCTTACTAGGCGTGTAATGCAGTCGCCATGAAGTGGCCAGTCCCTTGGTGAGGCATGAAAGAACATCCTTAAAAAAGCAAACAGATCTGCCGCGTCAACGGGAAGGTTTCCGCAGCCAATGGTCTTCCACCAACGTCCGTTTGTGCGAATACCCTCACATGAGCGTATTACAGCAAAACTGACACTGGGGGACATCTGACAATAAACATTAATAAAAATTTCCACAACAGTTTCTAATTGTCATCTTAACATTTATCTTACACAACTGGCTTCACTTCTCAATAAACCTCTATGATTGACAGAATCCTTATTTTCTCAAAGGAGTTGATCCCCACCAAGGCTTATTACAGTATCTCACAAAAGTGAGTACACCTCTCACATTTTGGTAAATATTTTCTTCTATCTTTTCATGTGACAACACTGAAGAAATGACTCTTTGCTGCAATGTAAAGTAGTGATTGTACAACTTGTATAACAGTGTAAATTTGCTGTCCCCTCAAAATAACTCAACACACAGCCATTAATGTCCAAACCGCTGGCAACAAATGTGAGTACACCCCTAAGTGAAAATGTCCAAATTGGGCCCAAAGTGTCAATTTTTAGTGTGGCCACCATTATTTCCAGCACTGCCTTAACCCTCTTGGGCATGGAGTTCACCAGAGCTTCACAGGTTACCACTGGAGTCCTCTGCCACTCCTCCATGACGATATCACGGAGCTGGTGGATGTTAGGGACCTTGCGCTCCTCCACCTTCCGTTTGAGGATGCCCCACAGATGCTCAATAGGGTTTAGGTCTGGAGACATGCTTGGCCAGTCCATCACCTTTACCCTCAGCTTCTTTAGCAAGGCAGTGGTCGTCTTGGAGGTGTGTATGGGGTCGTTATCATGTTGGAATACTGCCCTGCGGCCCAGTCTCCGGAGGGAGGGGATCATGCTCTGCTTCAGTATGTCACAGTACATGTTGGCATTCATGGTTCCCTCAATGAACTGTAGCTCCCAGTGCCAGCAGCACTCATGCAGTCCCAGACCATGACACCCCCACCACCATGCTTGACTGTAGGCAAGACACACTTGTCTTTGTACTCCTCACCTGGTTGCCTCCACGCACGCTTGACACCATCTGAACCAAATACGTTTATCTTGGTCTCATCAGACCACAGGACATGGTTCCAGTAATCCATGTCCTTAGTCTGCTTGTCTTCAGCAAACTGTTTGTGGGCCTTCTTGTGCATCATATCTAGAAGAGGCTTTCTTCTGGGATGACAGCCATGCAGACCAATTTGATGTAGTGTGAGGCGCATGGTCTGAGCACTGACAGGCTGACCCCCCTACCCCTTCAAACTCTGCAACAATGCTGGCAGCACTCATACGTCTATTTCCCAAAGACAACCTCTGGATATGACGCTGACGACGTGCACTCAACTTCTTTGGTCAACAATGGCGAGGCCTGTTCTGAGTGGAACCTGTCCTGTTAAACCACTGTATGGTCTTGGCCACCATGCTGCAGCTCAGTTTCAGGTTCTTGGCAATCTTCTTATAGCCTAGGCCATCTTTATGTAGAGCAACAATTCTTTTTTTCAGATCCTCAGAGAGTTCTTTGCCATGAGGTGCCATGTTGAACTTCCAGTGACCAGTATGAGAGAGTGAGAGCGATAACACCAAATTTAACATGCCTGCTCCCCATTTACACCTGAGACCTTGTAACAGTAACTTGTCACATGACACCAGGGAGGGAATTGGGCCCAATTTGGACATTTTTACTTAGGGGTGTACTCACTTTTGTTGCCAGCGGTTTAGACATTATTGGCTGTGTGTTGAGTTATTTTGAGGGGACAGCAAATTTACACTGTTATACAAGCTGTACACTCACTACTTTACGTTGTAGCAAAGTGTCATTTCTTCAGTGTTCTCACATGAAAAGATAGAATAAAATATTTACAAAAATGCGAGGGGTGTACTCACTTTTGTGAGATACTGTATATAGGTTGTGTGATAAAAGAGATGGTACGGAGTAATATAAACAATGTTCAGCCTATATGATTCACCTCCATGCATTGACATTACTAGAGCAGGAAACCTCTCCCCGAGAACAACAACCCCCCTTCCCTACCACCACCACCTCTACCTTCATTCTGTCTTCCAAGAGCTACCCCACTGTTATTGCTTTGTAGCAGCAGTGAGGAGCAAAGTGAGACCTACATGATTGTTCCTATGCTTTTCTGGAAGGGGTTTGGTCTCTACTGTTGTGGCTTCAGCTTGGTCAATATCAGTGTTAGTCAATCATTAGCCAGACTACACCCCTTCATGGGAGAAGATGTGAAAACGCTACTCTCTGTTGTATTTAAACCACTTCCATACCGTAGGACCCTCTCATATAAAAACAATCATAGTGGCTGTTGAGCCGCTTAACTGTTTTTGCAAGCGGTGGGAGGGGACATTGGGATGCCCCCCCTGCTGCACTCCGTAGCTTCAACCGACTCGCCCCTGTGATCGGTGAGCCAGAGAATGAATCGACCGGCAACGGCCATTTACCATACAGCTGACTGAGGACCAGATGGTCTCCGGCTATCTCTATGACTTTCAGAGGCCGGCACGACATTATGACTTCCCTTCTGGTGCTGGCAGATGGATGTAAACACTGATGGGTTTTTAGCTCGAGAGCCTGAGATCGCTTTTTTTTTAAATCTCAGGTTTTCCAGCCTAGAGGAGAGATCTGGGGACCCCAGATCTCTCAGTAAAGAGAGCCTGACATGCCTTATTCCTATTATTATTATTATTATTACTACTTTACAGGATTTATATAGTACCAACAGTTTGCGCAGCGCTTTACAACATGAGGGCAGACATTACAGTTATAATACAATTCAATACAGGAGGAATCAGAGGGCCCTGTTCGTTAGAGCTTACAATCTATTACAAAAGACGTTTACATTCCTTAAAAAAGCAAAAAAATGATTAAAAAAAGACGGGAAAGTGTAAAAATATATTTTTTTTAAATAAAATAAACAAAAAACATTTTTTGAAGTGCCCCCCATCCTCCCACGCAGAAGGGAACATATACGTAGGTCGCGCCCACATATGTTAACGAGAGGAATGCCAGAATTGCCTGGTATGGAGGTGGTTAATGGCATGCTGGGCACTCGCAGGTCACTCAGCTGTGTTAGAAAAGCAAATGAATATTTGCTTTCCTAACACTAAACCGCCTCTCCACCAATCAGGTGCTCAAATCTGTTACCCATCACCTGATTGGCTGAAACAACAGGCACTGTGCTTGGTGTCCAATCATAGCAGGCGTCCAATCATAGCAGAGGATTGGAAGAGAGGACAGGAGAAGACATCGAGGAGCTGTCCCACCGCCACCGAGACAGGATAAGTACAGACGGCAGACAATGGGCACACTGGCAGCATTTGATATGGCACAGTGGCTGCGTTTGATGGGCCACAGTGAGGCTGTATTTGATGGGCACAGTGAAGCTTCATTTGATGGGGCACAGTGGCAGCATTTGATGTCACAGTGGCAGCATTTGATGGCACAGTGGCAGCATTTGATGGAACAATGGGAGCGTTTGATATGGCACAGTGGCTGCGTTTGATGAGCACAGTGGCTGCATTTGATGGGCACAGTGGTTGCATTTCATGGGCACAGTGGCTGCATTTGATGAACACAGTGGCTGCGTTTGATGGCACAGTGGCAGCAATTGATGGCACAGTGACTGTCTTTGATGGTACAGTGGCAGCAATTGATGGGCACAGTGGCTGTCTTTGATGGTACATTGGTGGCAAATGATGGGCACAGTGGCTGCGTTTTATGGCACAGTGGCGGCAAGTGATGGGCACAGTGGCTGCGTTTGATGGGCACAGTGGCTGCATTCGATGGGCACAGTGGCTGCGTTTGATGGCACAGTGGTGGCAATTGATGGCACAGTGGCTGTCTTTGATGGTACAGTGACGGCAATTGATGGACACAGTGGCTGCGTTTGATGGCACACTGGCTACGATTGATGGTACAGTGAGGCTGCAATTGATGGGAGTTTTTTTCAGAATTTTTCAGTTTGTTTGTTATTTTGAGCACCAGCCGCCACTGATCCAAAGAGAAAACATATCTATATGGATTCAGACCCTGGCACTTACCTTATTAGAACCCTGCAAAGGGATCCCAGAAGATGGATTGAAGCATGCCCGTAGGAGTGGGAGGTAAGCAGCACCCCTGGTATAGCAGGCCTGGCTTAAAGGGAACACGCATTTGACCTGATGATTGCTGGATCAAGCTTTAAAGTGAGAACATTGGCACATTGGTGTTGGGTCATGCATCTTAAAGAGTAGGGATGAGCTTCGTGTTCGAGTCGAACCCATGTTCGACTCGAACATCGGCTGTTCGGTCGTTCGCCGAATTGCGAACGATATGGGCCGTTCGCGCCAAATTCGTGTGGCGCGTCACGGCCCATAATTCACTGCGGCATCGCAGTGCATTGCTGGCTGATGATTGGCCAAGCATGCACTATGACCCGCATGCTTGGCCAATCACAGCGCCGTCAGTAGAGAGAGCTGTAATTGGCCAAAGCCAGGGTGGCTTTGGCCAATTATGGCTCAGGGGATTTAGTACACACCCCACACTATATAAGGCCGCCTGCACGGCGGCCCTGTGTAGTGTGTGTTCCGGTGTGCTGAGAGATAGAGAGAGAGAGAGACAGTGTCATTTGATTTGAGTTAGATAGATTAGGCAGAACAGTCAGTCAGTTAGCTGCACTTACAGTGTATTGTGTATATATATGCATCCCAGGTGTTGCATATATATATATATATACACTGTATTCAGTTTAGCTAGATCCGTTCCTGTTATCTTCTATCTAGACTATTTACATTTAGTGCAGTGTGTCCTGCTCACAGTGTTCAGCTAGATCCGTTCCTGCTATTTACATTCAGTGCAGTGCGTCCTGCTCACAGTGTTCAGCTAGATCCGTTCCTGGTATTTACATTTAGTGCAGTGCGTCCTGCTCACAGTGTTCAGCTAGATCCGTTCCTGCTATTTACATTCAGTGCAGTGCGTCCTGCTCACAGTGTTCAGCTAGATCCGTTCCTGCTATTTACATTCAGTGCAGTGCGTCCTGCTCACAGTGTTCAGCTAGATCCGTTCCTGCTATTTACATTCAGTGCAGTGCGTCCTGCTCACAGTGTTCAGCTAGATCCGTTCCTGGTATTTACATTTAGTGCAGTGCGTCCTGCTCACAGTGTTCAGCTACATCCGTTCCTGCTATTTACATTCAGTGCAGTGCGTCCTGCTCACAGTGTTCAGCTAGATCCGTTCCTGCTATTTACATTCAGTGCAGTGCGTCCTGCTCACAGTGTTCAGCTAGATCCGTTCCTGGTATTTACATTCAGTGCAGTGCGTCCTGCTCACAGTGTTCAGCTAGATCCGTTCCTGCTATTTACATTCAGTGCAGTGCGTCCTGCTCACAGTGTTCAGCTAGATCCGTTCCTGGTATTTACATTTAGTGCAGTGCGTCCTGCTCACAGTGTTCAGCTAGATCCGTTCCTGCTATTTACATTCAGTGCAGTGCGTCCTGCTCACAGTGTTCAGCTAGATCCGTTCCTGCTATATACATTTAGTGCAGTACGTCCTGCTCACAGTGTTCAGCTAGATCCGTTCCTGTTATCTTCCTACTGACAGGCAGGCTTGTCTGGTTACAGTATATAAAGCTACCTGAAGAAAATTACAGGTGTTCTTTTTGATCCTATTAGTACCACGGTCAGGCAGCTAGACTATTTACATTTAGTACAGTGTGTCCTGCTCACAGTGTTCAGCTAGATCCGTTCCTGTTATCTTCCTACTGACAGGCAGGCTTGTCTGGTTACAGTATATAAAGCTACCTGAAGAAAATTACAGGTGTTCTTTTTGATCCTATTAGTACCACGGTCAGGCAGCTAGACTATTTACATTTAGTACAGTGTGTCCTGCTCACAGTGTTCAGCTAGATCCGTTCCTGTTATCTTCCTACTGACAGGCAGGCTTGTCTGGTTACAGTATATAAAGCTACCTGAAGAAAATTACAGGTGTTCTATCCCAGCTTAGTGCAGCTACAGGCCATTAGTATGTCTGGAAGGCCAAGAAGGAGAGGCAGACAGTCACAAGCCAATAAGAGAGGGCAAGCAGGCTCTGTGTCTAGTGCTGGTCGTGGAGACGGTGCATCCTCATCAGCACGTGGCCATGGGACACGCTTGGCCTTTTTTTCGGCAGCTGGCCGTGTTGAGCCGCAACATGCGGAAGACTTGGTCGAGTGGATGACCAAGCCGTCCTCATCCTCCTCATCCTCTCTCACCCATGCCCAGGGTGCTTTGTCTGGCAAAGCAGCGGCCTCTTCCCTCAGCTCAATGTCATCAGTGACTCCTTCCCTAGCTCCACCATGTCCTCATGAGGATTCCCTCGAACTGTTTGACCACAGTGTTGGGTACATGCTCCAGGAGGATGCCCAGCGTTTGGAAGGCTCTGATGATGATACTGAGCTCAATGAAGGCAGTAACATGAGCACGGACAGAGGGGGTGCCCAAGAAGGACAGCAATCTGGCAGTCATGCTCCCCCTGCTGCAGCATACTGCCAGGTTTGCTCCAGTGATGAGGAGGGAGGGGATGATGAGGTCACTGACTCAACGTGGGTGCCTGATAGGAGAGAGGAGGAGGAGGAGGAGGAGGAGGTGGCACATCACCAACTAGGCAGGATGCCCTCCAGGGGCCAGCCTAAGGGCAGCACATTGACTGCATCACACCCCAAAGCTCCACATGTGCAGGGCGCTGCAGTCTCTGCGCGTTATTCAAAAAGTTCTTTGGTGTGGGCCTTTTTTGAGACGAGTGCATCAGATCGCACCGCTGCTATTTGCAACATATGTCTCAAGCGTATCTCGCGTGGCCAAAACATCTCCCGCTTGGGTACCACATGCTTGACCAGACATATGTTGACCTGCCATGCAGTTCGTTGGCAAGCGTATCTGAAAGACCCACACCAAAGAACAAAGACGATCTCTCCTTGCTCCTCATCAGCTGAGATTTCCAACCCCACTAGACCTTCAGTCCTCTCTGAGACCTGCAGTGAGAGGAATGAAGGTGTAGAATTAGGTGTGTCACAGCCAAGTACTTGTGGGCAATCTGCTTTTGGTACACCGACGTCAGATTGTACCAGGCAAATTTCCCTGCCCCAGCTGCTGCACCGCCGAAAGAAGTTTGCTCCCAGCCATCCACATGCCCAGCGGTTGAATGCTAGCTTGGCAAAATTGCTAGCACTTCAACTGCTGCCTTTTCAGTTGGTAGACTCTGCCCCCTTCCGTGAGTTTGTGGAATGTGCGGTTCCTCAGTGGCAGGTACCCAAACGCCACTTTTTCTCACGGAAGGCGATTCCGGCTCTCTACCGGCATGTGGAAGGCAATGTCCATGCCTCGCTGGACAGGGCGGTCAGCGGTAAGGTGCATATTACCGCTGACTCATGGTCCAGCAGGCATGGACAGGGACGTTACTTAAGTTTCACGGCGCATTGGGTGACTCTGCTGGCAGCTGGGAAGGATGCAGGACAAGGTGCAGTAGTGTTGGAGGTTGTTCCGCCACCACGCCTCCAAAATGCTGATTGTGACACACCTCTCTCCTCCACCCCCTCCTCTTCTTCTTCCTCCATGGCCTCTTCCTCGGAACCAGCGGTGCTCCGTAGGCGTTCAAGGGGCTACGCAAGTACGCAGGCCAAAAGATGCCATGCGGTGCTTGAGCTGGTGTGCTTGGGGGACAGGAGCCACACTGGGGCAGAGGTTCTGTCAGCTCTGCAGGGGCAGGTTCAGAGGTGGTTGACGCCACGCCAACTTAAGGCAGGAATGGTGGTTTGCGACAATGGCACCAACCTCCTCTCTGCCCTCCGACAGGGACAACTGACCCATGTGCCCTGTTTGGCTCACGTCCTTAACTTGGTGGTGCAGCGGTTCTTGGGCAGGTACCCGGGCTTACAGGATGTCCTGAGGCAGGCCAGGAAAGTCTCTGTGCATTTCCGCCGGTCATATAATGCCAGTGCTCGGCTGACGGACCTCCAAAAGGAGTTTAACCTGCCCAAGAACCGCCTAATCTGTGACATGCCCACCAGGTGGAACTCGACGTTGGCCATGCTGCAGCGGCTGCACACGCAGCAGAGGGCCATCAATGAGTACCTGTGCGACTATGGCACCAGGACAGGGTCAGGGGACCTTGGTTTTTTTTCCCCACGCCAGTGGGCCATGATCAGGGATGCATGCACTGTCCTGTCACCATTCGAGGAGGCCACGAGGATGGTGAGCACTGACAGTGCATGCATCAGTGACACTGTCCCCCTTGTCCACCTGTTGGAGCACACGCTGCGTGGAATAATGGACAGGGCACTTGAGGCAGAACAGAGGCCCTTAGCTCTCAAGGCCCCCTTTATCCAGACAGTGTTCCTGCGTGCCCGCCGATCACACAGGAAGAGGACGAGGAGGAGGAGGAGGAGGAGGAGGAAGATTGTGTCAGTATGGAGGTGGAGCCTGGCACTCAGCATCAGCAGTCTTTAAGGGATCAGTCCCAAGGAACACATGGACTTGTACGTGGCTGGGAGGAGGTGGCTGCGGACGTTGTTGTCCTTAGTGACCCAGAGGACTCCGGACCGAATGCCTCAGCAAACCTACGCTGCATGGCCTCCCTGATCCTGCAAAGCCTGCGTAAGGATCCTCGTATTCGTGGTATCAAGGAGAAGGACCAATACTGGCTGGCAACCCTCCTTGATCCACGTTACAAGGGTAAGGTTGCGGACCTTATCTTGCCATCGCAGAGGGAGCAGAGGATGAAACATCTTCGGGAGGCCTTGCAGAAAGGTCTGTGCAACGCGTTCCCAGAGACTGGGAGGTTACAAACTCCTGTTTCTGGACAACGTGTTGCTGAGGCTTCGGTCAGTCAAAGAAGGAGCGGTGGAGAAGGTGGCCGTCTGACCGATGCGTTCAGACAATTTTTTGGTCCGCAGCCCCAAGGTATGATCGGTTCCAGCAACCATCGCCAGCGTCTGTTTTACATGGTGCAGGAATACCTAGGGGCAAGATCAGACTTGGACACCTTTCCCACCGAAAATCCTCTGGGTTACTGGGTCTTGAGGATGGATCACTGGCCAGAGCTTGCACAGTATGCAATTGAGCTACTGGCCTGTCCTGCATCCAGCGTTCTTTCGGAACGCACATTCAGTGCTGCTGGAGGCGTGGTAACCGATCACAGGGTGCGTCTGTCCACCGACTCGGTCGATCGGCTGACCTTCATAAAAATGAATCAGTCTTGGATCACCACCAGCTACCAAGCACCTGATGCAGATGTAACCGAATAATTTTTTTTGAAATCTCAGATCCCTTCAAAGACTGCCTATGCTGATGCTGAGTGACTATCCCTGAGTAATTATCCTCTTCCTCATCAATCATCACGCTGATAGCTTGTAAGAACATTTTTGGTTCTGGGCGCCACCACCAGTGCCTAAGGCACAATTTTTCAGCCCCTGTTTAACAGGGGCGTGTAATTACAATTTTTGATGCAATACTTTGCAGCAGGGCTTGTTCCTGCGTTTCAACTAGAGTGTCTGTGAGGGGTTGCAGTGTTGTGGCACCAGCACCAGTGCCTAAGACCCAATTTTTCTGCCCCTGTCTAACAGGGGCGTGTAATTACAATTTTTGATGCAATACTTTGCAGCAGGGCTCGTTCCTGCGTTCCAACTAGAGTGTCTGTGAGGGGTTGCAGTGTTGTGGCACCAGCACCAGTGCCTAAGGCCCAATTTTTCTGCCCCTGTCTAACAGGGGCGTGTAATTACAATTTTTGATGCAATACTTTGCAGCAGTGCTCGTTCCTGCGTTCCAACTAGAGTGTCTGTGAGGGGTTGCAGTGTTGTGGCACCAGCACCAGTGCCTAAGGCCCAATTTTTCTGCCCCTGTCTAACAGGGGCGTGTAATTACAATTTTTGATGCAATACTTTGCAGCAGGGCTCGTTCCTGCGTTCCAACTAGAGTGTCTGTGAGGGGTTGCAGTGTTGTGGCACCAGCACCAGTGCCTAAGGCCTAATTTTTCAGCTCCTGTTCAACAGGGGCATGTAATTACAATTCTTGATCTAATATTTCACAGCAGGGCCCTGTGAGGGCTTACAGTGTTTTGGCCACAGCAACACCTAAGGCCCAAATTTCTGCTGAGTATATAGGGCAGGACCCTACCTTCAAACATCTAACTTACAAACGACTCCTACTTGCAAACGGTAGGAGACAACAGGAAGTGAGATGAAATCTACCCCTAAGGAAGGGAAATTCTCTCCTGTAAGAGTTAATATGGGAAAACAATTTCTCCTTTCCACTGATGCTTTCCAATCCTTGTTCCACAAAAAAACCCAAATTTTCAAAAAACATTTTTCATTGGGACAAAAAAGTGAGGTGAAATCTTCTGAAGAGGAGGAAAGACGCAAAACAAATGTCACAGGGGTGATAACCCTTCCCTATGTTTTCCAAAAAGCTTAGAAAAGATTTTTTGGCTGGAGCTAAACACATTAAAAATGTTCAAAATTACAAACAGATTCTACTTAACAACAAACCTACAGTCCCTGTCTTGTTTGCACCGCCTGTATACTGCTGTTCAGAGTATATAGGGCCTGGTGGCCCCACACCTTTCCTTATTTTAATTTGGGTGTGGGGTTCCCCTTAATATCCATACAAGACCCAAAGGGCCTGGTAATGGCAACCCTCCTTGATCCACCGTTTGTCTCACTGATTTTCATCCATATTGCCATGACCCGACATGACATTAAACCCGCAAGCAGTTTTAAATGAGATTTTTTCCTTTAAAAATGACATTTGGTGCAGGGACTGTTCTAAACATGGGAAACACGCGTCACTTTACAGGCATACTATAGACACCCCCCAGGTACGATATTTAAAGGAATATTTCACTTTTTTTTTTTTACTTTAAGCATCATTAAAATCACTGCTCCCGAAAAAACGGCCGTTTTTAAAAGTTTTTTTTGCATTGATACATGTCCCCTGGGGTAGGACCCGGGTCCCCAAACCCTTTTTAGGACAATACCATGCAAATTAGCCTTTAAAATGAGCACTTTTGATTTCGAACGTTCGAGTCCCATAGACGTCAATGGGGTTCTAATGTTCGTGCGAACTTTCGGTCCGTTCGCGGGTTCTGGTGCGAACCGAACCGGGGGGTGTTCGGCTCATCCCTATTAAAGAGACACACACACATATATTCACTAAGAAGTATATAATAATATCAGCACAAGTGGATGAAATGTTTATAATGGACACAGCTTCCAAAATTTGATGGACATCCATTTTGAAAATTTAGAGGCCTTTTTTTTTATTTACCTCCATTTTGCATCTCTCCATTTATTTACTGTTTATGCTTGTGTAGCGATGGGTTGCTATGTGTTACAACATCCACACATTCCACCCTGCTGCCAGACATCCATTAGAAACACTCCGTTAGTCAATGAACAGTCTTTTGCTTGTTTTTTGTTGTTTTATTAGGGGATTAACTTGGTTGGGGAAAAGGGACATGGGATGCCCATAGAACAAATTAGTACTTTGAATAAAGTAACTGCTTCACACTTCTCAAAAGGACAAGATGGCTAATCCTAACCTTGACAGACTGTTACCTCAGAACACTTCTTCCTCCAGCACACTACTTTACTGTCCAAGTCTTAGTAATTCTGTCATGCCATCAGAACATGACTTGGCCTCACTCTGAATAAGTCCCAGTTGATTTACTTGATGACCATTTGTAGGCTGGGGCCTGCAGTAGCCCTTTATAGCAGCAACCGTTTACTTGAGAAGAATAAATGGTGATGGACTACTGATCCCAGCAAGTCTGACTTGCAAATCCTCCCGCCCTCATGACTGCATCCATTTGACACAAAACTCCAACAGTCTCCCTCTCTGGCTCTACATCCAACTCCCCTGGCATGTCTCTTCCAGATCTCTCCACTGTGCTTTCACTCACCGATACCTGCCCTGGATCCTTCCTGAATGACTTTACTCCGGACATGAGGACCAACTGTCTCCTCCAGCTCCTGTTCCAGGACACCTCTCCATTACTGTGTAAGCAGAGGCTCCCTCCCAGCTCCCGAGTTCCCCGTCTGAGGTACACCCCCCAGATGGGGGTTCCCTCAGGCACGACAGTCTAACATTCCATCATCCAGGTCACCCAGCTGACAACTCCTCTCCCAGCAGATTGACCATGGGTATATGTAGGAGGGCCTGCCCCCTGCCAATCCTAGTTGGGGATTGGTCAGAGTTCCTCACATGCACCCCATGTCACTCCAGCTCTCTGCCCTGTCCCTTTTCCAGAACATTCTTCCTGGAAACAGGGGAGGCGCCCAAGAGCTGAAGTACATGTCAGTCACCTACTGCTACACTAAACCACTCCCCTGCCCCCAGATCAAAACAAACAGGCCTAGATTAAGGTGACCAGACGTCCCCATTTTCCAGGGACAGTCCCCGTTTTCCGACTATGATCTCCGGACCCCGTTTGTCCCCACTTTTGCCCCCGGTTTTGACGGTCGGCATTTGGGCAGGCAGGCTACGGCAGTTTCCCGGTGGATGGGGGCATTTCCCGGTGGACGATGGCGTTGCCCCAAGAGATAGCACATGCAGAGCTGCGTAGAGTGACTGTAGAGGAGGAGCTGGAGCGGCTCCAGCCTGCCTAGGCTGTGCTAGTGTAGTTAGTAGCCGTCACACCTCCTTAGCTGAAAAATCCATCACTTGACATGACTCTTCCAGCATCCCGCCCCTCTCTTCCTACCTCTGCTCCCTCCTCCAATCGCGCTCCTGGCAGCATAGGGGAGAGGACAGAGTACAGCGTTCCTCCCCTTCCCTCCGGTCCTGCAAGGCACTATGAGAATTGTAGGCAAGAAGTAGTACAGAGTGAATGGCCACAAGCAGGTGAGTTTTTATGCTAGCAGCAAACATAATAAAATTTTTCTCCTTCACTGGTGGGCACTGACAGGCAGCACTCATGTGGCACTATATATATATCTATATAGATATAGAGATATATCTATATAGATATGGATATATCTATATAGATATATACATATATAGATATACATCTATATATCTATCATAGGCGTGCGCACAGGGTGTGCCAGGTGTGCCTGGGCACACCCTAATGATACCTTCCTACACAGATTCCCTCGATGCTTGGCTGCAGAGAAAGGGACTGGGGAATCTCTGTTCTCAGTCCCTTTCTCTGTCTCAAAAGGGAGACACCAGGGGTTTATACCTCTGATATTTCTCCAAAGCCTCCTAATGGAGCTTCTAAAAAATGTAATAATAATAGAAATAAATTACTGTTAAAAAAATATAAAATTATACAAAGGTGTAATAAAAAAATATTATAAAAATGAACTACTGAAACTGTCCACTGCCCTACTGACACCAACCTCTGCCCTACTGACATGGTCCACTGCTCCACTGCTATATACACGCATGTGTGTTTGAGCTTTGAGGTGCACACCCTAATGCAATGGGCTGCGCACACCTATGATATCTATATAGATATATATCTATATCTATATATATATACATATATATAGATATAGATATATATAATATGCAATTGATTATATAAAAAAAAAATCAAATATATGTGATAGTTTTCTTTAACTAGCGTTGCAGGAAATGTCCTTCTTGAATGTGTGCGCTGTAATATATTTCCCCACTAATTCAGGGTACTTTGTCACAGTAAGTTGGCTTAGCACTATATGACCATATAGTGGGACCAAACCCCCGTATTTTTTGAATATGTTCAGGTGTTTTTAATTAGCCTTGCAGGAAATGTCATTCTTGAATGTGTGCGCTGTAATCTGTTTTGTACTGTTTGTAGGTCTTATAGCAGCACCATCTTGAATTTAAACGCATTGTAGGGTGTGCCCCCCAAATATGTTTTCGTATATGTGGTAGTCAATTGTGCAAAAACCATACAATTATTGTCCAATTAGAGCTGTGTATATCAAAACTGTCCAAAAAAACTGTATTCCAATGAAACATACAGGAGCTCAGTCCACAAATGACACTGCTGTAAGGCTGCTTTCACACATAGCAGCGTCAGCGGTAAAGCGCCGCTATTTTTAGCGGCACTTTACTGTACATTTGTAGTCATAACAGTTAGCTATTAATATTTGATTATTTATGTTCGAAGGTATCCTACGTGTTGTTACCATGCAATCTTTTACTGTTGTGAATTGTTAATTTATTGTTCATTGTTATTGTTGAACCAAAATTCTTTGGCAAGAATAAAATACAAAATATGCATTGAAAAGTTTTATCTCCATCTTATCTTCTTAACATTTGGTAGTCGTATCCCAAAAAATTCTAAGAATTTTTTTTTTTTTTTTTAATCTCATGGACGAAATGTGATAAATAACGTATATATCATATAATCCTTCCATAAACATATACCACATACACTGCATATATAATTTGAGGAATATATGCTTATAAAATCGTTTACCATTTGCCAAAAATCTGGTCACCTTAGCCTAGATCGCAGCATAGGCCAGCTCAAATTTACCTGCACTGGCAGCTTACACAAACCCCTTACACTTAGCACGCACCTAAGGTAGAGGGTGCTACACTTGGTTTTGCACATGATGATAAGATTGTGTTAACCATGTACTGTATATCGTTTTTTGAAAAAGAAATTATACTGAGTTTTTACACTTACATTTGATATGGTATCTACTTTTATTGTTGCACTTGGTATAATTTACACTGTGCAGCACTGCTGGGTATATACTGTGTTAGAACTTCCGTGCTACTATGGGTGATGTCATGTGTAAATAAACAAAACAAGTATACTCAAGGTTGCTGCTTAACACCGACTGTGTTCCCACATATAAACATTCAAAAAGCAAAGAAATGTGAAGCACTACCTATCAAATTATTACATATAATGCAAACACTTGTTAAATATTAATGAAACAAACAAATATAAACATGGCAATAGTGTTGATGACCCCTCATAGGTCAACAAAAAAAATGCAATTACATTTTATAGTGACACATCACACTTGTGAACCATTTAATATATACTCAAAAGTAGCATGCAGTTGAAATAACCATAACAACTCAGCAATCTTAAATGGATACTGTAAATAGTTCTTATAGCAAAGTGATTATAAAATATATTGCATTCACTTAGTGCACATGCTCATACATTCTCTGTGAATAATCAAAAATCCAGCAATAAACTTCAGTGCAAATCTTGTGTTTCTCTAAAACAAAAAAACAAAAGTGCCCTCCAGCGGTCACACTATGTGCTCACCTCTAGGGGAAACCCTCCCAGGGGTCTACAATACCATTATGGGTATATATCCTTTACTAGCGATTCTTGGACTCTTGTTCCCACTAGACTTTGTGCATCATACACATGTCATAAGCAGGAAAAAAACTAACATAGTGTTGAACTGTATAAAATGTTTTTTTATTAAATAAAAATAATCATACTCACATTTATAGGTGCACTAGCTCTGGTGAAAACAGATGGCTCACTTTGTACAGTTGGGATCATAAAACCCCTTGCTGGTCACTCAAACATTTGCAGATTCTCAGTCCTGTACTCCCCGGTAGCAATCTACTTCCTGGTAGTATGCAATGACATCACAGGCTCCGCACCAGCATGTTTCGTCACTGGTCGTGATTTTTTCAAGTGTTTGTTTCAAGACTGTTTTTTTTTTTTAATAATCCTTTTTTAAGGAGTAATGATTTTAACCACTTCAGCCCTCCCCCCCTTAATGACTAGGCCATTTTTTGCGATACGACACTGCGACGTTTTAATTGATAATTGCGTGGTCGTGCCACGCTGTACACAAACAAAATTTATGCCCTTTTTTCCCACAAATAGAGCTTTCTTCTGGTGGTATTTGATCACCTCTGTGGTTTTTATTATTTGTGCTATAAACAAAAGACCAACAATTTAAAAAAAAAACAATACTTTTTACTTTTTGCTATAATAAATATTCCAAAAACACATTTCGTTATCAGTTTAGGCCAATATGTATTCTGCTACATATTTTTGGTAAAACAAAATCGCAATAGGCGTATATTGATTGGTTTGTGCAACAGTTATAGCGTCTACAAAATAGGGCATATATTTATGGCATTTTTATAATAATTTTTTTTTTTACAAGTAATGGCGGCGATCTGCGATTTTTAGCGGGACTGCAACATTGTAGCGGACAGATCAGACACTTTTTTGAGACCAGTGACACTTATACAGCAATCAGTGCTAAAAAAAATGCACTGATTACTGTATAAATGACACTGGCAGGGAAGGGGTTAACATTCGGGGGTGATCAAAGGGATAAGTGTGTCCCTAGGGAGGTGTTTCTAACTGTGGGGGATGGACTGACTGGGAGTACAGAGAGATCGCTGTTCCTGAAAATAAGAACGAAAATTGGAAATTTCAAAAGAACGAAAATCTAGCTAATAATGACTATTACTGACAATTACATTATAAGTATTGGAATTTCACTTCAAAGTTGGCTGTCAGTGAACGTAATGAATAAGAATTTATCCAAAGTTACAAATTATCCAAAATGCCGCATCTAAACGAATGGAACGTAACAAATTAATAATAATAAATAATATTAATAATAAAAACGTTTTATTATTATTATTATTTATTATTATTAATTCATTACTTTCCATTTGTTTAGATTTGGCATTCGTTATTTTGGATAATTTTAACTTTGGATAAATTCCATATTCATTGCGTTCACTAACAGACAAATTTGAAAGGAAATTCCAATACCTATAATTTAATAGTTAGTTACTATTAGTTAGTTATTATTTTGGATTTTCGTTCTTATTTTCGTTCTTTCGAATTTTCGGCTTCTATCTTATTTTCGAATTTTGGGATTTTCGAGTTTTGGAATTTTCGGATTTCTGAATTTTCGAATTTTTCGGATGTCAGAATTCCTGAATTAACGAATTTCAGAATTTCTGAATTCCGAATTTCAGAATTTTGTGATTTCAGAATTTTCGTATTCCGAATATCTGAAATGCTGGATTTTCACATTTTCGAATTTATTCGAAATAATGAATTTCGATCATAACCAATGACTGCCTGCGTTAGTGATAGGATCAGGAAAACACCACCAACCTTCTACAGGTAGCTTTAGGTGAACACTGTGCAGAGCTCGCACTACACTAACTTGTAGCTTATTTAGTTGCCTGCGGTAGTGATAGGATCAGGAAAACACCACCAACCTTCTACAGGTAGCTTTAGCTGAACACTGTGCAGAGCTCACAAAAAAATAACTTGTAGGTTTCCAAGGGTGGGGGGAAAGAGTCTCTGATTTATTTTATCTGTTAATTGCGTCGCGCTTGATTGTATGTCATATAGAAAAAATATTATTTTTTTATATATATATCCCGCTATTCACATCCATTGTGCATAATAGTGCTAAAAAATAGTGAAATTATGTAAAAAAAATATAGTTATTTAAATAAACCTAAGAAATATCCAAACCCTCCTGTGGAAAAGTAAATGGTATCACTTCTATGCAATTTACATACAATATATGTATAAACCTGTGAACAATCACTATAAAGTGCATATAGTGCCAAAATATATATATACAATCGTGCATAAGAAAATATTAAAGGAGTGGCTAAAAACATAAAAAAGCATGCACTGCTTCATATACCATGCAACATGCAAACGCAAAAAACCACAAACTGCGTTTAATTAGCCGTGATTCAAAGTTCTACTATAAGTGTCCCAAAGTTAAAATTTTAAAGTGCTTCCGTGTCCATAAATATCCATAGACGTCCAAGTCATCCAATGTGCTGAATTCCAGTGCTTTAAACGATAATAGCGTGCCACAGTGCCCCCCCACAGTGGTTGCGCTCACCTCAGAGCGTGTGACACAGTGTTTAACTTGTGTCAAAACACGCTATGTAGCCACCCGCTGGGCTGTGTGCGGTAAGCCAAATTGATCTCCACTCTGGGTCAGTTGGGCTCCATAATCATAAAAACAAGGAGAGACTAATAGTGTAATTCCACTTAAACGTTTATTCCAACAAGACAAATTTCCCACAAAGGGGTACTCACATTTCATGGGTGCTGTTGTGCACCAAACAATCAAAAAGCTCCGAAGGGTATACTGTGTGGTCTGCCGCGGGGTATGTGTTTTTCCCGGCTCAGCTGTTCGCTATTCCGCTGTACGCTGCTCGCTCCGTCCTGGCCCCTCCCCTATGCGTGTTCGACACAGGGAGTCACGTGTCTTCATCAGGGGGATGTAATTGGACGGGCGCTCTATCTCTCAAATACTCTCCTGGCAGCCATTTTCCCTAAGATCTCAGACTACTAATCAGCAGGCTACATTACTCTATCTTCTACGTAACGCTAGAAACAGTTCTAACGAAAGACACTGTGTCTAACAGACCATCCACCACAAATGGGATTTTAACCTAGCTCAATCCAGGACGGAGCTTGGGGAAAAAACAGCATACCGCACAGCATCCCAATAATACACATTAATATAAATAGATATAAAATTCCAAAATGTATAATTAAACACATATATAGTAGGTGTCACCCAGGAAATTCGTAATATTAACCCATTAAAATCGTAATTTTATTAATTTGCAGAGAGACATTTAAAAAATTATTATCTTAAAACCATATACCAGGAAACCTATTATTATCTAGTAGTAAAAATATAGATATATATACATGAGCTTAAATCGGGGGAAGACTCTCGAATCAGTGGTCATCATAAAAAAATATAAAATTCCTTTTAAATAAAAAATAATATAAAAATGTATATGAAAAAATATATTAAAAATTTCTTTATATATAAAAAATTTTTATATATATAATGATATAAACCCCCATTAATAATGGTCATATATTGCGCAACGGAAAAAAGTATATACATTACTACAAAATAAAAAAATATATATTTAAATCAAGGTCTATAATAACTAAGTGAATGTGAGTGAAGCAGATAAAAACCCTTAATGGCATTATGGATTAATTGATCCCAAAGGGATATATACGCCAGTTCAAACAACCAAAAATGACGGGTTCAGTAATACCCAACCAATACAGAAATATCGAAATTATTAAAAAATATATTAAAAATTACTGAGAAAGCATGTGAGATCAAACTCCTTGTTCAATCCGCCAGGTGACAAAGAACCAAGTTGGTATATCCACCAGGATTCTCGCTTGCTGATATCTCTGACGTAATTGGAACCCCTCCAATTACGTTTGGGTGCTTCCAATCCCCAAAATTTCATACCCTGCGTGCTCTGGTTATGCTTTGTTTTAAAATGTATTGAGAGGTGATGTCTATCATATCCCTTCCGTATGTTTCGCACATGCTCCTCCATACGGTCTTTTAAGGCCCTGGTGGTACGACCAACATAAATAAGATTACAGGGGCATTTAATAGCATATACCACCCCTATTGTTTCGCAGGATATAAAATCTTCTATAATATGCAGTTGATCTCTCAGGGGGTTAAAAAATTCCTTAACTCTCTTAGTGTTGAATGGAACCCTGATACAACTGTAGCACCTCCCACAACCAAAAAAACCTTTTAGGTCCCAGAACATTTTTGGTTTCGGTCTGGGTGGTTCCACTACATTGTGTACCAACCTATCGCGCAAAGATGGCGCCCTTTTGTAAACAATTTTGGGTTTATCAGATAAAAGATCTTTCAAATGAGCATCTTGTTTGAGCACACTCCAATATTTTTTTTAAATTTTCTCTACCTCCCTACTTTGTAAACAGTAATCAAGCACTATGCAGGTCCCATCAAACTCATCATTGTCCGCATCAGCAATTTTGTCCTTCAATAGGTCATCCCTCTTAAGACCTCTCACCACGCCTTTCTCTCTCTCTAAAAACTCTTTATGGTATCCTTTATCTAAAAACATCTCTTCTAGTTTGTTAGACTGAATCTCAAAATCGCTTTCAAGGGTGCAGTTTCTGCGCATCCTCATAAACTGGCCTCTAGGGATGTTATCAAGCCAGGGCTTGTGATGGCAGCTAGTAGTCGGGATATAGGAGTTCCGATCTGTGGCCTTAAAAAAGGACCTAGTGATCATGCCCTCTGCTGTATTGAGTATCTCTAAATCAAGGAAGTGTATCCGATCTTTATTTATATCCCAAGTTAGAGAAATATTCCGATCATTATCATTCATGGATTCCAACAGGGACATCAATAATTCCATACTTCCTTTCCATATGATTAGAAGATCATCAATAAATCTCTTATACAGCAATATATCTCCAAACTGCTCAACCTGTACCGACTCCTCCTCCCACTTTGCCATGTAGAGGTTCGCCACACTCGGGGCGAACTTAGCGCCCATAGCGACTCCCTTCACTTGCAGATAAAACTTATCGTTATACCAAAAGAAATTGTGGTGTAGACAGAAATCTAAACATTTTAAAACAAATCCACAGAGGCCCTTGTCAAACCCTTCCTCTTTGTCCAAAGCCCACTCCACGGCCTCCAGGGCACCATCATGGTCAATGTTGGTATATAATGATGATACATCACCAGTGACCATGATTACATCACTCTCCTTAACGTGTTCTTTCAATAGTTGGAGGGTGTGCTTCGTGTCTTTAAGGTAAGCCTGCGTTTTCCTCACCAAGGGTTGCAAGTGGAGATCTATGTATTCCCCCAGTCGGGATGTCAAAGACTCAATTCCACTTACAATAGGCCTTCCAGGGGGGTTGGAACTGTCCTTGTGAATTTTCGGTAAGTAGTAAATTACAGGAATCCTGCTAACCGTAGGAACCAGGTATTTAGCCTCTTGCTTGTTCAAGAATTTATTATCTATCCCCTGTTTAATGATGAGGTCTAGTTCTTTCTTAAAGATTTTCGAAGGGTCGGCCCTTAATATTTGGTATGTGCTGTTGTCACTCAATATCCTGTTCATTTCATCCTTATTAGGGATGAGCTTCGAGTTCGAGTCGAACTCATGTTCTACTCGAACATTGGCTGTTCGCAAGTTCGCCGAACAGCGAACAATTTGGGGTGTTCGCGGCAAATTCGAATGCCGCGGAACACCCTTTAAAAGTCTATGGGAGAAATCAAAAGTGCTAATTTTAAAGGCTTATATGCAAGTTATTGTCATAAAAAGTGTTTGGGGACCTGGGTCCTGCCCCAGGGGAGACCTGAAGGGCCTTGTATGGAATTTAGGGGGACCCCCACATCATTTTTTTTTTTTTTATTTTGGTTCGGGGTTGCCCTGTGGGGAATTCCCATGCCGTTTTTATCAATGAACTTCTATGTGTATTGTCGGCAATGCAATAGCCGCGGGTAGTTTTAAATGAGTTTTTTCCTTCCAAATGTCATTTTGCTGTCAGACTGTTCTAAACACAGGAAACATGCGCCCCTTTACAGGCATACTATAGACACCCCCCAGGTACGAAATTTAAAGGGATATTACACTTTTATTGTTTGACTTTAAGCATTAATAAAATCACTGCTCCTGAAAAAACGTCAGTTTTTAAAACTTTTTTTGCATTGATCCATGTCCCCTGGGGCAGGACCCAGGTCCCCAAACACTTTTTATGACAATAACTTGCATATAAGCCTTTAAAATGAGCACTTTTGATTTCTCCCATAGACTTTTAAAGGGTGTTCCGCGGCATTCGAATTTGCCGCGAACACCCCAAATTGTTCGCTGTTCGGCGAACTTGCGAACAGCCAATGTTCGAGTAGAACATGAGTTCGACTCGAACTCGAAGCTCATCCCTAATAAGGATGAAATGAACAGGATATTGAGTGACAACAGCACATACCAAATATTAAGGGCCGACCCTTCGAAAATCTTTAAGAAAGAACTAGACCTCATCATTAAACAGGGGATAGATAATAAATTCTTGAACAAGCAAGAGGCTAAATACCTGGTTCCTACGGTTAGCAGGATTCCTGTAATTTACTACTTACCGAAAATTCACAAGGACAGTTCCAACCCCCCTGGAAGGCCTATTGTAAGTGGAATTGAGTCTTTGACATCCCGACTGGGGGAATACATAGATCTCCACTTGCAACCCTTGGTGAGGAAAACGCAGGCTTACCTTAAAGACACGAAGCACACCCTCCAACTATTGAAAGAACACGTTAAGGAGAGTGATGTAATCATGGTCACTGGTGATGTATCATCATTATATACCAACATTGACCATGATGGTGCCCTGGAGGCCGTGGAGTGGGCTTTGGACAAAGAGGAAGGGTTTGACAAGGGCCTCTGTGGATTTGTTTTAAAATGTTTAGATTTCTGTCTACACCACAATTTCTTTTGGTATAACGATAAGTTTTATCTGCAAGTGAAGGGAGTCGCTATGGGCGCTAAGTTCGCCCCGAGTGTGGCGAACCTCTACATGGCAAAGTGGGAGGAGGAGTCGGTACAGGTTGAGCAGTTTGGAGATATATTGCTGTATAAGAGATTTATTGATGATCTTCTAATCATATGGAAAGGAAGTATGGAATTATTGATGTCCCTGTTGGAATCCATGAATGATAATGATCGGAATATTTCTCTAACTTGGGATATAAATAAAGATCGGATACACTTCCTTGATTTAGAGATACTCAATACAGCAGAGGGCATGATCACTAGGTCCTTTTTTAAGGCCACAGATCGGAACTCCTATATCCCGACTACTAGCTGCCATCACAAGCCCTGGCTTGATAACATCCCTAGAGGCCAGTTTATGAGGATGCGCAGAAACTGCACCCTTGAAAGCGATTTTGAGATTCAGTCTAACAAACTAGAAGAGATGTTTTTAGATAAAGGATACCATAAAGAGTTTTTAGAGAGAGAGAAAGGCGTGGTGAGAGGTCTTAAGAGGGATGACCTATTGAAGGACAAAATTGCTGATGCGGACAATGATGAGTTTGATGGGACCTGCATAGTGCTTGATTACTGTTTACAAAGTAGGGAGGTAGAGAAAATTTAAAAAAAATATTGGAGTGTGCTCAAACAAGATGCTCATTTGAAAGATCTTTTATCTGATAAACCCAAAATTGTTTACAAAAGGGCGCCATCTTTGCGCGATAGGTTGGTACACAATGTAGTGGAACCACCCAGACCGAAACCAAAAATGTTCTGGGACCTAAAAGGTTTTTTTGGTTGTGGGAGGTGCTACAGTTGTATCAGGGTTCCATTCAACACTAAGAGAGTTAAGGAATTTTTTAACCCCCTGAGAGATCAACTGCATATTATAGAAGATTTTATATCCTGCGAAACAATAGGGGTGGTATA
Source organism: Lithobates septentrionalis (assembly GCA_037952835.1). Classification (NCBI taxonomy): domain Eukaryota; kingdom Metazoa; phylum Chordata; class Amphibia; order Anura; family Ranidae; genus Lithobates; species Lithobates septentrionalis. The sequence goes on along the minus strand of JBBDGP010001112.1, from coordinate 111,883 downwards.
TGCTATTAAATGCCCCTGTAATCTTATTTATGTTGGTCGTACCACCAGGGCCTTAAAAGACCGTATGGAGGAGCATGTGCGAAACATACGGAAGGGATATGATAGACATCACCTCTCAATACATTTTAAAACAAAGCATAACCAGAGCACGCAGGGTATGAAATTTTGGGGATTGGAAGCACCCAAACGTAATTGGAGGGGTTCCAATTACGTCAGAGATATCAGCAAGCGAGAATCCTGGTGGATATACCAACTTGGTTCTTTGTCACCTGGCGGATTGAACAAGGAGTTTGATCTCACATGCTTTCTCAGTAATTTTTAATATATTTTTTAATAATTTCGATATTTCTGTATTGGTTGGGTATTACTGAACCCGTCATTTTTGGTTGTTTGAACTGGCGTATATATCCCTTTGGGATCAATTAATCCATAATGCCATTAAGGGTTTTTATCTGCTTCACTCACATTCACTTAGTTATTATAGACCTTGATTTAAATATATATTTTTTTATTTTGTAGTAATGTATATACTTTTTTCCGTTGCGCAATATATGACCATTATTAATGGGGGTTTATATCATTATATATATAAAAATTTTTTATATATAAAGAAATTTTTAATAAATTTTTTCATATACATTTTTATATTATTTTTTATTTAAAAGGAATTTTATATTTTTTTATGATGACCACTGATTCGAGAGTCTTCCCCCGATTTAAGCTCATGTATATATATCTATATTTTTACTACTAGATAATAATAGGTTTCCTGGTATATGGTTTTAAGATAATAATTTTTTAAATGTCTCTCTGCAAATTAATAAAATTACGATTTTAATGGGTTAATATTACGAATTTCCTGGGTGACACCTACTATATATGTGTTTAATTATACATTTTGGAATTTTATATCTATTTATATTAATGTGTATTATTGGGATGCTGTGCGGTATGCTGTTTTTTCCCCAAGCTCCGTCCTGGATTGAGCTAGGTTAAAATCCCATTTGTGGTGGATGGTCTGTTAGACACAGTGTCTTTCGTTAGAACTGTTTCTAGCGTTACGTAGAAGATAGAGTAATGTAGCCTGCTGATTAGTAGTCTGAGATCTTAGGGAAAATGGCTGCCGGGAGAGTATTTGAGAGATAGAGCGCCCGTCCAATTACATCCCCCTGATGAAGACACGTGACTCCCTGTGTCGAACACGCATAGGGGAGGGGCCAGGACGGAGCGAGCAGCGTACAGCGGAATAGCGAACAGCTGAGCCGGGAAAAACACATACCCCGCGGCAGACCACACAGTATACCCTTCGGAGCTTTTTGATTGTTTGGTGCACAACAGCACCCATGAAATGTGAGTACCCCTTTGTGGGAAATTTGTCTTGTTGGAATAAACGTTTAAGTGGAATTACACTATTAGTCTCTCCTTGTTTTTATGATTATGGAGCCCAACTGACCCAGAGTGGAGATCAATTTGGCTTACCGCACACAGCCCAGCGGGTGGCTACATAGCGTGTTTTGACACAAGTTAAACACTGTGTCACACGCTCTGAGGTGAGCGCAACCACTGTGGGGGGGCACTGTGGCACGCTATTATCGTTTAAAGCACTGGAATTCAGCACATTGGATGACTTGGACGTCTATGGATATTTATGGACACGGAAGCACTTTAAAATTTTAACTTTGGGACACTTATAGTAGAACTTTGAATCACGGCTAATTAAACGCAGTTTGTGGTTTTTTGCGTTTGCATGTTGCATGGTATATGAAGCAGTGCATGCTTTTTTATGTTTTTAGCCACTCCTTTAATATTTTCTTATGCACGATTGTATATATATATTTTGGCACTATATGCACTTTATAGTGATTGTTCACAGGTTTATACATATATTGTATGTAAATTGCATAGAAGTGATACCATTTACTTTTCCACAGGAGGGTTTGGATATTTCTTAGGTTTATTTAAATAACTATATTTTTTTTACATAATTTCACAATTTTTTAGCACTATTATGCACAATGGATGTGAATAGCGGGATATATATATAAAAAAATAATATTTTTTCTATATGACATACAATCAAGCGCGACGCAATTATCTTATGTTACGGTTTTGTGCACGGTTATGAGTACGTGGACTGCGTCTGCTGCTGGATATCCATCTTTGATATACTTGTAGTATATAACAACTTGTTGCTGATGGTCTATTAAGCATAGGAACATTGTGGCTCGCAAGATTTTTTTCTTTGTTTTTATTTTATCTGTTGTGTCAATGTGTGAAAATAAATGAGTTGATTCCTGTTTGACCCTCAAGACAGAGCCTCGCCTCGTATTTGTGGGGGGAAGAATTATTCGTATGGGGTTCTTGTTCGGCTGATCGGAGTGTTCGGTAGCTGCCTTTGTGTTCGGAAATGGAATGTCCTAAACGGCTTTAACCCCTTTCATACTCGGGGTGTCATCACAACTGGTGGCAAGCAGCGGGATGATTCCAACAGCCCAGAAGGACAGCTACAAGAAGACGTAAAAACCTCCACCTGGATCCAAGATTGGCATAGCAGACTTCAGTCACCCCAGTGGAGATATGGATCTGGCATCAGGACTCCCGGGGCTGCTGCGGATTGTCCTTTCAACAATCCCCAGGACTGTGTCTGCGGATGAATACCTGGAGCTCAGGCAGAAGATTCGGGCAAGACACTGGATTAGAGCCCTCCAGGTTGCTGGAATGCAACAGGGCAAGTGCTTTCCAACCCTAGAGCAGCAAGCCAGTGAACAACGGGAGTTACGGATGTAACTCCACGCCTCCACTTCCTCAGAAGGCTCTGAGGAAGAAGGGTAAACCTTCGAAACGCGTAAGCCAGCGGCGGTCCGTGTGCCTCCCTCCTGGGACCTGGACAGCTGCCTACCACTGGAACTATTACCTCTGTGCGTTTGTTATGCAATTTTACCTGCGACTTTTGTGAGTAGTTTTTATCTTGTTTTTAATTTAATAAACCTGCCAAGGATAATGCACTAGGCTGGTGCGCTCTCTTTTCTCTCTTTTTTCTTTCAACACTAGGACAATCCCATCCTTTGAGAGCAGCAAAGCCGAAATCCATAGTCCTTCTTGAACTTTTTTAGCCAACACACCAGTGCGCAAGAGTACTTTTTTTTTTTTTTTTTTTTCGTCAGAGGCAGGAAGAGGAGGACTTCCTTAGCTCTCAAGGCCCCCTTTATCCAGACAGTGTTCCTGCATGCCCGCCGATCACACAGGCAGAGGAGGAGGAGGAGAAGGAGGATTGTGTCAGTATGGAGGTGGAGCCTGGCACTCAGCATCAGCAGCAGTCTTTAAGGGATCAGTCCCAAGAAACACATGGACTTCTATGTGGCTGGGAGGAGGTGGATGCGGACCATGTCGTCCTTTTTTTTCTTGGTTTTAAGTCTTTTTTATTGATAGCAAAATATTAAAAGTTACAAACATTGCGTAGCACGCTGTGTTAAAGTGCAATTATCCAAGGCAGTAAGACATAACACAAGGACAATAGAAAAACTAATTAGCAGCCATCTCTGCCGTGCACTGTGATAGTTACAAACAATTATAAAGGTATAAAAAGTAGCAGCTTACAATATATCGTTTTACCCCCTAACCATGTCGTCCTTAGTGATCCAGAGGACTCCGGACCGAATGCCTCATGCAAACCTACGCTGCATGGCCTCCCTGATCCTGCAAAGCCTGTGTAAGGATCCTTGTATTCGTGGTATCAAGGAGAAGGACCAATACTGGCTGGCAACCCTCCTTGATCCACGTTACAAGGGTAAGAGCAGTGACAGTGCATGCATCAGTGACACTGTCCCCCTTGTCCACTTGTTGGAGCACACGCTGTGTGGAATAATGGACAGGGCACTTGAGGCAGAACAGAGGCAGGAAGAGGAGGGCTTCCTTAGCTCTCAAGGCCCCCTTTATCCAGACAGTGTTCCTGCGTGCCTGCCGATCACACAGGAAGAGGACGAGGAGGAGGAGGATTGTGTCAGTATGGAGGTGGAGCCTGGCACTCAGCATCAGCAGCGGTCTTTAAGGGATCATTTACAGTCCCAAGAAACACATGGACTTGTACGTGGCTGGGAGGAGGTGGCTGCGGATCATGTCGTCCTTAGTGACCCAGAGGACTCTGGACCGAATGCCTCAGCAAACCTACGCTGCAAGGCCTCCCTGATCCTGCAAAGCCTGCGCAAGGATCCTCGTATTCGTGGTATCAAGGAGAAGGACCAATACTGGCTGGCAACCCTCCTTGATCCACGTTACAAGGGTAAGGTTGCGGACCTTATATTGCCGTTGCAGAGGGAGCAGAGGATGAAACATCTTCGAGAGGCCTTGCAGAAAGGTTGTGCAATGCGTTACCAGAGACTGGGAGGTTACAAACTCCAGTTTCTGGACAACGTGTTGCTGAGGCTTCGGTCAATCAAAGAAGGAGCGGTGGAGAAGGTGGCCGTCTGACCGATGCGTTCAGACAATTTTTTAGTCCGCAGCCCCAAGGTATGATCGGTTTCAGCAACCATCGCCAGCGTCTGTTTTACATGGTGCAGGAATACCTAGGGGCAAGATCTGACTTGGACACCTTTCCCACCGAAAATCCTCTGGGTTACTGGGTCTTGAGGATGGATCACTGGCCAGAGCTTGCACAGTATGCAATTGAGCTACTGGCCTGTCCTGCATCCAGCGTTCTTTCGGAACGCACATTCAGTGCTGCTGGAGGCTTTGTAACCGATCACAGGGTGCGTCTGTCCACCGACTCGGTCGATCGACTGACGTTCATAAAAATGAATCAGTCTTGGATCACCACCAGCTACCAAGCACCTGATGCTGATGTAACCGAATATTTTTTTTTGAAATCTCAGATCCCTTCAAAGACTGCCTATGCTGATGCTGAGTGACTATCCTGAGTAATTATCCTCTTCCTCCTCAATGATCATGCTGATAGCTTGTAAGAACATTTTTGGTTCTGGGCGCCGCCATCAGTGCCTAAGGCCCAATTTTTCAGACCCTGCTTAACAGGGGCGTGTAATTACAATTTTTGATGCAATACTTTGCAGCAGGGCTCGTTCCTGTGTTCCAACTAGAGTTTCTATGAGGGGTTACAGTGTTGTGGCACCAGCACCAGTGCCTAAGGCCCAATTTTTCAGCCCCTGTCTAACAGGGGTGTGTAATTACAATTTTTGATGCAATACTTTGCAGCAGGGCTCGTTCCTGCGTTCCAACTAGAGTTTCTGTGACAAGTAGCAGTGTTGTGGCACCAGCACCAGTGCCTAAGGCCCATTTTTTCAGCCCCTGTTCAACAGGGGCATGTAATTACAATCCTTGATCTAAAATTTCACAGCAGGGCCCATTTCTGCGCCCACCAAGAGCGAGTGAGGACTTACAGTGTTGTGGCACCAGCACCACCACCACCACCAAAGGCCCAATTTTTCTGCCCCTGTTCAACAGGGGCATGTAATTACAATTCTTGATCTAATATTTCACAGCAGGCCCCTTTGAGGGCTTACAGTGTTGTGGCCACAACAACACCTAAGGCCCAAATTTCTGCTGAGGATATAGGGCAGGCCCCTACTTTCAAAGATCCAACTTACAAACGACTCCTACTTGCAAACAGAAGGAGACAACAGGAAGTGAGATGAAATCTACCCCTAGGAAGGGAAATTCTCTCCTGTAAGAGTTAATATGGGAAAAACATTTCTCCTTTCCACTGATGCTTTATCACCAATCCTTGTTTCACAAAAACCCCAAATTTTTAAAAAACATTTGTCATTGGGACAAAAAGTGAGGTTCAATCTCCTGAAGAGGAGCACAGACAGCAAAACAAATGTCACAGGGGTGATGACCCTTCCCTATGTTTTTCAAAAAGCTTAAAAAAGATTTTAAACACGTTAAAATGAACCAGTTCAAAATTACAAACAGATTCTACTTAACAACAAACCTACAGTCCCTGTCTTGTTTGCACCGCCTGTATACTGCTGTTCAGAGTACAGAGCCTGTATACTGCTGTTTCCTTTTTTAATTTGGGTGCAGGGTTCCCCTTAATATCCATACAAGACCCAAAGGGCATGGTAATGGACTGGGGGGTACCCATGCCGTTTGTCTCACTGATTTTCATCCATATTGCCAGGACCCGACATTACATTAAAGCCACAAGCAGTTTTAAATTACTTTTTTTCCTTTAAAAATGACATTTTGTGCAGGGACTGTTCTAAGCACGGGAAACATGCGCCACTTTACAGGCATACTATAGACACCCCAAAGGTACGATATTTAAAGGAATTTTTTTTACTTAATACTTTTTTTTTTTTTACTTTAAGCATCATTAAAATCACTGCTCCCGAAAAAAACTGACGTTTTTTAAAGTTTTTGTTGCATTGATACATTTCCCCTGGGGCAGGACCCGGGTCCCCAAACCCTTTTTAGGACAATACCATGCAAATTAGCCTTTAAAATGAGCACTTTTAATTTTGAACGTTCGAGTCCCATAGACCAGTGTTTCTCAACTCCAGTTCTCAAGGCGCCCCAACAGGTCATGTTTTCAGGATTTCCTTCAGATGAAACAGCTGTGGTAATTACTAAGGCAGTGAAACTGATCAAATCACCTGTGCAAACTAATGGAAAGCCTGAAAACATGACCTGTTGGGGCGCCTTGAGGACTGGAGTTGAGAAACCCTGCCATAGACGTCAATGGATTTCAAACGTTTGTGCGAATTTTCCGTCCGTTCGCAGGTTCTGGTGTGAACCGAACCGGGTGGTGTTCGGCTCATCCCTACTCTCTACAAGGTTGCTGAAATAGACATAGAAACGTTTAGCTTGGTTGTATATGTTGCCCAGAACAACCTTGCTGTCTGTTTAGAATCTGACATCATCGGAATGTCTAGCTCACGCAGTATGAAATCTGTTATTTCTACAGCTAGCACAGTCCCACAAAGTTTAAGCCTGGGAATCGTGTGTTCAGGCTTAGGTGCTAACTTAGCTTTCCCAAACAGAAACCCTATGTGGGCTTGATTAGAAGAATCTCTTACCTTGAGGTAAGCGACAGCTGCTATCGCCTCAGTAGATGCATCTGAGAAGATGTGAAGCTCTTTCCTCTGACTTGTGGCAAGGGAGGCAGAAGTGTAGCAGTGTGGTATGTTCATTATTTTGATGAACTCTCTGTCTTCGACTGAAAAGGCTATTTTGTTGTCATTGCTTGTAGTACAAAAGACTGTGGTACCTAGGTTGTCATCACAAAGGTTAGGAGTGACGTCAGGTACTTGGATGATGTCAAGAGGCTTCTCTTTTACTTCATAATGGCAAGGGCACTGTTTGAAGTGGGATGCACGTCCGTTTCCTAACATGTAAGTTTTGAAGATCTCGGATGACGTATGCATTCTATCCAAGCATACGTCGCCCATGATTACCCAACCTAGATCAAGATTTTGAGCGTAAGGGGCATCATAAGGTCCATTGCACTGCTTGCGTACTTTGTGTGCTCTGAGAATGTCTCTTCCTAGCACGATCAAGATTTCAGCATTCATGTCCATTGCAGGAATCTCATAAACAAGGTGCCTTAAAGAGGAAGTAAACCCTGATGAGCATTACTTCCTCTTTGTTTCCCTGCAAAGGTAAAGCATAATGGGCTACTATGCATGCACCCGAGCTAGAAACGTCACAGCGTGCCTTTTCTAACTCCGGCGCATACGCAGAAGAAATTGCCCTACGGCGATTTGCAAATATCTCCTAGACCGTGCAGGTCTGGGAGATATTTCAAGCACCTACAGGTAAGCCTTAATCTAGGCTTACCTGTCGGTTAAAGTGGTAGTAAAGGGTTTACAACCACTTTAAGTGAGGATGGTGATATGCAGCCTCTGGAGTAGGAATTTCTTCCCTTTCGTCTGGTATCTGGTCACACTCAACTAATGTTGTTAGGGGTATGCCCTCTCCTTTATTGATATGAGACCATGAACCCATTGGCCCTTTTGCCGAAGGTCTCTTCACAAACAGAACAGGTTCTGAGAGTATACGGTGATGCGTGTCCCTCTATACCAAAGATCTTAAAGAATTTAGGCTTAGCCAGGGATCTGTTGCTCTGTTCATCTATTATGGCATACATCCTAATAGCTTCCTCAGGTTGACCCTTTGGGTATATCTTGACTAGGCATATTTTAGAGCAGCATTTGTGATCTAAGCCCCCACAGACTTCTGTGCATGAAGAAGAAACCATAAATCCAGAAAAGCAAGCTAAGCAGAGAGGGGTCCCACCGCTCAGGTAGGCGCAGACCAGGGGAGATGAAAGCCAGTGTAGTATTATCCTTCAAGAGGGAAGAGTCCCAGGTGCTGGCTGATGCAAGATGAGGCAGACAGCTCAAGCTATGAATAAGCACTCATTGTAGTGTGAAACGCATCAGCTGCTTTTGTACGCTTCTGCTGTTATGTTTCTTCATGATTCAGCTTTTTAAATAAAGCATTCATCATTATACCGGTGTGCGGCTTCCAGCTTTCCTCGATTTGTCTGCATGAAGAAGAAACGTTAGCTGTGGCTGGAGCATGACTTTGTTGCTTCCCACCATGACTTGAGACAGGTCTGGAGGTAGGTGGCTGCTGTGAATTGTCTGAAGGTGGGCCCGGATGTATAGCTGTAACATGTCTGTCGCTACTGCATTCTGTGCACTTGATGACAACTACAGACTTTAGCAAAATGTCCATAACAAGCACAGCACTTGTAGCATATTCCAAGTTTCTGAAGAATCTCCCAGCGCTCTTGTAACGTCTTTGCCCTAGGCCCACGACATTTCTTTAGGGGGTGAGGCTTCTTGTGAATAGGGCACTGACGATTAGGGTCTTTATGTCTGTCACCCGAATAGCTCTGGTGAGCAGGATAGGATACAGGTGGTGAGATGTCTGTCCTTTTAACAAATATTGCTCTATTAAAGTCCCTACGTTTAGCTGCTATGTTATCATACCTTGATGAAGATGATGATGATGAAGCAGGCAAGTTGGGTTCAATGAAGCTGAGATTGTTTCTAGTCCAGGCTTGATCACTGATGAACCTGCAAAAATATGCGAATGGAGAAAAAGATATGTTATAGTCTCTTTTGTACCTTGAGCCCTGTTGTGCCCATTTCTCTTGCAGGCTGTATGGCAGTTTATACACCACTGGATTGACACCATAAGGAGTGTCTAGGAAGCTTAGTCCAGGTAGACGTGGGTCTGTCTTTGCCAACTCCAGCTCCATGAAAAGATCACTCAGATCTTGGAGCTTGCGATAGTCTTTGTTCCCTATTTTTGGGAAGTTTTGCAGTCTCTTGAATAGAGCGCTTTCTATGGCTTCAGAGCTGCCATAGGCTTGCTCAAGTCTTGCCCATGCAGCAACAAGACCTGCATCTGGGTGGTCAACGTGAACTGTTCTCAGTCTTTTAACATGATCTGCAGATTCTGGCCCCAGCCACTTTATGAGCAAATCAAGTTCCTCCTTGGTAGTAAGGTTGAGATCAGCAATGGCAGCTTTGAAGGTTGATCTCCAGGCCCTGTAGCTCTCCGGACAGTCGTCAAACCTTGGGAGCGTAGTGGTAATGAGCTTGCGGCGTATCATATATCTGGTGAAGTCATTCAAGTCTGATCTCTCACTCTTTGGTGCCAAAGTAACTTGTGGAGCCCCTCGGGTGTGAAAGTTCTCTGGTGAAGTAGGGTGAGGTTTGCCAGGATGAAATGATGTTGCAAGAGCTTTTAACTGTGGTGTAGTCCCTAAGGGTTGTGTTGGCTATAGCTTGAGCTGTGGCTTGTCACTGGAAGTCACCTTGTTGTCAGCAGGAGGTGATGCGGTTTGCTACATAGATGCACTTGTGTTGTAGACTTGAAGAGGCTCAGGCATTTGGAGCTGATAGATCTCTGTGTTGAGAGTCAGAACAGTGTTGTTAGTAAGACGTACAGGAGATAACTCTTTATCATTGCAAGTATTATGCTTTAGTACATATTCACTGGTGCATTCAAGTAGGTCTTGCAGTTCCGCTGGGATGGACCAGTCTGAGTTAGCACTTTCTCCACTCGCTTGTTCGAGAACTCTCAGCCTTGCTAGGGCAGCTGCTTCTTCCTTTTCCATTTGCAGAATCTTTAATTGGGAATCTGCCTCTACTTGTTGAGCTTCCATCTCTGCTTGTTGAGCTTTCATCCCTGCTTGCATCTTTGCCTTTTGTGTTTCTATTTCTGCTTGGTAAACTTCCATCTCTGCTTGGTGAGCTTCCATCACTGCTTGGTGAGTTACCATCTTTGCATGGCGAGCTGCCTTTTGTGTTTCTACTTCTGCTTCCTTTGCACTCTTTTTGATTCCGCATCAGTGCGGGCCTCTTTTATCTTATCGCTTAATGTTGAACTACTGGAGCGAGAGGATCTAGAAGAACGTGCAGTGTGCTTGGTTGATGTGGATCTGTGAGATCTGGTCTCCTGCAGTTGAGCAATGTGGAGTTATGCCTTACAGTGGGCTTTTTGCACTAAGAGATCCCTGTGTTGGTTTAGTGCATCAGCCCTGGTCAGTTCTGCTGAGGAGTCCTCCATATTACAGTCCTGCAAGAATACCGTGCATTTTGCAAACAGCCGTTGGTAGCGCTCGTGCGCAGAAGATAAGCGATCTATAGAGTCTCTTAGTTCAGCTGGTCGATCATTAAAGTGTGACAAAACTGACATGCAGTGTAAAGTTCTGTCCCATAGGTCTGACAGATTGCTGGAGAACTCATCTCTAGTGGTTTCATAGTTTTCTCTGAGTTTCTGTATAGGTTTTATTGTACATTTGGGTCTTACACTCTGTTCAGGAATATCTGCAGAATCTGCTACCTGTACATCTGCAGGTTCAGAGGCATGATGAATCTGCATTGGTTCAACCACAAAAGGGTGCTCAGAGTCTTGTCTAGACATTTTTCACGTTTTTGCAAGTAATGGTACTGTCTCTTTAGGAAGACGAACAGCAGCTTAGACCAGTGGGGTAACACAGTTCAATGTAGAGAAACAGTTTTTAACATTAACATGAGGTGCAGTAAACTCGTGCGACCATGTGCTTCACAAGATGGCTGATGGCACTGAGCATGATTGCAGATCAGGCGCACACATATGCACAGCAGGCTGTGGGAATTCTTTAAAAAAATAAAGGGTAAGTGCAGCGCAATAGGTAGAAATAAATAACTGATCAAAAAATGAATGGATAGATATCACAAATGTCCATCAGGACGAATCCATATTATGTAGGCTTCAAATGGCATGAATCAGTCTTGTATAACATCTTCACCCAAATACTCAATTGCGCTTACCAGATTCAGTGGACCTCTGCAGAGCAGAGGTCAAACTCACATGTATCCACACGTGGGTTGATGGTAATTCCTGGTGATGTCTCTGGAGGATATCACTGAAGCCTGGAGATCCAGTCATCAAGGCGAGTAGACCAGCCGTCCAGCAGGGAGATGTCAGAGATATAAGCCGCCAGATATAGGAAGATGTGGGGAAGACCGCTCCAAAGTGTCGGTGTTGCTGTTCTCACTAATCCAAGCAACATGCACGCTCCCTCGCGGTGCCTCTCTCTCTTCCTGTCCCAGCCGAGGCATATGTGATATTCCAGGCATATGTGATTACCTGTAGTGTTCAGCTTGCATATTTATCTGTGATTGGATTTATTTGTTTGCGCTGATTGTTATCCCTTTTTATTTATTGTGAGAATTCTATACCTATCTTTTGACTATTCTGACTCCGATTGTTGTGAAGCGACTATCCCTTGTGAGACCTCTATGCCTGGCCTGTATAAGATATAATCACTGAGGACAATCCTCGTCAGATAGTTTGAACTCACCAAATACTGATTCCATCCACAAGATGCTTTTATTCTGAACATCAGGTTACAGCAGATGACAGGATACAAACAGATGAATAGGTTGTAGTATTTATGCGGTCCAAAGATGATATTGTCTGTAGCTTACTATGCAGAATACATGTGCCCTGCTACATGTGGCTTGTTAGCTGCATCCATGACACAGGGAGTACAATAACAGGAAGAAGGGTGGAGCATTACATACAAAGGAAGTGCATTACCACAAAAGGTCACTAGATGGCAGCATGTGAACTAAATATAAACGTCCATAGAAATTGGTTAGGAAAACAATCTATATCAATTCCATGCCCCGTTGGGGCAGCACAGTCAAGCCAAAGTAAAGTGGACTTGATGGGGAACTAGTCTCAGTTCCCCATCAGGCTTCATCCACCCCAGTACAAAACTCCTGTGCCATTCAGTGTACAGTGGTTAGGGAAGAAAGGAGGGAGTGCGTGAATGAGTGCACTGAGAATGGAGCGTCCAGCGTGGACATTCCTTCCTCATTGCATATACGGACAGATTCACAGTCTGTGACAGGTACAGGAATCAGGCTCAAGCACTGACACTTTCAGTGCTGCACTCAAATGGGATTCTAAATGGTGCCTTTTCTTTTGTGCTTCGCTTCTTACTACAGCCGTGGATCAACCTACCCTTGTAGGAACAGCGAGACTAATTAGGATCTTCTTTATAAACAAGTGAATCTGACATTTGCCAAACATCCACAGCAGAGTGAATCTTCCAGATGCATATGTTTTAAATGACAGTGAGCCCCCAATGACGTCAGCATAATGGAATGTCTAGGGTGGAGACCGGCTATTGCAGCCATCCACCCTAATAGCACTGAAGGTGGATTTTTAAAGCGATAACATTAGGGTTGTCCCGATACCGATACCGAGCATTTGCCCAAGTACTTGTACTCGGGCAAATGCTCCCGATACTTCCGCCGATACCTGTACAGTCAGCAGTGATCGGCGTGTGGGGGAGTTACAAGCTTCTCCCCCCGCGGCTTTCAGCTGCTTTAGTGACATACAGCGGTGATCGGTGCTTGTAACTCCCCCACACACAATCACCGCTGACTGTCACCGCATCCTCCATGCCCCCTCCATTCCGCTGTCCCCCTCCGCTGTCCTTCTTCGTTCCGCTGTCCCCCTCCATTCCTCTGTCCCTCTTCGTTCCACTGTCCCCCTCCGCTGTGCCCCTCCGTTCTTCTGTCCCGCCGTTCCACTGTCCCCCTCTCTTCCTCTGTCCCCCTCTGTTCCTCTGTCCCTCTCTCTTCCTCTGTCCCTCTACGTTGTGCTGTCTCTCTCTCCATGTCCTCCTTTGTGAATGGACAGAGTCAGCTGACTCTGTCCATTCACATAACTGAAACATTGTAATCTCCTGTAATTACGATGTCTCAGTTTATGAATGGAGAGGAGCCGCTGTCTTCTCTCCATTCATTTTCAGTGCATCTGAGGCTGCAGAGAAAGGGACTGGGGAATCTCTATCCTCGGTCTCTTTCTCTGTCTTAAGGGGGAGCTATCAGGGGTCTGTTAAGACCCCTGATATCTCACCAAAGCCCCCCAAACAGGGCTGATTTAAAAAAAAAAAACACATATTGCAATAAATAAGAAAAAAAATATTATTGAAAAAATAATAAAAATGTAAATAAAAAAAACACACGGACACCGCTCACCCCCTCCCCCCCCCTAAAAAAAAAAGAAAAAAAAAGAAAGCATTGTCACATGACATTAAAAAAAAAAGTATCGGTAATCGGTATCGGCGAGTACTTGAAAAAAAAGTATCGGTACCTGTACTCGGTCCTAAAAAAGTAGTATCGGGACAACCCTACTAAAAAGCATACAGAAAGCAATCAATAATATTTTATCATCTAGGAAATACTACAACCATAACAAAGTCCATATTATTTACCTCTAGATAAATGTTTTGTTTCAAAGCCCTTCTCAAAGGAAATGGCTGCGCCTAGGAAAAACTTGTAACTTTCATTTTCGTGTATGATGCAATTTCCTTCCCGGAAGAATCCAGTTTCGTACACCAGTCCTCTCACAAAGTCAGTATGATTGTGTAATCATCAAAAAAAGGTGCTGCTTCCTGTAGAAATCTAAGCAGATATTCATACTCTGACCTTCCCGTCATACTGTGTGCGCAATTATTAGGCAAACTGTATTTTTAAGGGGTTCATTTCATTATTCAGCAACTACAGTGTTCTCAGTCAATCAAAATGTTAATAAATCTCAAACCTGAAGTTTTAAAAAAATAAAAATTTGGTTTTGGCTTTCTTAGGAGAATATCTATGTGTGCACAATTATTGGGCAACTATTAGGCCCCTTTCACACAACAAGCCCGCTCGGACCCGCCTGTCCGTTTTTCAGGCGGATCCGAGCGGGCCATCCATTGACTCCCATGGGCAGGCGGATGTCAGCGGATATGTATCCTCTGACACCCGTCTGCAATCTGATCCGCTCAAGACAGATGTACGGCGATACCTTCGCCATCCGTCTTGGCGGATCGGATGAAATCTGATGAAAACGGTGAGTGGAGACGGACCTGTCATCTGCCGACTCAGCGGGTATCAACGGATCGATCTCCCGCTGAGCTGGCGGACTCCGCTGAGCGGATCTGCCCCGTGTGAAAAGGGCTTTAAGAATTGTTATGCAACTAAATGGAAAAATGAAAATTTTCCCATCTCACTTATTTAATATTCTCACTTTAAAGCGGAGTTCCACCCAAAAGTGGAGCTTCCGCTCATTTGTCTCCTCTCCCCCTCCGGTGCCACAATTGGCACCTTTCAGGGGGGAGGGGGGACAGGATACTTGTCTTTCACAGGTATCCTGTTCCCACTTCCGGGAGTCTGGGCCGCGGCCCGTGACATCACCGCGGTGCTACCTCCTCCTCCTCCCCTTGTCACCGGGCCAGTAGGAGAGAGGAGGGGGGCCTCGTGCATGCGCAGTAGGGTTCCTGGCGTGAAGCCATAAGGCTATACTGCCGGCTTCCCTTACCTGCAATGGCGGCGGCAGCATTCAACAGCTGATGGAAACATCAGCTGTGGTGCTGACATCTCTGGACTCCAGGACAGGTAAGTGTTCGATTATTAAAAGCCAGCAGCTGCAGTATGTGCAGCTGCTGGCTTTTAATTTTTTTGGGGGGGGCGGAACACCGCTTTAACAAATGAAAATAAACAAACAACTCAAAATTTACAAATAAACACTTCTGATATTTAAAATAAAATAAAAAATCAGTGACCAATATAGCCCTCTTCTTCTTTTCAATAACAGTCATAAGCCTTCCATTCATGGAGTCTGTCATTTTCTTGATCTTCTGTGCAGCAGAAACCACAGCCTCCCAGACACTGTTCAGAGAGGTGTACTGTTTTCCTTCAAATCTCCCAATTAAGAAGGGCCCATAAGTTCTCATTCGAGTTTAGGTCAGATGAGGAAGGGCGCCATGTCATTATTCTTTCATCTTTAGGGCCTTTACGCCTTAACAGGGAGTGTTTTTTTTTTTGAAGAATGTGATTAGAGCCAGGGGTTCTAATTGGCTTCAAAAAAGGGTGGGCTTAGGGCGCAGAGCACTCCCAGTTGTGTGAGAAAAGTGAATTAATAATCACTATGCTCACACTGATCCTCCACCCGGCCAATCAGGAAGCGGGTCTTTAGACCCGTTACCCGATTGGCTAAAAGGACAGGTGATCCTATTGGATGCCTAGGAGGAAGAGGGAGGAGCTGCACCACGGTGGGAGCCATCAGTACACCACCATGATGGAGAGAGGACACAGGAGCAGCCGCCCGACAGGGGGGCTGGAGGAGTGCCGTCGGTTGCCTGCAGGGGGGGGGTTGTTTGCCACCCTCCCTAAAAAAAAAAAAAAAAAATCATCAGATACCACTGCGCAGTGGAGTACTTTAATGCATGCGATGGAGCATTGTCCTGTATAAATATCATGTTCTTCTTGAAAGATGCAGACTCTCCTGTACCAGTGCTTGAAGAAAGTGTCTTCTAATAACTGGCAGTAGGTTTGGGAATTGATTTTGAGTCCATTTCAACCCAAAAAGGTCCAACTAGCTCGTTAATACCAGCCCATACCAGCACCCCACCTCCATTTTGCTAAATTCTGAGTCGAGTGGAGCTCTGTGACTCATTACTGATCCAGACACAGACCCATCCATCTGGTGTATCAAGAGTCAATCTCATCCATAGGCGTGCGCAGCCTATTGCTTTAGGGTGTGCACCCCAAAGCTCAAACACACATGCGTATATATATATATATATATACCCTTTGCAGCTATAACAGCTTCAACTCTTCTGGGAAGAGTGTCCACAAGGTTTAGGAGTGTGTCTATGGGAATGTTTGACCATTCTTCCAGAAGAGCATTTGTGAGGCCAGGCACTGATGTTGGATGAGAAGGCCTGGCTCGCAGTCTCTTTAATGTGAAGGCCAGTCAAGTTCCTCCACCCCAAACTCGCTCATCCATGTCTTTATGGACTTTGCTTTGTGCACTGGTCCAAATCATTTGGTGGAGAGGGGATTATGGTGTGGGGTTATTTTTCAGGGGTTGGGCTTGGCCCCTTGGTTCCAGTGAAGGGAACTCTTAAGACATCAGCATACCAAGACATTTTGGATAATTGTATGCTCCCAACATTGTGGGAAGAGTTTGGGGATTGCCCCTTCCTGTGCTAACATGACTGCACACAGAGCACAAAGCAAGGTCCATAAAGACATGAACGGAGCAAGGGTGGTGGAAAATTAACTTCAAGCGCAAAAATTCACATTATAATAGTAACTAAAACATATAAAATTAAGTGCAACAATCTAAACAATAAAAATTCCAAAGTGCTATAATGGTGTGAACCTCCCAACTAAACAGTTGTTGCTTTGAAGTTAATTTGTATTGCAATTATCTGTAGAGGGATTTCCACCATGCCTGCTAAGTACAAAAAAAAAAGATGTCTTATTCTCATTTTGATGTGTATTAAATGTGAAATCACATATCACTGGAATTATTGCACTTGAAGTTAATCTGTATGCAAATATCTATAGGAGGGGTTTCCACCATCCCTGCTAAGTTGAATTTTTTTATTTATTTTTTCAGTTTGATGTGTATTATATGTAACGTTACACCGGTATTGTGGTAATATTGACGTTTATTGAGATTTCTATACATTAGATGGTTCCACAATTATTGTTAAGTTATTGATTAGTAAGTTAGCGCTGCACTCTTTTTTTTGTGGTGTGGGAACACAGAACAGTGCTTAGTGGCAGGCCTTTTACTGACACTTTTTCAATTTACCTCCAGTAGTTAATTGTAAATAGTAGTGTGGTGATTACGTATTATACTAAAGATCGGCATGTGGCATTAGTAAAAAGACGGATTTCAGTTGTGCCCCACCAGGCCGGCCCCCATAGTCAATGTGCCTAGCTGCTGAGTTCAACTGCCCATCCCTGCACTCAGTGCACTGATGGGCACTGATTGGAAGCACTGATAGGCAGCACTGATTGGCACTGATAGGTGACACTGATTGGCAGCACTCATGGGCACTGATAGGCAGCACTGATTGGCGGCACTGATGGGCACTGATAGGTGGTACTGGTTGATAGCACTGATAGGCACTGCATGGTGGCACTAATAAGTGGCACTGATTGGCACTAATTGGCAGCATTAATTGGCACTGATATGCAGCACTGATGGGCATTGATAGGCAGCACTGATGGGCACTGACAGATGGCACTGCTAGGCAACACTGATTGGCAGCACTAATCGGCACTGATAGGTGGCACTGATAGGCAGCACTGATTGGTGAAATTGGTTGGCACTAATAGGCTTTACTGATTGGCAGCACAGGTGGGCACTGATAGGAAGCACTGATGGGCACTGGTAGGCAGCACTGATAGGTGGCACTGATTGGAAGCACTGTTAGGCACTGATATGTGGCATTGGTTGGCACTGACTGGCAGCACTGATTGGCACTAAAAGGTGGCACAGATTGTCTCTGATAGGTGGCATTGGTTGGCACTGACAGGTGGCACTGGTGGGTACTGATTGTCACTGACAGGTGGCACTGATGAGCAATGATTGTCACTGACAGGTGGCACTGACATGTTGCACTGGTGGGCACTGACAGGTGGCACCGGTGGGCACTGATTGGCACTGACATGTGGCACTGACAGGTGGCACCAATAGGTGGCATTAGTTGGCAATGATAGGTGGCACTGATGAGCATTGATCTAGGAGAGGGGAAGTTTCCCATTGAGCAGTCAGCATGTAAGAGCCACTCAGTGCGTGAAACTGTAATGTAATGTCACTGCGTGCAGAGAGGAGCTGTTAGAACTTGGAGCTCATGTCGGGGGTGGGTGGGACCGAACAGCTAGCCTATCAAACACAAGCCAATGGGATAGGGGTTGGGCGGGCCGCTCCGTGTGTGGGGCTCCGCCCCTTTCTATCAGCTATCAAACACCAGTCAAAGGAATAGGGGCTGGGCGGGCCGCTCCGTGTGTATGGCTCCACCCTCTTTCTAAAGCAGCCCAATCATTGACTGGTGTTTAATAGCTGATAGAAAGGGGCAGAGCCTCTTACACGGAGTGGCCCGCCCAGCCCTTGACATCAGCGTATTTGATAGGCTAGCTGTTTGGTCCCCCCCCCGACATCAGCCCCGAGTTTTCACAGCTCCTATCTGCAAGCAGTGACATTACATTACAGTTTAAAGCACTAAGTGGCTCTAATATGCCTCCCTGACTGCTGAATGGGAACCTGCCTTACAGGCAGCTCCCTATACAGTCTCTTGCAGCATCTTACAGCAGATCTGCAGACACACATTAGGGTGTGCCCAGGCACACCCTGTGTGCACACCTATGCTCTCATCTTATCAGTCCATAAAACCTTTGAAAAAGCTGTCTTTTGATAATCCTTGGCCCAGTCTTGACGTTTCAACTTGTGTCTTGTGCAGTACTGGTTGGGTTTCAGCCTTGCTTACCTTGGCCATGTCTCTGAGCACTGAACACCTCGTACTTCTGGGCACTCCAGAAAGGTTGCAGTTCCAGAGCATGACATGGAGGATAATGGGTTCCTGGTAGCTTCATATTTGATTCCTCTCAAATCTTTGGCAGGTAATTTGCATCTTTTTTTCTCAACATGTTTTTTGTGACCCTGCTGACTATTTGCAACAAAACGTTTGATGGCTCTGTGACGGCGCCCCAATATCTTAGCAATTTCAAGAGTGCTGCATCCCTCTGAAAGACTTTTTACAATTTTTGACTTTTCAGAGTCAGATAAATCTCTTTTTTTGGCCCATTTTGCCTGAGGAACAGAAGCTGCCTAATAATTATGCACACCTTGATATAGGGCAGTGATGGCGAACCTTGGCACCCCAGATGTTTTGGAACTACATTTCCCATGATGCTCAACTACACTGCAGAGCACATGAGCATCATGGGAAATGGGAAACATCTGCAGTGCCAAGGTTTGCCATCACTGATATAGGGTGTTGATCTCCTTCGGCCACACCTTCCCTCATTACACAAATACACATCACCTGATATGCTTAAATCCAATAAGCATTCACGTTTATACAGCTTGGAGTTGGACACTATGCATAAAAATGATGTGGTAAAAATACTCACTTGCCTAATAATTGTGCACACAGTGCATTGTAGAGCTGCATGATTCTGGCCAAAATGAGAATCACATTTTTTTTTGCTTAAAGGAGTTGTAAAGGTTCCTTTTTTTAAAAAAAAATAACAAACATGTCGTACTTACCTCCACTGTGCAGTTAGTTTTGCACAGAGTTGCCCCAATCATCGTCTTCTGGGGGCCCTCAGCGGCTGTCTTGGCTCCTCCCCACAACAGCTTCCCCCCCCTTTGGGAAGCGCTCTCACAAAGGGGTTAGCTTGCGGGCGCGCTCCCGTGATTCAGTGATATATATTACTCGGCGCGCCGCGTCATTGATTTGATTGACAGCAGCGGGAGCCAATGGCTGCGCTGCTATCAATCATCAAATGAATGAGCTGAGAAGCCTGGTCAAGAAGCCAGTGCGTTCATGTTGCGGGACTTTCGAGGGCTCAAGTAAACGGGGGGCTCGGGGGCCGCTATTTTCGAAAAACATGTACCTTTACAACCCCTTTAAGCTTCTTTCACACTGGGGCACGGGCCGTGTTGACGTTAAAGTGGCGCTAGTTTTAGCGCTGTTTTAGCGGCGCTCTTAGGCCTCTAGCAGGGCACCTTTAACCCCCTGCTAGCGGCTGAAGAAAGGGTTAAAAGCGCCCATGTTGCGGCGCTGCTGAAGTGCTTTGCAGGCCCTTCGGCAGTGCTGCCCATTTATTTCAATGGGCAGGGCATTTTGGGAGCAGTGTATATACTGCTCAAACTGCCCCATAGATGGTGCTAGCAGGACTTTTTCCAACATCCTGCAAGCGCACCGCCCCAGTGTGAAAGCCCTCCGGCTTTCACACTGGGGAGGCATGGGAGGCTTTTTCAGGTGCTATTTTTAGCGCTAAAACGCCTGAAAAACACCTAAAAAAAGTATGAAAGTGGCCTAAGAATAAAGATAACGATTCTTGCAGCATAATATCATCTTTCACATTATACAAAAAAGTTGGGCTAACTTTACTGTTTAGTTTTTTATTGAATCATTAAAGTGTATTTTCCCAAAAATTGCGTTTGAAAGACCACTGCGCAAAAAGAGTGTGACATAAAATATTGCAACAACCGCCATTTTATTCTCTAGGGTCTCCACTTAAAAAATATATATTGTTTGGGGATTCATTTTCTAGCAAAAAATACAGATTTTAACTTGTAAACAACAAGTGTCAGAAAAAGGTTTAGTCTTTAAAGGGACACTAAAGCTTCAGGTTTTTAAAAAAACAGCATGTTATACTTACCTCCTCTGTGCAGTTGGTTTTGCACAGAGTGGCCCCGATCCTCCTCTTCTGGGGTCCCTCAGTAGCGCTCCTGGCTCCTCCTCTTCTTGAGTGCCCGTCGGAGAAGCGATCTCCTTCGGGCTCCTGTATCCTGCTGCTGCGTCCATTGACACAGACAGCAGAACTTGGCCCCTCCCCCTGGCCCCTGCATCATTGGATTTGATTGACAGCAGCGGGAGCCAATGGCTGCTCTGCTATCAATCTATCCAATCGGGACCCGAGACACCGGCTGGAGATGGTGTGCTCCTCCCTGTCGCGGGAAAGACCAAGTTCAGGTAAGTAAAAGGGGGGCTCGGGGGGGGCTGCAGCATCACAGGAGGTTTTTCACCTTAATGTATAGAATGCATTAAGGTGAAAAACCTTGAGGGTTTACAACCCCTTTAAGTGGTTAAAATTCCCTCATTTACAGACCCAAGTTCATTCCTTTGATCTAAAAGGATAAAGTGTTGCAATGTTTCTCCTTATCTCCATCTAAGCGATGTTGTCATAAACTTGGCAGGCTTTTTTTTTTCTTAGACAGCTGTCAGCTGTGAGCACAGAACTCTGCATAGAATTGGGAAAATGCTCTGTTACGATCGCGAGGGGGGGAAGAATCGTGATCTTTTTCTTTAATGATTAATCGTGCAGCTCTAGTGTATTGTTATCAAAATACAAACGAGTGGCCACTGCCCCCACCTATAACTGGCCTATTGCAGGACGTAGCTCTGGAAGGGTGACACATGTCAAACAAATACAAGGAGATGACCAAGCAGGGGTGGGCTCCTTCCTGGCCACCTATCCTCACTTATCCAAAAAATTCATGTGCTCCCATTGTGGAGACCTAGAAGTCAGAGTTAGGGACTACAGAAAACAGGGTGCCTTGACAGGGCCTGTAGCTTACACATGTATTTGCAAATGTGTGCAAACTAAACCTCTGTCCTTAACGCATTCTGTTAGACAGGTCAATTCGGTTGGTCGCTGGCTGGTTAGTAAGTTTGAGCTTGGAAATCTCCTTGTATTTGTTTGTGTATTGTAAGCCTGCTCAAGTGAGGAAGCTTATATATAGCATAGTTGCCAACATTCTAAAAAAAAATGTAGGGACACTTTTTTGGCTGTAGGCGGAGTCTTTTTATAATTAGGGGGCGGGGCAAGCATGTGTAGGCGTGGCACAGGGAAGTTAAAATGTGACGAAAAACGGGCGTGGTTTATGTGAAATAGTGGGCGTGTCTTAAATGGGTGTGGTTCAAAGGGGGTGTGGTTAGAGTCTGAGATGAATGAGGGATGGAGAGGGAAAGGGTCGGAGAGGGATGGAGGGACAGCAGCCCCAGATCCTACACAACAATGGAAATATGTGTATTCTAGAAAGTTTAACAATCAGCATAGTTACATACATAGTTATATAGTAGGTGAGGTTAAAAAAAGACACAAGTCCAACCTATGTGTGATTATGTGTCAATATTACATTGTATATCCCTGTATGTTGCGGTCATTCAGGTGCTTATCTAATAGTTTCTTGAAGCTATCGATGCTCCCCGCTGAGACCACTGCCTGTGGAAGGGAATTCTATATTTGCATATTCTGCATATTCTGCAAAACATATTTTGCGATTCTGACTGG
Organism: Lithobates septentrionalis; assembly: GCA_037952835.1. NCBI lineage: Eukaryota > Metazoa > Chordata > Amphibia > Anura > Ranidae > Lithobates > Lithobates septentrionalis. The sequence goes on along the minus strand of JBBDGP010001112.1, from coordinate 89,543 downwards.
GACCAAATACCAGTGCATAAGTACTTTATAGTTTGTCTCCAGAGCTATAATATTTTGTGAGGATGATTTTGTTGCGGACCAAATTTTATCCCAAGTGGATGCTTCCAAATGAAGTCCAAGGTTCTCTCCCATTTCCTCATATACAATGGTAGATCTGCATTGGGCAAAGTAATAAGGTTATTATATAATAGTGATATGAGACCTTTTGAGTGGGGATCACGTTTACATATGCGTTCAAAATGCGTGAATTCATCTAGGTTACTCTTTCCTTGTATATATGGTGTAAAAAAATTTTTGATTTGCAGATAACGAAAAAGTTCTGAATTGGGAAGCTGGTGACTATCACATAGTTCAGGGAATGTTTTACATGAGGTAGATGTTGATAAGTCACAAAGTTGAGTCAGATCAGAGGAAATCCATTTTTTAAAAGATTTTGAAAATGTGCTAGCTGGGTAGAAAAGTGGGTTTCTGATAAATAACAAGAGGGGAGCATGTGGAGATTGCAGTCTATAGGTTATTTTAAATTTATCCCAGATGTTTATTGTGTGTTTGGTAATCTTATTATTAATATTTTTATGATCAGATGGATTGGACCATATTAGATTTGTTATAGAGAATGGATCACAGTCAATTGATTCAAGTCCTACCCAATGTGGAATTTCACTTTTCCCATGGTATTTAGGGATATGTGCTATTTGAACTGCATGATAGTAAGTGGCAAAATTAGGAAATCCTAATCCACCTTTAAGCTTGGGAAGGTACAGTGTGAATTTAGGTAAGTGAGATTTCCGGGAACCCCAAATAAACTCCAGTGTTTTTCGTTGGAGGTTTCTAAGAAAGTATGCTGGAACTGGAATGGGTAACACACGAAATAGATATAAAATCTTAGGTAGTATGGTCATCTTAATGACATTTCTTTTACCTATCCATGAGATTGGTAAAAAGGACCAATGTTTAAGGAAATTTGTGATTTGCCGCAGTAGTGGGGGAAAGTTAGCCGAGAAGAGTTCAAATAAATAGGGGGTTAGATTAATTCCTAAGTAAGCCAGGCGTGATGTAGACCAAGAAAAAGGGAGGGATGTTTGTGTTTGTTGTAAAGTGTGAGGAGGTAAGGAAATATTTAAGGCTGTACATTTTTGGGGGTTGATATTAAGTCCAGATATGTGGGTAAAATGCTCTAGTTTTTTTAAAAGGTTGGGAGCAGAAATATGAGGGGAAGACATAAAAATTAATATATCGTCAGCAAATAAACATATTTTATGCTGATGGCCAGCTAAGTCTAACCCTTTGATTGAGGGGTCCATTCGAATAGCCTGAGCAAGGAGTTCAATAAGTAGGGCAAATAAAAGTGGGGAATGTGGACAGCCCTGATGTGTTCCTCTATTTATGTCAAATAAACCTGATTTGTATCCAGCATATCTAATATAGGCTTTAGGATTATTATATAATGATGAAACCCAATTAAGAAAGTGGGGACCGAAGCCCCATTTTTGTAGGATAAAATGCAAGTAGGGCCATGACACTGTGTCAAATGCTTTCTTTATATCTAACGACAGAAGACACATTGGTATTTGTCGCGTTTTAGCTGCTTGAATCAGTAGCATTGCCCTGTGTACATTATCTGCTGCTTGGCGAAAAGGTATGAAACCTTCTTGATCCTTATTTATTAGTGAGCCTATAATGTTATTTAAACGAGTCGCTAGAATTTTAGCTAATAGTTTTATATCAAGATTAAGCAAAGAAATGGGTCTATAATTAACACATGATGTTTCGTCAGACTGGGGTTTAGGTATCATCATAGCTGTTAGAGTTTCAGGGCGAAAGGATTGATTGTTAAGAAGTGAATTGAAAGCTTCAGATAGCATTGGCGCAAGGAGATGAGAATTTTTTTTACAATATAAGGCAGAAAAGCCGTCAGGGCCTGGTTGTTTGTTTCGTTTAAGGGATTTATTTGCCAATTCAACTTCTGCAGATGTAATGGGACTTTCAAGATTTTCATGTTGACTGAAAGGAATAGTTGGGAGTTTAATTTGTGAGAAAAATGTTTCTGCAGAAGATTGGTCAAAAGGTCCCTCTTTATTGTATAGGGATTTAAGGTGTTTGTGGAATGTGTGTAGGATCTTTTCTGGATTGCTGGTATAAGTATTATGGGGTAATTTTAGTCGGATCGGTTTAAATGGGTTGTCCAATGTTGTAAGAGCTCGAGCAAGAAGAGTGCCAGGCTTATTAGATTTAAGATAAAATTTGTGTTTGGAGTTATGTAAAGTTTTATCTACTGAGTCAGATAGGAAAAGATCAAGGTTTAGTCTAGCTTCATCTAACTGAGATTTGGTTTCAGGGGTAGGATTCGATTGAAAGTTTGCATGGCAAGTATTGAAGTTTATTTCTAATTTTTGTTGTATTTTCTTTTTTTCTCTTTTAAGGTATGATGCTTGGCGTAAACAAATTCCACGAAGAACAGGTTTATGTGCTTCCCATAAGGTTAATGGAGATATGTCAGGAGTTTTATTATTTTTCAAATAATCTTTTATGGCTAGTTCTAGGTCGGTAGAGTGTGATGGGTGGGATAAGGTTGAATCATTTATATGCCATGTGGGGTCTTGTGTTTTAGGTATGAGGGAAGCGAAAGTAGAAATTATTGCACAATGATCAGTCCATGTAAAGGGTATAACAGATGATGTAAGCAATTCCGGGGACATACTTATAGAAATTAGAATGTGATCAATACGGGAAAAGGATTTATGTGGATGGGAATAAAAGGAATATTGACGTTTTGTGGGATTGATTTCTCACCAGGAATCTAGCAAGGAATGTCTCTGAAGAAGTCTTTGGAACATATGAGATTGAGAGTTGGACGTGATAGGAGTTGGGGATTTAACTATAAAAGGATATAAAACTTGGTTCGAGTCACCACAGATCAAAAGTGTGCCCATTTTATGAGAATCAATTACTTGGAATAGGTGATAGAGGAAAGACGATGGACTTCTATTAGGAGCATAATAGGATACCACTGTGATCGGGGCATCACATAGATGTCCAGTAAGGATGAGATAGCGACCTTCTGGGTCTTTGATCCCAGTCTGAAGAGAAGAAGGTGTAGATCGATGAAATGCAATTAGTACTCCCCTTTGTTTAGTCTTAGCTGAAGCAGCAATGACTTGAGGATATAATGTACCAAAATATTTAGGTGTCGAGGTTTCAGTAAAATGAGTTTCTTGGAGGCACACTATATATGCCTTTGAGGAAGACAATGATCGAAAGACTTTGGTTCGGTTTTGTTGAACATTTAGACCTTGAACATTTAAGGTAAGGACATTTAAAGGAGCCATTATGATGATTTATAAAGGATATTACCAGGGGCGTAACTAGAAATAGCAGGGCCCCATAGCAAAATGTTGTATGGGGCCCCCCTGCAAACAGCCCCCCCCCCACAGCTGCCCTAGTGTCAATGCAGCGTGACCTGTGCCACATACAGCGTGACCTGTGCCCCATACAGCGTGACCTGTGCCCCATACAGTGTGACCTGTGCCCCATACAGCCCCACCTGTGCAGAGGAAGAGGCAAGCCACCCGGATCAGCAGAGAGCGGGATTGGTTGCTGTAATAGCTTTCATTTGAATTTCCTGTCTTCCCGGGGCTCATCGTCACATAGCCCCACCTCTTGGCCCGATGCCTTTGATGATGTCACACGTCCCGCATTGGATCGGCGTTCTGTCTATCAAAGGCACCGGGCCAAGAGGTGGAGCTATGTGACGTGAGCCCCGGGAACACTGGAAGTTCTAATGAAAGCTCTTACATCGGACAATTCAGCTCTCTGCTGATACGGACAGCTCGCCTCTTCCTTTCCTCTCTCTTCCCCTGGCTGGGAGACTGTGCCGGCGGTGCTCTTATCCTCACCGGGCCCCACTCGGCTGCGGGCCCCATAGCGCCCGCATGGGTCGCTATGGTGGTAGTTACGCCCCTGGATATTACAAAATATTCCATACATAAAGTGTAGATCCAAGTTCACTCCGGTGAGGAGTAAGAAAAAAGAGGAAAGTAGAAGTAGAATAGGTAAGAAGGAAGAGAAAGTGAGAATCATTATGAGACAAATAACTTACAATAACTTTAGAAGATAAAAGAATAAAACGATGGCGTTCTGAGCGTGCGAAAGTGCTAGCTCAGAAGCACAAAATCTATCCAGGGAGGCCCCTCGCACAAAAAAAAGAGTGGAGGAGAGTCCTAAGATAGAAAAATGGGGGGAGCAGTGACTGTTTCTCGGGTCCCCCACGACCTAAAAATATATTTAAAAGAAAAAATTAAGTTTGACACCCAAATATGGCAAAAATATGCAAAAAATTGTCAAGTATAAGAAAAGAATTGACATATTTTTCAACATTAGAGCAAATAAAATGTCTATAATTAAGTAAATAATTTGTAATGTTTTGCAGTTTGAACTAAAATTAAATATTTTGTTGAATTATGTCGGTTACCTCTGGGTTATCAGTTGTGGATAATGCAGTAGTGTCACTAATGGATGATAATTATAAAGTAACGGTTAATACTTATATGATAACAAAATTTACTTCTATGCAGTAAAAAGAATTTTGAACAAAATGAGATAAGATCCTCTGTTTTATTAATGAAGGAAATACGGGAAAGGGGTGGGGATGGGGGAGGGGGTGGTGTAGAATTAGAGGAGTAGGAGAGAGGGAAAAAAGGAATGTGAGATAGGGGAAGGGGAGGAGAGGGAGGTAAGAGTGTAAAGGGAATAGGGATAAATTGGATAATTTAAATATTCATTAATCCTAGTCTAGAGAGGGTTAGAAAAAAAAAAAAGAGAAGAATCTGAGGTTAAACTATGAACTATTTAAAGGAAGTAAATTTAGGATAGGTAAATGGGAATAAGTATTTAGTATCTATAGAATGGGTGAAAGACCATTTAAGTTTAAATGACCTGCAATGAAACAAGCAAAATACATTTAGTCCATTGAATCTGGAGGATCCGGGTCTGGGGAGTTGAATCGACCCCTCTTGGATGAGCTTTGTTTGTTTCTGTCATTTCCGATTTTGGAGGTATTTTGTGGAGAGCTGGATATTGTTCGTCGCCGAGGACTAGCAGATGGTCTTTCGCAAAGGTGAAGTTTTTGCAAGGTGTTCAATAATTCATCATAGGATTTGCATGAATGTTTGATGCTTTGATATGTGAAACGAAGAGAGAATAGGAAACCCCATTGATAAGGAATCTGGTGTTGTTGTAGATTTTGTAGTAAAGGTTTCATCGTGTGTCTTTTAGCAACAGTTACTGGGGATAGGTCAGCAAAGATCTGTTATGGGTGACCTTGAAAAATAAGGGTTTCTTTACTCCTTGCGGTGACCATGATTTGCTCCTTGGTGCGAAAAAAGTGAAATTTCACAATTATGTCGCGAGGAGGACCTTCTGACTTGCGAGGCGCCAAAGCTCTATGTATTCTGTCTATTTCCAGCCTCTCAATAGAAATTGACGGTGTTAAATCTTGAAATAGGGCGGTAATTGTTGATGGAAGGTCAATAATAGACTCAGGAATACCGCGTATGCGGATGTTCGAGCGCCGTGCTCTATTTTTGAAGTCCTCCAAACGCGTTTGCAGCAATAGATTTTCGTTTTTAAGAGAGTCCAATTCATTTTCATGAGTCATTATATTAGTTTCCATGTCTTCCATTTTATTTTCTAAATCAGCGGTGCGCTGACCTAAGTCACAAATTTCTTTAGTCAATTTTTCAGTTATATGGTCGGAGGTCAGCTTTAAGGCTTTCTGCAGCATTTTCTCTATTTGATTTAGCACAATTGGATGTAATGAATCTGTTAGTTGTTGCTGAGAGGTGGTGCTGTATTCAGTGTCTGTGCCATACATTACATGAGGTAAAGGTTGCTGCCTGTCAGCGCGAGATGTGCCTGTGTGAGGAGATTTAGGCTGCGCCATCTTACAGAAGCCTCTGGGGAGATTATCTTTGAGGGATTTTGTTTTATTTTTCCCGCGGGTGGCTCCTAAAACCATATCAAGATATACCCAGGGCACTGGGGAAGATGTGGGTAAGCTTTATATCTAATTTACCCTTACATACGGGGTGTATATGATGGCCATGAAGTCCCGAGAAAAGCAGAGCTTCAGTGGGACATGTCCGTCGCCGTCAGCTCCGCGCATGCGCCCCGATCTATGATTTTTATCATGACTGCGATATTGCTGCGGACACATTGGACACATTTTTGGGACAATTCACATTTATACAGCGATCCGTGCTATAAAAATGCATTGATTACTGTATAAATGTGACTGGAGGGGTTAACCAGGAGGGGGCGCTGTAGGGTTAATTATGTTCCTAGGGAGTGATTGTAACTGTAGGGGGAGGGGACGCACAAGGGGAGGAGACCGATCTGTGTTCCTCTGTACAAGGAACACACCATCGGTCTCCTCCCATCTGACAGGACGTGGATCTGTGTTTACATACACAGATCCACGGTCCTGCTCAGTTACCGGGCAATAGCGGGTGCCCGGCGGACATTGCGGCCGCCGGGCACGCGCACTGGGACCCGAGTGACGCGGAGGGTGCGCGCGCCCCCTGGGGGGCATGGAAGGCCGTCACGTCATATGACGGCGGCCCAGGATAACAGCTAGACCGTCCAGCCGTCATATGACGGTGGGCGGGCAGCAAGTGGTTAAATATATTTTTTTATATATAATTGTATAATATTCAACTTTTTCATTAATATCATGAATTTATATGAATCTTCTGCCATTATCGGCATCTTTAGCACAAGAAAAGCTCAAGAAAAATGCATCCCTTTAAATTATAGTCACATGACCTATGAAAAACATACCATAAGCACAGTAAAATTGCAGCAAATTTGTATGTGTTTTTAGCACCATTATTGGCACCTTTTTCTTTATCGACAAAATGCCCAAAACGCCATTTTTGGCCGATGTGTTTCGGCCGCCAAAATTTTGGTGCATCTCTGTCTATGATGATTCATTCTCTTCTTGGGTTGGGTTTGTCCATAGGTGTGCGCAGCCTATTGCATTAGGCTGTGCACTCCAAAGCTCAAACATACATGCGTATATATATATCTAGATATATATATATATATATATATATATATATATCTAGATATATATATATATATATGTATATATATATACACACACACACACATATACACTGTATTACCAGAAGTATTGGTGGGACACCTGCCTTTACACGCACATGAACTTTAATGGCATCCCAGTCTTAGTCCGTAGTGCTCAATATTGAGTTGGCCCACCCTTTGCAGCTATAACAGCTTCAACTCTTCTGGGAAGACTGTCCACAAGGTTTAGGAGTGTGTCTATGGGAATGTTTGACCATTCTTCCAGAAGCCCATTTGTGAGGTCAGGCACTGATGTTGGATGAGAAGGCCTGGCTTGCAGTCTCTTTAATGTGAAGGCCAGTCAAGTTCCTCCACCCCAAACTCGCTCATCCATGTCTTTATGAACTTTGCTTTGTGCACTGGTCCAAATCATTTGGTGGAGGGGGGATTATGGTGTGGGGTTGTTTTTCAGGGGTTGGGCTTGGCCCCTTCGTTCCAGTAAAGGGAACTCTTAAGACATCAGCATACCAAGACATTTTGGATAATTTTTCCCAACGTTGTGGGAAGAGTTTGGGGATGGCCCCTTCCTGTTCTAACATGACTGCACACCAGAGCACAAAGCAAGGTCCATAAAGACAAGAACGGAGCAAGGGTGGTGGAAAATTAACTTCAAACGCAAAAATTCACATTATACAGTAATAGTAACTAAAACATATAAAATTAAGTGTAACCATCTAAACAATAAAAATTCCAAAGTGCTTTAATGGTGTGAACCTCCCAACTAAACAGTTGTTGCATTGAAGTTAATTTGTATTGCAATTATCTGTAGAGGGGTTTCCACCATGCCTGCTAAGTTAAAAAAAAAAAAATGTCTTATTCTCATTTTGATCTGTATTAAATGTGAAACCACATATCACTGGAATTATTGCACTTGAAGTTAATCTGTATGCAAATATCTATAGGAGGGGTGTCCACCATCCCTGCTTTCATTTTTTAATTTTTTTTTTCAGTTTGATGTGCATTATATGTGACGTTACATATCACCGGTATTGTGGTAATATTGACGTTTATTGAGATTTCCATACATTAGAGGGTTCCACAATTATTGTCAAGTTATTGATTAGTAAGTTAGCGCTGCACTCTTTTTTGTGGTGTGGGAACACATAACAGTGCTTAGTGGCAGGCCTTTTACTGACACTTTTTTAATTTACCTCCAGTCGTTTATTGTAAATAGTAGTGTGGTGATTACGTATTATACTAAAGATCGGCATGTGGCATTAATAAACAGCCGGATTTCAGCACCCCATAGACAAGGTGCCTAGCTGCTGAGTTCAACTGCCCATCCTGGCACTCAGTGCACGGATGGGCACTGATTGGAAGCACTGATAGGCAGCACTGATAGGCAGCACTGATTGGTGACACTGATTGGCAGCACTCATGGGCACTGATAGGCAGCACTCATGGGCACTGATAGGTGGTACTGGTTGGTAGCACTGATTGGCAGCACTGATAGGCACTGCATGGTGGCACTGATAAGTGGCACTGGTTGGCACTAATTGGCAGCACTGATTGGCACTGATAGGCAGCACTGATGGGCACTGATATGCAGCACTGATAGGCTGCACCGATGGGCACTGATTGTCACTGATAGATGGCACTGCTAGGCAACACCGATTGGCAGCACGGATAGGTGGCACTGATTGGTGGCATTGGTTGGCACTAATAGGCTTTACTGATTGGCAGCACAGGTGGACACTGCTAGGAAGCACTGATGGGCACAGATTTATGGCATTGTTTGGCACTGATGGGCACTCATTGGCAGCACTGATAGGCAAAACTGATGGGTACTGATAGGCAGCACTGATGGGCACTGATAGACAGCACTGATGGGCACTTATAGGCAGCACTGATAGGTGGCACTGATTGGAAGCACTGTTGGGCACTGATGGACACTGATAGGTGGCATTGGTTGGCACTGACGGGCGGCACTGATTGGCACTGAAAGGTGGCATGGATTGTCTCTCATAGGTGGCATTGGTGGGCACTGACAGGTGGCACTGATGAGCATTGATTGGCACTGACAGGTGTCACTGATATGTGGCACTGGTGGGCACTGACAGGTGGCACTGATAGGTGGCATTAGTTGACAATGATAGGTGGCACTGATGGGCATTGATCTAGGAGAAGGGAGGTTTCTCATTGAGCAGTCAGCATGTAAGAGCCGCTCAGTGCGTGAAACTGTAATGTAATGTCCCTGCTTGGTGGGAGGAGCTGTTAGAACTTGGAGCTGATGTCGGGGGTGGGTGGGACCGAACAGCTAGCCTATTAAACACAAGCCAATGGGATAGGGGCTGGGCGGGCCGCTCCGTGTGTGGCTCCGCCCCTTTCTATCAGCTATCAAACACCAGTCAAAGGAATAGGGTCTGGGCAGGCCGCTCCGTGTATATGGCTCCACCCCCTTTCTTAAGCAGCCCAATAATTGACTGGTGTTTAATAGCTGATAGAAAGGGGCGGAGCCACTTACACGGAGTGGCCCGCCCAGCCCTTGACATCAGCGTGTTTGATAGGCTAGCTGTTTGGTCCCGCCCACCCACGACATCAGCCCCGAGTTTTCACAGCTCCTATCTGCAAGCAGTGACATTACATTACAGTTTAAAGCACTAAGTGGCTCTTACATGCCTCCCTGACTGCTGAATGGGAAACTGCCTTACAGGTAGCTCCCTATACAGTCTCTTGCAGCATCTTACAGCAGATCTCCAGACACACATTAGGGTGTGCCCAGGCTATGGGTTTGTCATATGATTCTCCTCATCATTCACAGCAATGTCCCGACTCCATTCACAGCTGCAGCAGAGATTCTTTCTCTGGGGTCATCATGTGATAACCTTCAGTCCTCGCGGGAGGGATTCCAACTGTTTCAGTTCTCTTTCAGCTTCTTCTGACAAGCGAATGTCCCTGAGTCTAGAAGAGAAGATAGAAATAATCAGCAGATCTCAGCAGATTAATTTAATTTCCTTTATTCTCTGAGGTTCAATAATGAGAGCTATGTACGATTTTTATTATTATTCTTCACAGGTATAATTACTGATAAAGGACCTCCTGCCAAATGTCTGACTTTAGAACTTTATGTAAATCCTTCAGCAATCAGGTTCTGTCTTTTTCTATGGTAAGTCATACAATGTAAAGCAGACACTGAACACAGAGATCAGAGATTATATGAATCCATGAAACTACAGCTCTATCCCTCTATCCATAATCATTTATATCAGGGTGTATGTTATAACCTGCACAGACTGATGGACAGATACACACAATGACATGATGATGAATGGACACTGACTGATACATGCAGATTGTCAGGATGTACAGACATACAGTATCTCACAAAAGTGAGTAATCCCCTCACATTTTTGTAAATATTTTCTTCTATCTTTTCATGTGACAACACTGAAGAAATGACACTTTGCTACAATGTAAAGTAGTGAGTGTACAGCTTGTATAACAGTGTAAATTTGCTGTCCCCTTAAAATAACTCAACACACAGCCATTAATGTCTAAACTGCTGGCAACAAAAGTGAGTACACCCCTAAGTGAAAATGTCCAAATTGGGCCCAATTGGCCATTTTCCCTCCCCGATGTCATGTAACTAGTTAGTGTTACAAGGTTTCAGGTGTGAATGGGGAGCAGGTGTGTTCAATTTGGTGTTATCACTCTCACTCTCTCATACTGGTCACTGGAAGTTCAACATGGCACCTCATAGCAAAGATCTTTCTGAGGATCTGAAAAAAAAGAATTATTGCTCTACTTAAAGATGGCCTAGGCTATAAGAAGATTGCCACAACCCTAAAACTGAAGCTGCAGCACGGTGGCCAAGACCATACAGCGGTTTAACAGGACAGGTTCCACTCAGAACAGGCCTGGCCATGGTCGACCAAAGAAGTTGAGTGAACGTGCTCAGCATCATATCCAGAGGTTGTCTTTGGGAAATAGACGTATGAGTGCTGCCAGCATTGCTGCAGAGGTTGAAGGGGTGGGGGGTCAGCCTGTCAGTGCTCAGACCATACGGCACACACTGCATCAAATTGGTCTGCATGGCTATTGTCCCAGAATGAAGCCTCTTCTAAAGATGATGCACAAGAAAGCCTGCAAACAGTTTGCTGAAGACAAGCAGACTGAGGAAATTGATTACTGGAACCATGTCCTGTGGTCCGATGAGACCAAGATAAACGTATTTGGTTCAGATGGTGTCAAATGTGTGTTGCGGCAACCAGGTGAGGAGTACTGTTGAAAGACAAGTTTGTCTTGCCTACAGTCAAGCATGGTGGTGGGAGTGTCATGGTCTGGGGCTGCATGAGTTCATTGAAGGAACCATGAATGCCAACATATACTGTGCCATACTGAAGCAGAGCATGATCCCCTCTCTTTGGAGACTGGGCCGTACTCCAACATGATAATGACCCCAAACACACTTCTAAGATGACCACTGCCTTGCTTAAGAAGCTGAGGGTAAAGGTGATGGACTGGCCAAGCATGTCTCCAGACCTAAACCCTATTAAGCATCTGTGGGGCATCCTCAAATGGAAGGTGGAGGAGCACAAGGTCTCTAACATCCACCAGCTCTGTGATGTTGTCATGGAGGAGTGGAAGAGGACTCCAGTGGCAACCTGTGAAGCTCTGGTGAATTCCATGCCCAAGAGGGTTAAGGCAGTGCTGGAAAAATAATGGTGGTCACACAAAATATTGACACTTTGGGCCCAATTTGGACATTTTCACTTAGGGGTGTACTCACTTTTGTTGCCAGTGGTTTAGTCGTTAATGGCTGTGTGTTGAGTTGTTTTGAGGGGACAGCAAATTTACACTGTTATACAAGCTGTACACTCACTACTTTACATTGTACCAACGTGTAATTTCTTCAGTGTTGTCACATGAAAAGATAGAATAAAACATTTACAAAAATGTGAGGGGTGTACAGAGAGAGAGAGAGAGAGAGAGAGAGAGAGAGAGAGAGAGAGAGAGAGAGAGAGAGAGAGAGAGACTTTAAGAACTTTAAGAATTTATAATATGCTTGATTTGTTTTTTCCTTCTTGGATGGCTTGTTTCAATTCCTGGGAAATCAGAACTGTTGGATATGTGACGACACAAACTACTCATAAGAACACAGAAAGATGCTCAAAATAGGCCTTCGTACCAAAACCAGTCTGAACTGACCAGATACTGCTGAATTCAATTTTTTTGCCAGTCACAAGAAGTATACAACCATTTAACTGTTCCCTTGCTACCAAGAAGATATGAATGCTGATTGGACTAAACTATACGGTCACACTTATAATGCCCCGTACACACGGTCGGATTTTCCGATGGAAAATGTCCGATCGGAGCGTGTTGTCGGAAATTCCGACCGTGTGTGGGCTCCATCAGACATTTTCCATCGGATTTTCCGACACACAAAGTTGAACAGCAGGAGAAAAAATTGTCCGACAACAAAATCCGTTGTCGGAAATTCCGATCGTGTATACACAAATCCGACCGACAAAGTGCCACGCATGCTCAGAATAAATAAAGAGATGAAAGCTATTGGCCACTGCCCCGTTTATAGTCCCGACGTACGTGTTTTACGTCACCACGTTCAGAACGATCGGATTTTCCGACAACTTTGTGTGACCGTGTGTATGCAAGACAAGTTTGAGCCAACATCCGTCGGAAAAAATCCTAGGATTTTGTTGTCGGAATGTCCGAACAAAGTCCGACCGTGTGTACGCCCTATAACACGCCTAGACCTTATGCATTTTTATATGTATAAAATTGTATAGCCTGTAGATGTAACCTCAGAAACACTTTCACTTTACTGCTTTATTGAGAACTGTGTATTGTGTTTCTCCACTGCAGTGTCTGGAATAAAAGCACCGTTTCCTTTTTATCTATTTGGGTTCACTGTCTCGTCAGAAAAAGGTCTTGATTTGGAGACTCCCTAACCTGATTTAACATTTCTCTGAACAGTCCTTTTTGTAATTTTGGGGGGAAAGAGGGTTAGGGCCAGGACACCCTTAAGTAGTTGTAGGTTCAATTGGCAGACTCCTAGACTTCAATAGGAGGACAGCCGTACAAGGAAAGGGCACAGAAAGGCCCTACACAAGCACGTGCAGGAATGCTGTCTCCTATGGCAACAGTCTTTAACAGTTCCTAACCCAAACGTAACAGTTTCTTTCAGCTTCACTACAACTGCCTTTTGTAGTTCAACACTGAGCTCCTGGTCTCTCACTAGACCCTCTGATTCACTGACTCTGAATCGCTTGAGCTCCTCCAATCTCTGCAGTGGTATCTGCCCCTCAAGTGTCACCCACGCTTCCCTGCTGGGTCCCTAGCTTGGCACTCCAGATACTTCTAAAGCCTCACCCCTGCTGACCGTCTCGGTCCCTTGCTTGACTCACAAGGCTGCTCTGTAAGCGTCACCTCTGCTGGTTGGGTCCCCGACTTGATCACTGCCTGAAGTTTCCCGACTCTCCACTGTGCCCGTTCGGTGAGAGTGCTGCTCCGGTACTTGCTTCAGTTACTCACTGTGGTGCCTGGTAATAAGATGTTTGATCCCTTAGTGGTGACAGCTTCCCTTCTACCTCTGACCATGACAGGTTCCCTGGCCTGCAGAACTGTCACTTCTGGTTGGACTGCAAGCCGCAATCTCAACCCTGTGCTGCCTTCTTACTTCTGGATAGGCCCTCACACAGCTTGGCACCTTCACACCCCCAGGATAGGCCCAATCTCTGGTCTAGCAGCCTACGACACACGTCCACCCAGACAGCCGTCCAGGTGGCACAGAACATAGATCACCTGACTCCACCCGAATATATAGGCTCTCTCAGCAGGCCAAGGGATTAAAGAAAACCCCTGCCTATTGGCTAAGACACCACATATACCCATAACCTGACCTTGGGTTTACCTTCTCATATCTAGTACCACCAAGTGCCACCTAGTGGTAGAAGAGAAAAGTACAAGGCCAAACTTAGGGAGAAATCAATGGATCTCTAACAACTAACCAGGGTAATTACTCCTGGTGAGTAAATTTGTGAGGAGCATCCCTGACTAAGCCCTAGGGTGCTACATATATATTACAGATGGTGCACCCCTTACCTGATCCCCCCATGTGTGTCCTGGGCTTACCTGTCCTCTTCAGGAGACAAAGACATCCATCAGTGTTGTCAGGATGGTGAGTGAAGAGAAGACAAAAACATTTGTCTCTCAATCTTCCCTAAGAGCAATGAATTCAGAATCTCTGAGCACTTCCAGATTTACAGCTTTCAGATTGTGGCAGGAAAAACATCTGATTAGGTCCAAGCTGTACTTGATCTATGGTGTGCAGAGGAAGCATTACTGGACCAAATGACCCCAGATGCCTTCATAACGAGTAGATTGTTGCCATTTCATATCTGCACCTAATTTTGGTATCTATTTACCCGACTTAGTCTCATCTTTTATAATTTTCAGAAATGTGTTATATTTTATTTTCTTTGTGTGCAATTAAATTAATGTGAATACATTTTTACTGAATATATAGCCTTGATAAACAGTTACCATAATGTCATGTGCCAAACAAGTTTTTATTCTACAGGTCTTTAGCTTTCAGAAAATGTATAATGGGGTTCTCCATCAGGCAAAGGCTTAAATTATATTTATAGCCATGAACAAAACATTACATTTACATATTTAAGCTTAAAGTCCTTACATGTGGTGGCTGCATTAGTTTTATTTTTTAGAAAGTACATAAAGCACCTGTTGATCTTACTAGAAATCTCATGTCCTTATTTTTTTCTTATCAGCAAACAGTAATGTTAGTTTCCTTCCAAGCAATTGTCTATTTACACTCCAGGTAATGGAGATGATGACTGAAGACATGTTTGTATTCCAAATCATTTGCACAGTCTAGGTCAGTGATGGTGAACCTTGGCACCCATGATGTTTTGGAACTACATTTCCCAGGATGCTCATGCACTCTGCAGCATAGTTGAGCATAACGGGAAATGTAGTTCCAAAACATCTGGGGTGCCAAGGTTCATCATCACTGGTCTAGGTTGACAACACTATTCCTCCATATACACAGTGCAGTCAGTGTTGTCACCCTAGGGTAGGAAGTGTCTTACTGGCAGGATCAGCAGGAGAAGATAAAGGGAAAAAGGAAGAAAAGTCTGAAATAAGGAAATGAATGCCTCAAACCCATCTTAGGACTGATAAACTGCAAAGTATTACATTTCTGGGGTTTAGATATCCTTTAACCACCTCCAGCCCAAGCCAGTTCTGACATTTTTCTCCTATATGTTAAAAATCAGCATTTTTATGCTGGAAAATGACTCTGCTGGAAAATATATACATTATTTTTTTTTTTTAAGAAGGAGCTTGGCACTCCAGATACTTCTCAAGTAGGGATGAACTTCGAGTTCGAGTCGAACTCATGTTCGACTCGAACATCCGCTGTTTGCCAGTTCGACGAACAGAGAACAATTTGGGGTGTTCGCGGCAAATTTGAAAGCCACGGAACACCCTTTAAAAGTCTATGGGAGAAATCAAAAGTGCTAATTTTAAAGGCTTATATGCATGGTATTGTCATAAAAAGTGTTTGGGGACCTGGGTCCTGCCCCAGGGGACATGGATCAATGCAAAAAATAGTTTTAAAAACAGCCGTTTTTTCAGGAGCACTGATTTTAATAATGCTTAAAGTGAAACAATAAAAGTGTAATATTCCTTTAAAAATTTCGTACCTAGGGGGTGTCTATGGTATGCCTGTAAAGGGGCGCATGTTTCCCGTGTTTAGAACAGTCTGACAGCAAAATGACATTTCAAAGGAAAAAAAGTCCTTTAAAACTACTCGCGGCTATTAATGAATTCTTGGTCTGACAATACACATAAGAGTTCATTGATAAAAATGGAATGAGATTTCCCCACATGGGAACCCCGAACCAAAATTTAAAAAAAATGGCGTGGGGGTCCCCCTAAATTCCATACCAGGCCCTTCAGGTCTGGTATGGATATTAAGGGGAACCCCGGCCAAAATAAAAAAAAAAAAAGGCGTGCGGATCCCCCTCAAAATCTATACCAGACCCTTCAGGTCTGGTATGGATTTTAAGGGGAACCCCGCGCCAAAATTTTTTAAAAAATGGCATGGGGTCCCCCCAAAAATCCACACCAGACCCTCATCCGAGCACGCAACCTGACAGGCCGCAGGAAAGGAGGGGGATGAAACAGTGCCCCCCTACTGAACCGTACCAGGCCACATGCCCTCAAAATTGGTAGCCCCCCAAAGCACCTTGTCCCCATGTTGATGGGGACAAGGGCGTCATCCCCACAACCCTTGCCCGGTGGTTGTGGGGGTCTGCGGGCAGGGGGCTTATCGGAATCTGGAAGCCCCCTTTAACAAGGGGACCCCCAGATCCCGCCCCCCCTCTGTGAAATGGTAAGGGGGTACCCCTACCATTTCACAAATAAACTGTCAAAAATGTTAAAAATGACAAAGAGACAGTTTTTGACAATTCCTTTATTTAAAGTCTTATTTTTTCCATCTTCTTTCTTCTATCTCTCTTTGGTTTCTTCCTCCATCTTCTTCTTCTGGTTCTTCTGGTTCTTCCTCCAGTGTTCCCGTCCGGGATCTTCCTCCGCGGCATCTTCTTCCCTTCTTCTTCTCAGGCCGCTCAGCATCCATAATGGAAGGCTCCCGCTGTGTGACGCTTCTTGTCTTCTGACAGTTACGTAACGGGTGACACTGCCCCCCTCTGACATCACGGGGAATGTCACAGGGAAGTCCCCGTCAAGTCCCTGTGCGTCAGAGGGGGTGGGGTCACCGGGTGGCCCCGCCCTCCATTATTTAAGAACCGTCAGAAGACGAGAAGCGTCACACAGTGAGAGCCTCCCATCATGGATGCGGAGCAGCCCGAGAAGAAGAAGGGAAGAAGAAGCCGCAGAGGAAGATGACGGACGAGAACAGCGGAGGAAGAACCATAAGAACCATAAGAAGAAGATGGAGGAAGAAACCGAAGGTAGATAGAGGAAATAAGATAGAAGAAAGGAATTGTCAAAAACTGTCTCGTCATTTTTAACATTTTTTGACAGTTTTTTTGTGAAATGGTAGGGGTACTTTTGTACCCCCTTACCATTTCACACAGTGGGGGTGGGATCTGGGGGTCCTCTTGTTAAAGGGGGCATCCAGATTCTGATAACCCCCCCGCCCGCAGACCCCCACAACCACTGGGCAAGGGTTGTGGGGATGAGGCCCTTGTCCCCATCAACAAGGGGACAAGGTGCTTTGGGGGGCTACCCCAAAGCACCCTCCCAATGTTGAGGGCATGTGGCCTGGTACAGTTCAGGAAGGGGGCTCTCTCTCGTCCTCCCTCTTTTCCTGCGGCCTGCCAGGTTGCGTGCTCGGATAAGGGTCTGGTATGGATTTTTGGGGGGACTCCACACCATTTTTTTTAATTTTGGCGCGGGGTTCCCCTTAAAATCCATACCAGACCTGAAGGGTCTGGTATAGATTTTGAGGGGGACCCCCAAGCCATTTTAAAAAAAAATTTGGCCGGGGTTCCCTTTAATATCCATACCAGACCTGAAGGGCCTGGTATGGAATTTAGGGGGACCCCCCACGCCTTTTAAATTTTGGTTCGGTGTTCCCCTGTGGGGAAATCCCATGCCGTTTTTATCAATGAACTTTTATGTGTTTTGTCAGACCGACAATTCATTAATAGCCGCGAGTAGTTTTAAATGACTTTTTTTCATTTTGCTGTCAGACTGTTCTAAACACGGGAAACATGCGCCCCTTCACAGGCATACTATAGACACCCCC
Source organism: Lithobates septentrionalis (assembly GCA_037952835.1). Lineage (NCBI taxonomy): Eukaryota > Metazoa > Chordata > Amphibia > Anura > Ranidae > Lithobates > Lithobates septentrionalis. The sequence goes on along the minus strand of JBBDGP010001112.1, from coordinate 71,641 downwards.
CAGGTACGAAATTTAAAGGAATATTACACTTTTATTGTTTCACTTTAAGCAAAATCACTGCTCCCGAAAAAATGGCCGTTTTTAAAAGTTTTTTTAAAACTTTTAAAACTTTTTTTTGCATTATCCATGTCCCCTGGGGCAGGACCCAGGTCCCCAAATACTTTTTATGACAATTACTTGCATATAAGCCTTTAAAATTAGCACTTTTAGCACAATTATTCATGTTCGAGTCCCATAGACTTTAACGGTGTTTGCGTGTTCGAACAAATTTTTTGCCTGTTCGCATGTTCTGGTGTGAACCGAACAGGGGGTGTTCAGGTCATCCCTATTCTCAAGCTTCATCCCTGCTGACCGCCTCGGTCCCTGACTTGACTCAAAATGCTGATCTGCAAGCGTCACCTCCTCTGGTTGGGTCCCTGACTTGATCACCACCGAAGAAGCCATGGAGAATAGGATGGTTGTTTTTGCAATTTTTTATGTTGCGCAATATTTGGGCAGCGGATTAACAAACTTACACTTTAATGAATTTTAGTGCACACAAGCACAATAGAATACCAAATTTTTTGGTCAAGTAAAAAAGGATGTTACACCAAGTAAATAGATACCTAACGTGACACACTTTAAAACTGTGTATGCTGACAAACTACGATACCTAAAAACCTTCATAGGCAATGCTTTAAAAGCTTTTACAGGTTACTAGTTTTGAGTTACACAGGAGGTCTGTCACTAGAAATGTTGCTTTCATGCTGATGTTCATGATGATACCTCATATTTACCTATGTGTGTGTATGTGAACATGGGGGAATAGGGGCATTTTCCATTTTTATCATTAATTTTATCATTTATTTTATTACATCTTTTGACATTGCATCTTTATTTTATTTTTGGCACTTTATTGCTATCGCAAGGGATGAACAGCATCCTTTGTGATAGCATGAGCCGTAACAGGTCCTCTTTATGGAGAGATCTTGGATCTATATTAGACCCCATATCTCTTCTATGCTATCCATTGCATATGGTCATATCAAGATCGGTTTGATCAGATGAGTTTCCAGCTAGTGAAAAATCCAAATCCAGAAGTGGTGGAATCCTTGTCACTTCTGGTTTCTGACATCACAAAGGGGTGGGAACAATGGAGGTTCCTCTCACTCTGTGTAGGGCATCTGATCTGATGAGTTGCATTGATACCGAGCTCCCTGGTGGAGCGGAAGAGCCCAGTAAAGGCGGCAGGTGGCAGGGGGAGGGGATCTTCTCCTCTACCTGTAAAAGTGATCAGGTAACTGTACAGTGGGTATAGAAAAGAATCATCTCCCTTTAAAATAATAACATTTTGTTGCTTTGTAGCCTGAATTGAAGACAGACACAATTTTTGTTTTATCCAGCTGTGTTTTCTCAGTGCAACTTATAACATCCAAGTTAAAGATATAACACCAAAACATCAGAAAAAATGTAAAAAATTCAAAATCAGAATCACTGAGTTGGAAAAAGGATCACCCCCTCTAATCAGGTGTAGGTAATATTAGCGAACAATATTCACTGCTCAAGGCCTGAAGAAGGGGGGAGACCTTTCCCCCAAAAAGGCATTGGCTGTATTTGATCTTAAACAACATACATTTCAAAAAGACTTTTAAATTAGATGAGCTTTTGTAATAGGCGCTTCGCAATACCTACTACAGAGTTTATTCTGATGACATTGTCATATATTTATATTATTAGCTGTCCAGCAGTTATATTGGCAAAGCAATTGCATTTATGTTTATTTTCTGTTTATTGTCATTATTCTAATTGTTTATTGTTTTGCTGCCTCCTATGGTTACTGTTTATATTGCACTCATATTTTCTGTATCCTCCCCTCTATGTGTATGAAGTCATTTTCCTTTCCTTCATTGTGAGTTCCTGCTATCCTTCCTGCAACACATACACTGAAATTAGGAAAAAATATTCCTTTTAACCATTTCAAATACCGACATCTACAACATCATATAGTTTGCCTGAACCTTCTGTGTGCAATAAAAAAAATCAGGGATGCCGAGTGTTTGGTAAGTTCATCTATTCAATGAGATTGTCTGCAGTGATCGTCTCTGCTCCATTCAACCCAGACATTCAGATCTCAGGGAGAGAAAAGTCACTATTATAACAATTGAAGTCGGAATATTTACAAGTTTTGGATATAAAACAGTCCCAGAATATTATTGTCTCAGTCAGTCCTATTATACTCACCGTAATTCTTCTATACAGCTTGTTGTCAGAGCTTCCATCAGATCACCGATATTAAGACCCTCCTGATTCTTCCCAGACAGGTTCAGTCTCCTCAGTCTCTGGTTATTTCTAATTCCAGATGCCAGGTGGGGACAGGAACTGTCTGTCAGTTGATTATTATCCAAACTGTAGAAGAGAAGAATGTTACCTGAAGAAAATGAATTTCTCCCCAGGAATGAATGTAACTATTCTCTACATGAATGGAACGCATTTCTCTTTATTGGAATCATTTATATTAGATCACTTTATAAAACTCCAGGACATGAAAACCGCCAATATTGTCCTCCCTGTGTAGAGACGGTGATATCTCCATACACAGGATGACCACAAGATACCACTGACATGACTCGTATTGTGCTATAATCTCCTTGTGTATGGAGCATGAATGGTATCAGTAGACAGTGGGCTCAATTCACAAAATGGTATCGTCATCTTTAACCACTTGAAGACCAGGCTTTTTCTGTCTTAAATCATTTTTTTTTTTGCTAGAAAACTACATATAACCCCAAAACATTATACATTTTTTAGCAGATATCCTACGGAATAAAACGGTGACCATTGCAATTTTCTATCTTTCACAGTATTTGTTATGCTAAAAAAAGACAGCTTATCATGTTACACTTTAAAATTGCACACGCTAATTGAATGGTGTCAAATTATGGAACTTAAAAATCTACATGGGCAGAGGAGGTCTAGTGCTAGAATTATTGCTCTCGCTCTAATGTTCGTGGCGATACCTCACATGTGTTGTGCAAATACTGTTTACATATGTGCGCGTGATTTTATTTATCTTACTTTTTATTTTTACACTGTCCCTTTATTTATTTTTTACTTTTATTCCTATTGTAAACATCCTTTATAATAGAATTAAGAATGAAAGGGTCTCTTTATGGGGAGATATGGGGTCAAAAAGACCCCAAATCTCTTCCTTATCTTTACAAAGCAAAATATCAAAAACATTCTTTTTTTAATCTATGCTTTAAAGAAGAAATGCATTTACTTCCAGCCTGGGCTGGAAGTAAATTTGAGATGTTGATCTGGTCCTCCAAGACCATAGAGGCGATCAAAGAGTATTTACTGAAGGAATGGATTATGTCACTGAATATTTATTTTGATTGGTATTTATTGTATATACACATACACGGTGAAGTAATATTGATTTTCTGAGAGGCTCAGCCAATATATACACATTTTTACTGAATAGTTGTGGGAACACAATAATTTGGCTTGCTGCTATCGGACTACACTTGTTATTAGGAACACAGAAATTATAGCGGAGTTCCAACCAAAAATGGAACATCCGCTTTTCAGCTTCCTCCCCCCCTCCGGTGTCACATTTCAGGGGGGAGCAGATACCTGTCTAATGCAGGTATTTGCTCCCACTTCCGCGCATAGATTGCTGCAGTAACCGCGGCGATCTACGCTATGTTGGCCCCTCCTCCGTCCCCCCCGCTGTCTTCTGGGAGACACACAGGTCCCAGAAGACAGCAGGGACCAGTGAGATCACGCAGCGCAACTTGCGCATGCGCAATAGGGAACCAGGCTTTGAAGCCACAAGGTTTCAATTCCTGATTTCCTTACCAAAGATGCCGGTGCCTGCCCCCGGGAGCCGCGGGATAGATCGGCTTCGGATGAGGACATCGCGGGCGCCCTGGACAGGTAAGTGTCCTAATATTAAAAGTCAGCAGCTGCAGTATTTGTAGCTGCTGACTTTTAATTTTTTTTTTCAGTGGAACTCCGCTTTAAGGGAGCGTGGGATTATACAGACTAGTTTATTAGGACAAAAAGTCTCTTAATGGTAGAATAAACAGAAGATTAAGGAAAAGAATGCCTCAAACACATCTTAAGACTGATAAACTGCAATATATTACATTTCTGGGGTTTAGATATGCTTTAACCACCTCCAGCCCAGACGACAGTTCTGACATTTCTGTCCTATATGTAAAAATCTGCATTTCTTGCTGGAAAATTACTTAGAACCGCAAATATTGTATATTTTTTAAGTAGAGGCCATAGAGAATAGAATGGTTGTTGTTGGAATTTTTTATGTCGCTCGATATTTGGGCAGCGGTTTATCAAACACAAATTTTCAGAATAAAATACACTTTAATAAATTTTAGTGCACACAACGTAATACCTATTTTTTGGGGTAAAATATAAAAACAAGGATGTTACACCGAGTAAATAGATACCTAACATGATACACTTTAAAATGATGTATGCTGACAAACTATGGTAACCAAAAATCTTCATAGGCAATGTTTTAAAAGCCTTTACAGGTTACTAGTTTTGAGTTACTAAGGAGGTCTATCACTAGAAATGTTGCTTTCACTCTGATGTTCATGATGATACCTCACGTGTGGTGCGATCACATTTACCTGTATGTGTGTTTGAGCATGGAGGGATGGGGGCACTTTCAAAACAGAAAAAAACAGAATCACTGAGTTGGAAAAAGGATCACCCCCTTCTAAAAATAAACTCAAGCTGGTGTAGCTAATATTAGCTAAAGCGGTAATAGAGTGTATATATATTCCTGCGCTACTATGTTGGAAATGAAAGGTATATAAAAAACTGCTGCAAGCACCGAATAAGGGTCAAACCATACCCGTAAGAATATTAAAACAAATGGGGGTTGGTGCTGTGCTGTTTAAAAGTAAGTAAGTAATCAGAGAAAGAATACTGCTAAAGGTAGCAGTACAAATAAATCAACAGTGTAAATAATAACCACAGTGTGTGGTAAAGTGACTGGTAACAAAGTGCACAATAGATAATGTGAAAACACAACAATCATTCTTCTGTAGTCAAAAAAAAATAAAAAGTGTACTGCTAAAGGTAGCAGTGCACACGTAAATGAATAAATAAATGGACAAAAAAGATCAATAATGTAAACAATATCCACAGTGGGTTGTAAAGTGACTGATTTCAAAGTGCAAAATAAATGATGTTGAAACACTAGAATATTTCTTCTGTAAATACGATGAGTGCAAATATAAATGTGCAAAATGAACTGCAAAAACCAGGAAACAGTCTCTCAGTGCAGAGTGCAAATAGTGCAAAACGGCAATACAGTCCTTTCTTCTGTGTGCAAAGGACGTCAAGGTGCAAACACAAGGTGCCAAGAATAGTAAACTCCTCTTCGTGCAAAAACACACACTGGTTGCAATGGCCTCTTACCTTGCAGTAATGAGGTAACCGCATGTGTATACAAATCTGTAAGATTCATTTCTTCCTTCTACCATAGTGCTGGGCCACTGTAGATCTAGAAATGTCTTTGTCTCTCAGTGGATGCAAGGGGGATATCAGAAAAGAGAGGGGGTCTGGCTTGTGTAGTATTTTGAATAAATAAATAGCTTTTATTGATAACAACAATGAGGGTACTCACCCAGGTTGATCCTGCCAGTAGCATATGCTTGTCTCAAAGATTAAGCCATGCACGTGTAAGTACACACGGCCAGTACAGTGAAACGGCGAATGGCTCAATAAATCAGTTATGGTTCCTTTGATCGCTCTGGGACAGAAAGGCACCTGTATTGATGTTGGCAGACGAGCTTGCCGCTCATGGAGTTCTGTGCATTATTCTATGATTGTATGCGAGTACCAACATTGTTATTAGGAATGAGCTTTCTGTTCGGGTCGAACATGAGTTTGACTTGAACATTGTACCGCTAGCAGAATGGCCGCAAGTACTTGGGACACCTATTTCTATACCTTCATTCCTATCAGTGCAGGTTTCTAAGAGGACTGGAGGTATAGTGGGGTTGGAGATCCCAGCTGATGAGGAGCAAGGAGAGGTTCGCCTTGCTCTTTGATGTGGGTCTTTTAAGTGCTGTTGCCAACGGACTGCATGGGAGGTCGTCTGGTCAAGAATGTGGTGCCCAAGCGGCTGCTGTTTTGGCCACGTTTGATACGCTTCAGACATATGTTGCAAACAGCAATGGTGCGATCTGCTGCACACGTGTCAAAAAAGGCCAACAACAAAGAACTTTTCGAAATATGTGGGGAGTCAGCAGCGTCCTGCACCTGCTTAGCTCTGCGGTGTGATGCAATAGGGTGGCTGCCCTTAAGCTGCCCCCTGGAGGGCATCCTACCTCCTTTGAGATGTGCATCCTCCTCCTCCTCTCTTCTATCAGGCACCCAAGTTGAGTCAGTGACCTCATCATCGCCTCCCTCGTCATCACTGAAGCAAATTTGGCAGTATGCTGCAGCTGGGGGAATATGACTGCCAGTTTCTTGACTTTCTTGGGCACCCCCTCTCTCTAGGCTGACGTTACTCCCTTCCTCAACCTGGGTACCATCATCGGAGCCTTCAAATCGCTATGCATACTCCTGCAGCATGTACCCGACACTGTGGTTGAATAGTTCGGGGGACTCCTCCGTGCATGATGGTGGGGCTAGGGAAGAAGTGACTGTTGACATGGAGCCGATATAATAGGCCGCTTTGGCAGCTGCATTGGCAGGCAAACTACTCTGAGCCCGGGTGACAGAGGATGCAGAGGGCTTTGTTATCCATTCCACCAACTCTTCTGCATGTTGTGGCACAATAACACGCCGTGGGGGTGGATCCAGAGCCTAGTCTCGGGAGGGGCACTGCCAGAAAATACTTTTTTTGGGGTAAATTTATCGGGTAAAAGGCTGGTGTTAGCGCTTCAATCATCCCAGCACCATGGTTGTTATGGTGTCAGGATGATTGAAGCGCATTATTACTATTATTACATTGTTATAAAAAAGGAAATGGTTCAACTCACCATAATGAGGAATCAGTGGGAGCCCCGAGCGTGTCACTTGCCACTGTCCCCTGCCACACGTTGCGGATTGTCACTTTCCACGTCACCTGTCACCAGATGCAGATTGTCACTTGCCATGTCCCTTGCCACACGTTGCAGATTGTCACTTGCCATGTCACTTGCCACATCCCATGCCACACGTTGCGGATTGTCACTTGCCACATCGCCTGTCACCAGATGCAGATTGTCACTTGCCACGTCACCTGTCACCAGATGCAGAATGTCACTTGCCACGTCACCTGTCACCAGATGCAGAATGTCACTTGCCACATATTGCAGATTGTCACTTGCCACGTCCCATGCCACATGTTGCAGATTGTCACTTGACACGTCCCATGCCACATGTTGCAGATTATCACTTGCCACGTCCCATGCCACACGTTGCAGATTATCACTTGCCACGTCACCTGTCACCAGATGCAGATTGTCACTTGCCACGTCCCATGCCACACGTTGCAGATTGTCACTTGCCACATCCCATGCCACACGTTGCAAATTGTCACTTGCCACTTCCTATGCCACATGTCGCAGATTGTCACTTGCCACGTCCTGTGCCACATGTTGCAGATTGTCACTTGCCTGCTATAATTGTCTCTTGCTGTGTCCCAGAGTCAGGCAGCAGATTACCAATAAGCAGCAGAGAGATGATGTAATCTCTCGGCTGCCTGCACACTGCACAGTGAGGGTGGAACTGCAGAGACGCAGGGTGGGCGACGGGCGGTAAGAGATGATGTAATCTCTCCGCTCCCCCACCCGCCGGCTCCCTGATTGGCCAGCACTTGTCCAGCAATTATATTGGCAAAGCAATTGCGTTTATGCTTCTGTGTATTGTCATTATTCAAATTGTTCATTGTTATGCTGCCCTCTATGGTCACTGTTTATATTGCACTCATTTCTGTATCCTCCCCTTTATCTGTATGATGTAATTTTCTTTTACTCACATTGTGAGTCCCTGCTATCCTTCCTGCAAGACTTACACTGAAATTAGGGAAAAATGTCCATTTTAACAATTTCAAATACCAACATCTACATCATCATAAAGTTTACGTGAACCTTCTGTGTGCAATAAAAACAATTCAGGGATGCCAAGTGTTTGGTGGGTTCATCTATTTAATGAAGATTGTCTGCAGTGATTGTCTCTGCTCCATTCAACCCAGACATAGAGACCTCAGGAAGAGAAAAGTCACTATTATAACAATTGAAGTCGGAATATGTACACGTTTTGGATATAAAACTGTCCCAGAATATTATTGTCTCAGTCAGTCCTGTTATACTCACTGTAATTCCTTTATACAGCTTTCTTTTAGAGCTTCCATCAGATCCCTGAAATGGGGACCCTCCAGATTGTTCTTGGACAGGGTCAGTATCATCAGTGTCTTGTTATCTTTTATTCCAGATGCCAGGTGGGGGCAGGAACTGTGTGTCAGGTCATTGGAGGACAAACTATAGAAGAAGAGAAGAATGTTATAAGAAGAAAATGAATTTCTCCCCAGGAATGAATGTAACTACATAAATGGAACTCATCTCTCTTTATTGGAATCATTTATAGTAGATCACTGTATAAAAACTCCAGTAAATAGAATTTTATAAGCAAAATGTTATAATGGAGTAGACCCCCCAGTATTGAACTCCATGTGTAGAGATGGTGATATCGCCATACACAGGATGACCACAGAATACCACTAACATGACTCCTATTGTCAGGGGCATATCAGTGGCCGTCGGGCAAATATGCGTGCACACAGGTGCACAAGAAGCTCTTCCAGGACAATTCTGCTCAATTCCCCACCAGGGGGCGCCGGAGCGCTCCCGCGTGTGCCCGTACGCGCGTTCGCGCGTTCGCGCATGCGCGCGCGCGCCCGTGCGCGCGCCCGTTCGCGCTAGCGCTGTTTGGCGCCAAGGCCCCTTTAAATGACAGGTGCTTCTGTCAGATGCTGTTTGTCTGCAGCTCTGTACCTGCGTTCCTGTTTTCTGCCTGATTTGTACTTACCTGTGACCCGGCTACGTTTGACCATTCTCCAGTCTCCAATCCGACCCGGCTTGTCTGACCTTGTTTATCTGATTACCTGTTGCCGAACTTCTGCCTGCCTGACTATTCTTGGATCACCCCTTTGCCATACCTGCCTGATCTCCTGCTGATACGGACTGTCTGACTTGCTTCTGCCTGTGTCCTGGGACGCTGCTTCCAGCCTGCCTGTCAAGCACCCTGCCGCTGCCTTCTCAGCTACCTGCCTGTCTACCGGCCTGCATCCGCATACCTGCATCCGCAGCTCAGCCATCCCTGAGGGGCATCCTTCCAGATCATCATCTGTTTCTGCTGGAACCGCACCAGGCCCTCCTACCCACTGTGCTCAAGAGACCACTGTTCCCACTTCCAGTGGCTCCTGAACCAGCGCTTAAGAGAGGTCTCCTTCTACCAGTCAGGCTCAACTACCAGGTACCTTACACCTATTGTGCTATAATCTCCTTGTGTATGGAGTATGAATGGTATCAGCAGACAGTGGGCTCAATTCACAAAGTGGTATCTTCATCTTTAACCCATTGCCGGCCTGGCTTTTTCTGGAATTTTTTGTTTGCAAGTTTAACCACTTTCTCGGCTGGCCTATAGTAAAATGACGGCCGGGCAGTGGTTCAGTTATCCTGACTGGATGTTAAATGATGCCCAGCAGGATAAGCCGTGATCGCACGCTGATCAGTGGTGCGGTGCATCAGTCTGACATACCGCATCACCAATCTTGGTAAAGAGCCTCTGATGGTGGCTCTTTACCACGTGATCAGGCATGTCCAATCACGGTAGATCACAGTGTAAAGAGGAAGAGTCGTTTATCAGATTTTCCTCACTCGTGTCTGACTCTCCTGACAGGGGGGTCTGCGCTGATTGTGTATCAGCGCAGCCCCCGTGGATGCCCACCCAGGACCACCAGGAATGCCGCCAGGAGCACCAGGGATGCCCATAAAGGACGCCCACCAGGTATGCCACCCTGGACCACCAGGGATATGCCAATCAGTGCCCAGGCAGATTCCAATCAGTGCCCATCAGCAATGCCTGCCAGTGCCATCAGTGAAGTACCGCCAGTACCAAAACACACTGTGCTCTATTGTGTATCACTCATGAGACATCAGGCAAAGGCAAGCATCAGCGTTCACACCGCATGCATTCCACGGGAACCAGAAGTAGCGTCACTGGTTCACTATACCGGAAATTACGTTGACGCTTTTCACCCCTCCTCCAGGGCGTCATCAAGGACATCACTTCAGGTATCGTAGGAAGAAATTATATATGCTTTGAAGTCCCCACCTCCCAGCGTGATAGCCAATGGAGTGAGAAGAGCCTACTGGTGTAATTAAACACATGCTTCCCTCTGACATACATCACTTCCTGCCTTTGCCAAATGATGGCAAACTTTATTGACACATAACAATTTACATTAAAAATGTAAAAAGATTCACAAATTAAATTAAAAATACAAATAGTTGATCAAATTTGAACAAGATCATTCAGAAAAGAATTGGTGGCCGCAAAAATAAAAGGAAAATAAAATTAAAAATAAAAACAACCATGAATAAAAATAGAAAAAAAAATAAACTAAATAAAATAAGATAAATAAAAATAAAATAAAAATAAAAATACAAATGAAAATTAAATACTCTCCCAGCCTAGAGAACAGCAAATCCACCTCACTCGCTATTCTCTAGGCTGGGAGAGTATTTGGATCAATTTTTGCAGCCGCTGGTCCCAAAATGTCCAGCGTACCTTAGGGATAGCAGAGATCTTATTGTCTTATTGCATTTTTTGAACCTCTAACAATGGATGATAGCTGTATTCTGACGAGTGTGGACATTAACTCACTGTATACAAATATACAGCAACATCACGCACTAGAAGCAGTCAAATGGGCTTTGGATGGCACCGACATCAAGTCGAAACAAAAAGATTTATTTTTGGAATCCTTGAAATTAGCAATGAGCCATAATTTCTTCTGGGATGAGAAGAAATATTATAGGCAATAAAGGGGACTGGCCATGGGCGCAAAATATGCCCCGTCAGTGGCCAATCTTTTCATGAGTTGGTAGGAGTCCCAGGCAATTTATGGAAAAAATTATACCACATTTAAGTTTTTATAAGCGGTATATAAATGACATTTTTATTATTTGGGCAGGATTCCTTTTATGATTTTTAGAATCAAAATGGTAACAATCCGTATGGTATCTCCTTTTCAGAAGTCTCTAACCAAGATACGGTGAATTTCCTAGATCTGGTTATATTCAAAGAGAGTGGGAAGTTGTGCACTCGCACTTTCTTTAAGGAAGTAGATCGCACATGTTGACATTAGGCATGGGATCAGGAGGGAAATCCCCATTTTGACTGTCAATTTGTGTGCATCTTCAAAATTTGGCTTTCACAGGGGTGACATCACCCCATCTGATGAAGGCAATATCAACACAGTTTGGACATACTAATGTCTGATATTGCCTTCACTTTGTCAAAGTTGAACTTTGGAAGTTCCTGAGTTGTGTATTGTTTTATGGCTTTAAACATGCCTGTTTTAACCGCTACAGAACCGGGCCATTGCCAAATGACGGTAACAGCACGGATCTAAATTGCCGGGACGACGTCTATTGACGTCGTCCCGTGCACGAGTGGCCTGCGCGCCCCCTGCAGGGTGCGCGCGGCGCGCTCGGTGATCAGCAAGTCTATGAGACTCGCCCGATCACAGATCAGAGTAAGGGGTTGGTCCCGACCCCTTACCACATGATCAGCTGTCAGCCAATGACAGCTGATCATGTGATGTACACAGAGCCGGTAATCGGCTATTTTTCCTCCTCGCGCTGACAACGTGAGGAGGAAAAAAAAACCCGATCACCGGCGGCCGTGATCGGGACATCAGTCCCAATCATGGCGATCTTCTAACACAAAGCAATAGGCAGCAGTGCTGCCTACCATTGCCCACCAGTGTCACCCAACAGTGCCCACAGTGCCATCAATCAGCGCCACCCATCAGTGCCCACAGTGCCACCCATCAGTGCCACCCATCATCACCCACATCAGTGCCACCCATCATCACCCACATCAGTGCATTCTATCAGTGCCCCCCATCAGTGCCGCCCATCACTGCCCATCAGTGCCCCCCATCAGTGCCGCCCATCAGTGCCCCCCATCAGTGCCCATCCGTGCCACCCATCCGTGCCGCCCATCCGTGCCGCCCATCCGTGCCGCCCATCCATGGCCATCAGTGCCACCTTATCTGTGCCCATCAGTACCGCCTTATCTGTCCCCATCAGTGCCGCCTTAACTGTGCCTATCAGTGCCGCCTTAACTGTGCTTATCAGTGCCGCCTTATCTGTGCCTATCCGTGCCCATCAGTGCAGCCTATCAGTGCCCACCAGTGCCGCCTCATCAGCGCATATCAATGAAGGAGAAAAATTACCTGTTTGCAAAATTTTATAACAAACTGTTAAACATTAATTTTTTTTTTTTTTCAAAAAATTTATCTTTATTTTAATAAATTTTTAATTAATTAATTTATTTTAAATTTTTTAAAACTTTTATTGTTTGTTTAGCAAAAAATAAAAACCCCAGCTGTGATTAAATACCACCAAAAGAAAGCTCTATTTGTGGGAAAAAAATGATAAAATTTCATTTGGGTACAGTGTTGTATGACCGCGCAATTGTCATTCAAAGTGCGACAGCGCTGAAAGCTCAAAATTGGTCTGGGCAGGAGGGGGGTTTAAATGCCCAGTAAGCAAGTGGTTAAACACAAAAAAGGCTATTTGTACTGTCCAAAAAAAAATAAAAATGTTCTTACTAAAATATGTTGGTTGTTTCAAAAACCCTTTTCTAACACACATGTGAATGTGCACAAAGCAAAAAGTTTTCTACTCAACAATGTGTGACTTCTTCTTTCAATGCTCAATATCATTTTTACTATTTATTTAGGTTATTTACTAAAGGCAAATCCACTTTGCACTACAAGTGCGCTTTCAGTTCAGTTTCAAGTGCAGTTTCATGTGCACCTTTGCAGTGCACTTGGAGTGATAAGTGAACTTTAGTAAATAACTCCCAGGGTGCTTTATAATTTGCCACAATCATGCCATTTTCATGACTCCCCAAAACTCATTCATGGTGCTGAAAATTAATATTTTTCTCAGTAATGCATTACATACATTGACAACAAAAACAAGGTGTGTGTAGCAGACCCACAACATAATAATATTTCGCTGAAGAAGAGATTGTCACCCCATGTATCAAATAAATTACATTTGCACTATTGACGAAAATGACCAAAAAGAAAAGCCCATTGGAGAAACTAGGAGACAGCTAAAAGAAACCCATGCAGTAAATAAAAGGAATTCTTCTTTCAGTTTAAGTAAAAACATTTTTGATAAAATGTTTCTTAAACAGTTTCTGGCATATCAATGGCCTCCCTACCCGCAAAGTACTCAACATACTTCTGTCTTACTTTGCGGGCGCTTTGGGGGGGCAAGCTAGGACGGCCAGCTTCAAGCGCCGTCACAGTTGCTTCTTAAAGTCCGGCCTCAGGCCCAACTGAAGCAACATAGTTCATTGAATTTCTCCTTAAAAAGTTGTGTAGAATGCAGCATGCAAGGATTAGATGGTTACGTTTATATTCCGCCATGTTGATTGGCGTAAGGAATAGGTGGAACCGGCTGGCCATTATTCCAAAAGTGTTCTCCCCCACTCTTCCGGCTCTGGCCAGACCTTAGTTATAAACCCTCTGGTCCGAGGTTAGGGTCCTCATGGCTTCAAAACGGTCGGCTGGTCAGAACGAACTAAAAGAAAGCACTGAAAAACAGAAAGGCTGGAGCTGAAAATCAGAAACGAGCAGACAAGAACGCACTGCAAATCAAATACGTAATATAAATATGAACCCACATGCACAAGCTGAAGAGCAGTACTGATCGGAAAAGCATGAGGCTGAAAAGCGTGAATCGTTTCTCACCAAACTTCTACTAACATGAGATTAGCAGAGGGAGCCCAAAGGGTGGCGCACTGGCTATTGAACTTCCTCTTTCTAGTGTTGTCGGACGTGTTGTACGTCACCGTTGTACGTCACCGCATTCTTGACGTTTGGAATTTCCGACAACATTGTGTGATCGTGTGTATGCAAGATGATCAGAATGTGCGATCGTGGGTACGTGGCATTAGTCAATTCCTACGTCTAAGACATAACTGTATCATGTTGGAAGCTTTCCAAGAAGAGGCAGATGAACTAAGTAAGAGATTATTATCTAGGGGATATACCAAAGCCTCCCTCAAGAAAGCCTTTAATCGAGTCAAAGATCAGGATAGACATGAGTTGATCTTTAAAACCAAAAAGAAGAAAAATGATGATAGTACAATAATTATATTGCGATACTCAAACGAACACGTAAGGGCGAGAAAAATCATCACCAAACATTGATCCATTCTCACCGAGGACCCTATCCTCAAGGGCTTGGTTACATCTCGTCGACAGGTTACCTTCAGAAGGGCAAGATCTATCAGTGGTAGGCTCACCCAGAGCCAATATAGAGGCAGTTTAAGACATGATCCCTACAAAGTCTGGGGTACTTACCCTTGTGGGTCCTGTTCTTTTTGTGAGGTAATCAATAAGAAAACTTTTTTCTCTTTGCCTAATGGAGACCGTCTCCATATGAAACACTTTGCGAATTGCAAAACTCAGGATGTTGTCTATCTCATGCAGTGCCAGTGCGGAGCCTTCTATGTTGGGAAGACTCGACAGGAATTGGGACAATGAGTTAGTAAACACCTTTACAGTATGCGGATCGGCAACCTCTATCTGCCTCTCAGCAGGCATGTGGCCAGGAGACATGGCTATAGAATGCTAACTGTCAACTTTACGGTGTTGGACCGGGTACATATTCCAACTAAAAGGGGGGGATTGGAATAAAATTTTATTACAGTGCGAAATGCGCTGGATTAGACGTTTGGATGCTACCACCCAATCCTGGCCTCAATGAGGCGTAAAGTTTTAGGCCATTTTTATAGGGTTTCAGCTCGGGTAAAACAGACTAGGGCCTTAGTGGTATGCCATATTTGAATATGGATTTTCATTGATCTCTACTATCCTTGTTCTCCTTGATTGTTGGCTCTATGATGTTTTTTTATTCTTTTTTTCTATGTCTGAGGATGTTAAGAAGGTCCTTCCTACTGGGGTTTTTTTCTAATATAGTAAGTGTATATATATATAAATAATGGTTACTGCAAGACTACAGAGGAAGAGCTATGGGAGGTTGTTATGAAGGCGTTTCCTTCATATATAAATGAATCACTTCACAGAGAGCAGGGCTCTGGGACAGGCGGGATCTGAGGGGCGGGATTGTGCCTATTCACCCTGGTTGACATATTTAACTGGGCAAAATTTAATTCTAATTGTAATACATTCAATCCTGCCCAGCAGCAGCACAGCCAGCTTTCAGAACAGGCTGTGTATGAAGGTGTTTCCTTCTTAAAATTAGGCCCCTTTCACATGGGGTTGATCCATTTTGATGGACTCCGCTGAGCAGGTGGATGACAGGTCCATCTCCGCTCACTGTGCTGAGACAGACCTGTCAGAGCCCCGCTGTCCTCTATGGGGAGATTGGATGAAAATGGACCGTCTGGACAGATGGCGAATGTATAGCCATACATCTCTTTTCAGCAGATCGTGTTGGATCGGATGCCAGGCAGGAGTCAGCGGACACATATCCGCTGACATCAGCCTCCTCATAGAAGTCAGTGGGGGGCCCGATCGGATCTGCCTGAAAAAAGGGGATCGTGTGAAAGGGGCCTAATGCTGTGATGGGAGTCGGGACTTGGGAGGTTTGGACTCGTCCTGTAGGTGTGACTGTGTGGGACTGAATGCTAATTAGGATGTATGCAATCCCACCCACCATCAGAGCTGTGAAGGAACTTACATTATTTGCAGAGTCTGAAAGACTACAAATGGGGGTGTACAGACTCTGATCACTACAGGAAGGGGCTGTGGAAGGGACAGAGTCTATCAGCAGGATATACAGAGTGTCACATGACAAAAAAACAGCTAATCCCAGAATATCAGGTTCTGCAACATGGTACAGAGGTATGATCTATGATGGGATTGATCATGTCATTCAGTTCTAGTGAAAAAAAAGTTGTAATTCAGCTTTAAATCAGCTTTTCTCAGCCTTTTAAACACAGAGGAACCCTTGAAATAACTTTCCAGTCTCAGGAAATCCCTGGTAACCTCTGGGGGATCCCTTGGATTCCATTGGACCCTGGTTGAGAAACCCGGCTTTAAAGTCATTTATGCTGTGATATTTGGTGGTCATTGCTATATCTTTGGATGGGTCTGTTTTGTCTTGTTAGAGAATAGCCATTGTCATTATCTGATGTTCTTGAAAGTGTCACTCTGGTATCTATCTATCAAACCTTGACATTGATGACCCCCTCTCCTAACAGGTCAAGTTCCACACCTTTGTAAGAATACTTGTCTATTCCTAATCCACTTCTGTCTTACGAATATCTGAGCCAAAGATATTAAAAAAAATTGTGAATAAGCAAAAAGTTCCCAGCACTATATATGACATACATTATAATGTCAAAAGTATTGGAACGCCTGCCACGCACATCAACTTTAATAACATTTCAGTCTTATGCCCCGTACACACGGTCGGACTTTGTTCGAACATTCCGACAACAAAATCCTAGGATTTTTTCCGACGGATGTTGGCTCAAACTTGTCTTGCATACAGATGGTCACACAAAGTTGTCGGAAAATCTGATCATTCTGAACGCGGTGACGTAAAACACGTACGTCGGGACTATAAACGGGGCAGTGGCCAATAGCTTTCATCTCTTTTTTTTTTTTCTGAGCATGCGTGGCACTTTGTCCGTTGGATTTGTGTACACACAATCGGAATTTCCGACAACGGATTTTGTTGTCGGAAAATTTTATATCCTGCTCTCAAACTTTGTGTGTCGGAAAATCCGATGGAAAATGTGTGATGGAGCCTACACACGGTCGGAATTTCCGTCAACAAGGTCCTATCACACATTTTCCGTCGGAAAATCCGACCGTGTGTACGGGACATTAGTCCGTAGGGTTCAATATTAAGTTGGCCCACCCTTTGCAGCTATAACAGCTTCAACTCTTCTGGGAAGGTTGTCCACAAGGTTTAGGAGTGTGTCTATGGGAATGTTTGACCATTCTTCCAGAAGTCCATTTGTGAGGTTACCCAAAGGTAAAGGGAACTCTTAAGGCGTCAGCATACCAAGATATTTTGGACAATTTCATGTTCCCAACTTTGTGGGAACAGTTTGGGGATGGCCCCTTCCTGTTCTAACATGACTGCACACCAGTGCACAAAGCAAGGTCCATAAAGACATGGATGAACGAGTTCGGTGGTTCTTGGTGGTGGTTGACTGCCATTCCAATTTTGGAAATATACAAGCATAGGAGTTTCGATCACCACCAAGAACCACCTGTGATTAAAAAACACATGCTGTTATCCCACAGCCTTGAGGTAAGAGGCCACCCATCATCACAGTGCACAGCACGGAAGGGTGTTACCAGTAAAGAAAAGCACACTGCACTTTATATGGTGTTTGCATAGAAGAAAGGAAGCCACTTTATCTGTTATTTTTTGTTTACTTCACGGAGCACTTTACTATCTAGTATTTTTTTTTTGGAAGATTGCGAATCACTCTTCAGGACTGTGAATCGCTTTTCAGAGGATTTTGCCATTTTTTTTTCACTTTTTTATTTTTTACTAATTGTTTACAAGTATAGAACATTAACACATTATTAATTCATTTATATATGGTATATGTGTGGCACATTCACAGTATATTATCACTCTAACAGCTCAGCACTATGTTTCATTGTTAATTTTCCTTGTGGTTATGATATGACCTCTCAGTGTTTTGCAGCAGTTATTTAGTTGTAGTTTTTTTTTTGTTTTTTTTGATACAGAGCGGGAATACTTACTTAATAATACATCATCCATTCATGTGGAAGCAAAAATGCTGTTTTTAAATTTTCCATACATGTGATTACAGAGAATAGACAAACTTAAGCTCTGGAGCAACTTGCAAATTGCAGTCTATTTGCCTTAAAGTATAACTAACTATAGGCACTTTTTAAAAATTTTGGATACA
The DNA here is from genome assembly GCA_037952835.1 of Lithobates septentrionalis. Classification (NCBI taxonomy): domain Eukaryota; kingdom Metazoa; phylum Chordata; class Amphibia; order Anura; family Ranidae; genus Lithobates; species Lithobates septentrionalis. The sequence continues at coordinate 53,458 of JBBDGP010001112.1, read as the reverse complement.
ATACGGGAGGGTTATAACCCCTGTCAGTTTTTTGCCATATGTGACCAATTGGGGAGATTTCTTTTCACTTCCTGTCCCGCAGCTAAAACAGGAAGTGAGAGGGAATTTCTACAAATTAAAGGAATACCTTAGGACCCCCGGGTTACCAGAACCAGTGTCCCCATTGGAAGATTCCCCTCCATTACTTTTCTGGGGACAACCAGAAATGTGGGATTTTCTTTTACTTTCAATGATAATGGTAAACAGGAAAAAAAGAGAGGGTGAATCTACTAATTGGGACACTGACATCAATAAAAACCCAACAGAGGTTCTAATCCATCTCCACTCTATCCACACAAAAAACGTTTGCCTTTAGTTATCTTTTAATCGCTTGCCGACCAGCGCACACTGATTTACATCGGTAGAATGGCACTGATGGGCAAAAGGGCGTACAGGTACATCCCCTTTAAACCCACCGTGTTCTCCATGACCGTGACCATGGGTCTACCGTGTGCCTGCGATCGTGTCACGGAGAGGTAGAACAGGGAGATGCTTTTGTAAACAAAATTGTCATTGGGGGCAGTGATCACTGTCCTGTGTGTTGTAGCCCATCCCCACCACAGTTAAAATCACTCCATAGGTTACACGTAACCCCTTCACTGCCCCCTAGTGGTTAACCCCTTCCCTGCCAGTGTCATTTATACAGTAATCAATGCATTTTTATAGCACTGATCACTGTATAAATGACAATGGTCCCAAAAAAGTGCCAAAAATGTCCGATGTGTCCGCCATAATGTCACCGTCCCGATAAAAATCGCAGATCGCCACCATTTCTAATAATACAAAAAAAATAATAATAATAAAAATGCAATAAAACTATCCCCTATTTTGTAGACACTATAAATTTTGTGCAAACCAATCAATATACGCTTATTGCGATTTTTTTTTACCAAAAATATGTAGAAGAATACATATTGGCCTAAACTGAGGAAAAAAATAGTTTTTTTATATAGTTCTGGGGGATATTTATTATAGCAAAAAGTAAAAAATATTGCTTTTTTTTCAAAATTGACGCTCTTTTTTTTGTTTATAGCGCAAAAAATAAAAACTGCAGAGGTGATCAAATACCACCAAAAGAAATCTCTATTTGTGGGAAAAAAAGGACATCAATTTTGTTTGGTAAAAGGTCACACGATCGCACAATTGTCAGTTAAAGCGACGCAGTGCAGCATCGCAAAAAGTGCTCTGGTCAGGAAGGGGGTAAAATCTTCTGGGGCTGAAGCGGTTAAAGTGGATGTAAAACCACTCCCATCATTGCCTCCTGCATGTATCCTTACCTGTCAAATATCTCCCCTTTTTTTGTTTGGAGCCCTGCAAAACTCTGGATTCTGTGGGTGGGTCTGTTGTCTTGTGCTCGGTGGGCGGAGTTGTGAGGTCAGTAGACTCCCCGCCCACCTCTACACTTCCCTTAGCAACAAATATTTTCTCCTATGTATTTCTTACACTGAACTTCTGCTGTTCTCGTGGATTATGCCCCATGATCAATAACATCCAGTCAAAACCCAGGAAAGTCACCACATGACTTCAGAATGCCCAATCATGCTGAGGTGTGGAGCAGCCAATCCTGGGAGAGCTGGAGAAGAAAGAAGTGGGATGTGAAGTACACAGAATGCCTCATTCATGCTCGTGCATGAGATAAGGAAATCACCTGTCACTCACAGCAAGGAGGAAGAACGGACACCTATTTCTCCGTGTGTCCCTGTTTATCTTACTCTAAAAAGATAAGAGGACTGCTCAGAGCCAGATTAACTCTTCGTGGCAAGATTGGGCACAGATGACATGCCACGCTCTACTCTACAAGGTACAAGTCTTAACTACAAAAATTTTTGAGTTTACATCCATTTAAAATAAATCAAACCCAATGATTCAGTGATTTTCCATATTTAGGTTTCTATACATTACTGTGGAGAGAACGGATCCAAAAAGATAGTCTATTACAAATTGGCTATTTTTAAATTCCTTACATACCTCATGTTTGGACCATTACTTATATATCTCATGTGGTTATCTATTTAATTTTGTGAACTGACTTTAACACTGTTTTATGCAGTATTTACAGAGCGTTTGGAGAGTTTTGAGGTAAATTTCGCAAAACAGAATAGCAAATTGACATTTTCAGCATTGCATGCGATATTTATGAAAAACATGTCCGGTCGCCTAAATACAATGTGATGTGCTTTAGTGTATGGTGCCCAGTGTGAGGCCGGAATCAGCATTGCTAGTGATTGGATGGGATGATTTGTATCTGATATTTTATTTATCTCTGCTAATAAGAGCTCTGTACTCATAGGGAGTAATAGGGAGAGATCTGACAATAAATAGGAATTGTTCAGTAATGGGGAGATTTTCCAGCACTGAATATCAGACGGTCATGTCAGATGAAAACATTTGTATGGAGGCTCTGATCACTCATTGCAGTAAGATTAGATTTTCACATGTAGGAACATCTGTCATCTCATATATTAAAATAGATACTGGACTAAATTAATGATTTACTTTTTAAAGCTTATAGGGTCACCATACATGTTACATTCTAATAATACAATATTTGTACAACTTTACATTTAAGAAAACTATGTTATATGAGGACCTACCCAAACTATCCAGTCTATTTGTATCCAATCAGGCAAGCTTGCGCACTACATAGCTGACTGTAGATATAATGAAGATTGTATAAGCAGACTACTGTGTGTGGTGAGCTTTAGAAGCAGTCTAACTTATAGATAACAGAGTTAGATAAGATTTCTAGATTCCCCAATCAACAAAGTCAGTGTTGATGGGGGAACCCCTCCCACTGTGCTATTGTGTTCTGCTGGTGGGGAGCCTTCCCTGCTGGCAGAACACAATGACTAGTGTGGTCAGCTATAGCCAGCAGCACCAATCCTTGGGAAAAACCTGACAGGCTGGGTGTACTCAAGTCGATTGATAGATCAACTTGTGTACAACTTGCCAATCCTTACATGGATCCAAATTCAGCCGGTCCCTGCTAAACTGGCCGAATTTTAATCCATATATGGACAGCTTTAGAAAACTGAATGTTACACTGTCCCAGAATATTATTGTGTCAGTCCGGTTATACTCACTTTAATTTATCTATCCGGCTTGTTTTCAGAGCTTCCATCAGATCCCTGAAATGAGGACCCCACAGATTGTTCTTTGCCAGGTTCAGTGTCCTCAGTGTCTGGTTATCTTTTATTCCAGATGCCAGGTAGGGGCAGGAACTGTCTGTCAGGTGATTACCTTCCAATCTGTAGAAGAGAAGAATGTTACCAGAAGGAAATACATTTCTCCCCCAGGAATGAATGTAATTATTCTCTACATGAATGGAACTCATTTCTCTTTATTGGAATCATTTATATTAGATCACTTTATAAAACTCCAGGAAATAGAATTTTATAAGAAAATTTTTATAAGTAGACCCCAATATTGTCCTCCATGTGTCTGTCAGGTGACTTCTATCCAATCTATAGAATAAGAGAAGAATATTACCAGAAGAAAATGAATGTCTCCCCCAGGAATGAATGTAACTATTCTATACATGAATGGAACTCATTTTTCTTTATTGGAATCATTTATATTAGATCACCTTATAAAACTCCAGGAAATGGAATGTTATAAGAAAAATATTATAATGGATTGGCCCCCCCAATATTGTCTTTCCTGTGTAGAGACAGTGATATCTCCATACACAGGATGAGCACAGAATTCCACTGACATGACTCGTATTGTGCTATAATCTCCTTGTGTATGGAGCATGAATGTTATCAGCAGACAGTGTGAGGCTTGAATCAGCATTGCTAGAGATTGGACGTGATGATTTTTATCTGATATTTTTGACAAATGAATTGGTGCTGCACTGCTGACTACAACAAGTAATGAGAACCTAGCAATAAACACCCTACAGGGGTGATAACCCCAGGGGAAAAACAATCAGTGAACACAATAAAGCTATGGATGAGTAATCAGGGGCAAATAGTTCATGTAAACACAAAAATCTGACCATATATTAATAGTTACTATACAAAAAGGCAAAATAACCTCAAGATGTAACCCCACCAAATGAAACATGCAGCAGAAATATAATAATCAAAAGTGTGTACAAGTGTATGGCAATAAAAGGAACAATAAATATATATATATATATACACACACACACACACACACACACACACACACACATATATATAGAAATTACATACAACCTATAAACCAAAAAAATACAAAATGATAAAAAATAATATGCAACATGCAAAATAAAGTACAAGTGCTCCGTGTGATTTTCATATAACGTCCAAAGATAAAGTAAAATGCAAGTGCCCCGTATATTGCACCATATATTGCACACAATACTTAATGGTATATTATGGCAAACAATAATAGTCCATTATAGCAGCATAAAATGTGGGTGATGATTAAGGATGAGCCGAACACCCCCCGGTTCGGTTCGCACCAGAACCTACGAATGGACCGAAAGTTCGAGCAAACTTTAGAACCCCTTTAAAGTCTATGGGGCTTGAACGTTCGAACTCAAAAGTGCTAATTTTAAAGGCTAATATGCAAGTTATTGCCCTAAAAAGGGTTTGGGGACCCGGGTCATGCCCCAGAGGACATGTATCAATGCAAAAAAAGTTTTAAAAATGGCCGTTTTTTCGGGAGCAGTGATTTTAATGATGCTTAAAGTGAAAAAATAAAAGTAAAATATTCCTTTAAATATCATACCTGGGGGGTGTCTATAGTATGCCTGTAAAGTGGCGCGTGTTTCCCGTGCTTAGAACAGTCCCTGTACAAAATGACATTTTTAAAGGAATAAAAGTCATTTATAACTGCTTGTGGCTTTAATGTAATGTCGGGTCCAAGCAATATGGATGAAAATCAGTGAGACAAACGGCATGGGTACCCCCCAGTCCATTACCAGGCCCTTTGGGTCTTGTATGGATATTAAGGGGAACCCCGCACCCAGATTAAAAAAAGGAAAGGAGTGGGGCCCCCAGGCCCTATATACTCTGAACAGCAGTATACAGGCGGTGCAAACAAGACAGGGACTGTGGGTTTGTTGTTAAGTAGAATCTGTTTGTAATTTTGAACTGGTACATTTTTAAAGTGTAGCTCCAGCCAAAAAATCTATTTTTAAGCTTTTTGAAAAACATAGGGAAGGGTTATCACCCCTGTAACATTTGTTTTGCTGTCTGTGTACCTCTGTGTACCTCTTTCACCTCACTTTCTGTCCCAATGACAAATGTTTTTTGAAAATGTTGGGTTTTTAGTGAAACAAGGATTGGTGATAAAGCATTAGTGGAGAGCAGACATGTTTTTCCCGTATTAACTCTTACAGGAGAGAATTTCCCTTCCTAGGGGTAGATTTCATCTCACTTCCTGTTGTCTCCTTCTGTTTGCAAGTAGGAGTCGTTTGCAAGTTGGATGTTTGAAAGTAGGGGCCTGCCCTATATACTCTGCAGAAATTGGGGCCTTAGGTGTTGCCACAACACTGTAAGCCCTCACAGTTACTCTTGGTGGGCGCAGGAATGGGCCGTGCTGTGAAATATTAGATCAAGAATTGTAATTACATGCCATTGTTGAACAGTGGTAGAAAAATTGGGCCTTTGGTGGTGGTGGTTCTGGTGCCACAACACTGTAAGTCCTCACAATTACTCTTGGTGGGCGCTGGAACGGGCCCTGCTGTGAAAAATTATATCAAGAATTGTAATTACATGCACCTGTTGAACAGGGGCAGAAAAATTGGGCCTTTGGTGGTGGTGGACATATTGACACAACACTGTAAGCACTCACAGTTACTCTTGGTGGGCACAGGAATAGACCCTGCTGTGAAATATTAGATTAAGAATTGTAATTACATGTCCCTGTTGAACAGGGGCAGAAAAACTGGGCCTTAGGCACTGGTGCCACAACACTGCAACCCCTCACAGATGCTATAGATAGAGTGCAGGAATGAGCCCTGCTGCAAAGTATTGCATCAAAAATTGTAATTATACGCCCCTGTTAAACAGGGGCTGAAAAATTGGGCCTTGGGCACTGGTGCTGGTGCCACAACACTGCAACCCCTCACAGATACTATAGTTGGAGCGCAGGAATAAGCCCTGCTGCAAAGTATTACATCAAAAATTGTAATTATACACCCCTGTTAAACAGGGGCTGAAAAATTGGGCCTTGGGCACTGGTGGCGGTGCCCAGAACCAAAAATGTTCTTACAAGCTGTCAGCATGAAAATTTAGGAGGAAGAGGATTGTGACTCAGCATAACAGGATAGTCACTCAGCATCAGCATAGGCAGTCTTTAAGGGATCTCACTTTAAAAAAAAATCCATTGATTACATCAGCATCAGGTGCTTGGTAGCTGGTGATCCAAGACTGATTCATTTTTATGAAGGTCAGCCGATCAGCTGATCGGTGGACAGGCACACCCTGTGATCGGTTACAAAGCCTCCAGCAGCACTGAATGTATGTTCCGAAAGAACGCTGGATGCAGGACAGGCCAGTAGATCAATTGCATACTGTGCAAGCTCTGGCCAGTGATCCATCCTCAAGACCCAGTAACCCAGAGGATTTTCGGTGGGAAAGGTGTCCAAGTCTGATCTTTCCCCTAGGTAATCCTGCACCATGTGAATCAGACGCTGGCGATGGTTGCTGGAACCGATCAGACCTTGGGGCTGTGGACTAAAAAAATTGTCTGATCGCATCGGTCAGATGGCCACCTTCTCCACCGCTCCTTCTGTAAATGACTGAAGCCTCAGCAACACGTTGTCCAGGAGGACCAGGAAATTGTAACCTCCCAGGCACTGGAAACGCGTTGCACAAACCTTTCTGCAAGGCCTCCTGAAGATGTTTCATCCTCTGCTCCCTCTGTGACAGCAAGATAAGGTCTGCAACCTTACCCTTGTAACATGGATCAAGGAGGGTTGCCAGCCAGTAATCATCCCTCCCCTTGATACCACGAATACGCAGGCTTTGCAGGATCAGGGAGGCCATGCAGTGTAGGTTTGCTGAGGCATTCGGTCCAGAGTCCTCTGGGTCACTAAGGATGACATGATCTGCAGCCACCTCCTCCCAGCCACGTACAAGTCCATGGGTTTCTTCGGACTGTAAATGATCCCTTAAAGACTGCTGCTGATGCTGAGTGCCAGGCTCCACCTCCATGCTGACACAATCCTCCTCTTTCTCGTCCACTTCCTGTGTGATTGGAGGGCACGCAGGAACACTGTCTGGATAACAAAAAATGGGGGAAACAGGGGATGATGGGATTATTGCGGTGCCACCAAAATTCAAAATTACTAGAATGATATTTTATATAAAATCATTTTATTGATATCAAAAACATCAAAAATGTTTACACGAAAGAGTACAGAAAATATACAAAGCAAAAACAAAAACAGAAATACAGTGCAAATAAATGACCGTCACCAAAGATGTCGAGGGGTGGTCATAGTCTTATGTTCCCAACTAGTTTTGCCAAAATATTGGCTTCATCAGGGGAATGTAGAGATGTACTGCAGAGAGTAAAACCACTATAATAAAGAAAAAATGCATTATTGGATCAACATAATCTTGTAATGCTGGAGGCAAGCCAATCGCATCGCATAGTGGTCAAATTGCCGCCCCCCCATATCCCACGGTCTTCCCCCCCACACACACCTAAAACATACCATGCGGGCTCCAAAACGCAAGGGGGACACCACCGAGACACTGAGGATGGAAGTTGCACTCAGCCCAGTATTTGGCTACAGGGGGCTCCTCCTCCTCGTCCTCTTCCTGTGTGATCGGCGGGCACGCAGGAACACTGTTTGGATAAAGGGGGCCTTGAGAGCTAAGGAAGTCCTCCTCTTTCTCCCTCTGTTCTGCCTCAAGTGCCCTGTCCATTATTCCACGCAGCGTGTGCTCCAACAAGTGGACAAGAGGGACAGTGTCACTGATGCATGCACTGTCACTGCTCACCATCCTCGTGGCCTCCTAAAATGGTGACAGGACAGTGCATGCATCCCTGATCATAGCCCACTGGCGTGGGGGAAAAAACAAGCTCCCCTGACCCTGTCCTGGTGCCATAGTCTCTGCAGAGCTGACAGAATCTCTGTCCCAGTGTGGCTCCTGTCCCCCAAGAATACCAGCTCAAGCACCGCATGGCATCTTTTTGCCTGCGTGCTTGCATAGCCCCTTGAACGCCTGCGGAGCACCGCTGGTTCCGAGGACAAATCAGCACAGGAAGAGGCCATGGAGGAAGAAGAAGAGGAGGGGGTGGAGGAGAGAGGTGTGGCAGAATCACCACTAGTAGAATTTTGGAGGCATGGTGGCGGAAAAACCTCCAACACTACTACACCCTGTCCTGCATCCTTCCCAGCTACCAGAAGAGTCACCCAGTGCACGGTGAAAGATAGGTAACGTCCCTGTCCATGCCTGCTGGACCATGAGTCAGCGGTAATATGCACCTTACCGCTGACCACCCTGTCCAGCGAGGCCAAGACATTGCCTTCCACATGCCGGTAGAGCCGGAATCGCCTTCTGTGAGAAAAAGTGGCATTTGGGAACCTGCCACTGAGGAACCGCACATTCCACAAACTCACAGAAGGGGGCAGAGTCTACCAACTGAAAAGGCAGCAGTTGAAGTGCTAGCAAATTAGTCAAGCTAGCATTCAACCGCTGGGCATGTGGATGGCTGGGAGCGAACTTCTTTCGGCGGTGCAGCAGCTGGGGCAGGGAAATTTGCCTGGTACAATCTGACCTCGGTGTACCGATAGCAGATTGCCCGCAAGTACTTAGTTGTGACACACCTAATTCTACACCTTCATTCCTCTCAGTGCAGGTTTCAGAGAAGACTGAAGCTATAGTGGGGTTGGAGATCCCAGCTGATGAGGAACAAGGAGAGGTCCGCTTTGTTCTTTGGTGTGGGTCTTTTAGGTACACTTGCCAACGAACTGCATGGCAGGCCGACATATGTCTGGTCAAGCATGTGGTGCCCAATCGGGTGATGTTTTGGCCATGCGAGATACGCTTGAGACATATGTTGCAAAAAGCAGCGGTGGGATCTGATGCACTCATCTCCAAAAAGGCCCACACCAAGGAATTTTTTGGAATAACGCGCAGAGACAGCAGTGCCCTGCACATGTGAAGCTCTGCGGTGTGATGCAGACGGTGTGCTGCCCTTAAGCTGGCCCCTGGAGGGCATCCTGCCTCGTTGGAGATGTGCCTCCTCCTCCTCTCTCCTATCAGGCACCCACGTGGAGTCAGTGACCTCATCATCCCCTCCCTCCTCATCACTGAAGCAAAGCTGGCAGTATGCTGCAGCTGGGGGAGCATGACTGCCAGATTGCTGTCCTTCTTGGGCACCAACTCTCTCTGGGCTCACGTTACTGCCTTGCTCTAGCTGGGTACCATCATCGGAGGCTGCAAAATGCTGGGAATCCTCCTGGAGCATGTACCCAACACTGTGGTCAAACATTTCGGGGACTGCTCAGGAGGACATGGTGGGGCTAGGGAAGGAGTAATTGAGCTGAGGGAAGAGGCCGCGTTGGCAGCTGCTTTGCCAGACAAAGTACCCTGAGCCTGGGTGAGAGAGGATGAGGAAGATGAGGACGGCTTGGTCATCCACTCTACCAAGTCTTCCGCATGTTGCGGCTCAACGCAGCCAGCTGCCGAAAAAAAGGACAAGCGTGTCCCACGGCCACGTGCTGATGAGGATGCACCGTCTCCAGGACCAGCACTGTTGCCTCTAGACACAGAGCCAGCTTGCCCTCTTTTATTGGCTTGTGACTGTCTGCCTCTCCTTGTTGGCTTTCCAGACATACTAATGGCCTGCAGTGAGATGTAGCTGCACAAAGCTGGAATGTATATATATACTGATACTGCAGCTAGCAGAATCAACTGCCTGCCTGTAATATTATTAGTATTAGAACACCAGCAATTGTCTTCAGGTAGCTTTAGGTGCACACTGTGCAGAGGACACAGTACACTATTTGTAAATACTGTAGCTGCCTGCCTGTGCTATTATTAGGATCAGAACAACAGCAATTGTCTTCAGGTAGCTTTAGGTGCACACTGTGCAGAGGATGCAGTACACTAGCTGTAAATAATGCAGCTGCCTGCCTGTGGTATTAATAGGATCAGAAGAACACCACCAATTTTCTTCAGGTAGCTTTAGGTGCACACTGTGCAGAGGACACAGTACACTAACTGTAAATGTTGTAGCTGCCTGCCTTTAGTATTAATAGGATCAGAACAACAGCAATTGTCTTCAGGTAGCTTTAGGTGCACACTGTGCAAAGGACGCACTACACTAACTGTAAATACTGCAGCTGCCTGCGATACTAATAGGATCAGAAGAACACCACCAATTTTCTTCAGGTAGCTTTAGGTGCACACTGTGCAGAGGACGCACTACACTAACTGTAAATACTGTACCTAATAGAACTAATAGGATCAGAAGAACACCAGCAATTTTCTTCAGGTAGCTGTAAATACTGTAAAAACACCTGCATGCCTGTCCGTAGGAAGAGAATAACAGGAACGGATCTAGCTAAACTGTATATATATATATATATATATATATATATATATATATATATATATATATACACACATATACACACACACACAAGCACAACACCTAGGATGCATATATATATATATATATATATATACACAATATACTGTAAGTGTAGGTAACTGACTCGCCTGCCTACTCTAACTTAAATCAAATGACACTGTCTCTCTGTCTATCTCTACGCTGCCGCAACCCACTACACAAGGCCGCCATGCAGGCGGCCTTATATAGTGTGGGGCATGTACTAAACCCCCTGAGCCATAATTCGGTCAAAGCCAGGGTGGCTTTGGCCAATTACGGCTCTCTGTACAGACAGCGCTGTGATTGGCCAAGCATGCGGGTCATAGTGCATGCTTGGCCAATCATCAGCCAGCAATGCACTGTGATGCTGCAGTGAATTATGGGCCGTGACACGCCACTCTAATTTGGTGTGAACGGCCCATAACGTTCGAACATGGGTTTGACTCGAACTCGAAGCTCATCCCTAGTGATGATAGTGTCTTCATGCAATGTGCACCCTCCCCCCACCAGGTGTACCCTCACCTTAAGGGCTTTATAAATAAGCCTGTGGTTAATATAATCAGCATGAAAGATCCTCCTGTGTTTTCTTATTCTTATGGTGGCTTAATAACTCAAATACAGATCTCAGATCCTCTCCACTTCCTGGTAATATTGCAGATTAACAGCCACTACTTCCTCCTGGTGTTTCAATAACTTCCTCATATATATATCACATGCAGAAAACAGAGGTTTACAATAGTGTGATATCATTTTAAAAGGGTTTAATTACAACTTATACTCCACATATATTAAACTCACATTTACATAATGAAAAACCGCGTTCGTGGTATACTGGAGGTGATAATAGCTCCTGAAATCCAGATCTGCAGCCCCGGTTTTCGGTGTTCACCCCATCCTGTATCAGCTCTCCAAAACACTTCCTGCTAACTTCCACATCAGCTGATCAAGCTCCTCCTACCAGTTTCATCACAATCTCGTGACTTCCTCTGGGAATTCTGATTGGCTGACATCCATCCCATACTATTTATAGCGGCAATCGCAGCCATTTTATCTTAGCCCGCAATTGTGATTAGATTGCGGCAACTGACTCACTTGGGTAAACATCCTGTGATATATATACACCATCTGGTCTCTCGTAGGCCGCAATTATAGTTAAACTGTGGTGAATTCCTAGTGTTATAATGTATATGCAAACACATAATCTATATTAAAAACAGACTACTATGTTTCCATATACAAGCCTATAGGATGGATGTCTGCCAATCAGAATTCCCAGAGGAAGCCAAAAGATGGCTGCAGCGCAGGCCTTATGTGCCGGGAGGGCATCCATAGACCTCCTTCCGTGCTTGAGTGGCCTGTGTGCCACCTGCAGGGCACACTCTGCGTGCTCTGTGTTCAGCGGTCTATGAGACTCGGTTGATCACAGATCGGAGTAAGGGGTCGATCCCGACCCCTTCCCACATGATCAGCTGTCAGCCAATGACAGCGGATCATGTGACGTAAACAGAGCTGGTAATTGGCTATTTTTTCTCCTCACGTTGATAGCATGAGGAAAAAAAAAAAAGGCGATCAGCAGCTGTGAGAGGGACATGGAGAGTCTCTGTAGAGGCTTCTGTGCCACCTACCAGTGTACAAGAGTGCCACCTACCAGTGCCCACCAGCGACACAGTACCAACTATCAGTGCCCACAGTACCACCCATCAGTGCCCACAGTGTCACCCATCAGTGCCCACAGTGTCACCCATCAGTGCCCACAGTACCACCCATCAGTGCCCACAGTGCCTCATCACCAGTGCTGCCTATCAATACCACCTACCAGTGCCACCCATCAGTGCCACTCATCAGTGTCACCCATCAGGGCCCATCAGTGCCATCTTAACTGTGCCTATCAGTGTCGCCTTATCTGTGCCTATCAGTGCAGTCCATCAGTGCAGCCTCATCAGCGAATATCAATGAAGGAGAAAAATTACCCATTTGCAAAATTTTATAACAAACTATGAAAAATGATTTTTTTTTTCAAATATTTGTCTTTTTTTGTTTGTTTAGCAAAAAATAAAAACCCAAGTGGTGATTAAATACTCAATTTGTGTGAAATAATGATAAAAATTTCATTTGAGTACAGTGTAGCATGACTGCACAATTGTCATTCAAATTGTGACAGCGCTACAAGCTAAAAATTGGTCTAGGCAGGAGGGGGTTTAAGTGCCTGGTAAGCAAGTGGTTAAACCATTTTAAAACAATATCACACTATTGTAAGCCTCTGCTTCCGCATGTGATATATACGAGGAAGTTATTGAAACACCAGGAGGAAGTAGTGGCTGTTAATCTGCACTATTACCAGGAGGTGGAGAGTAGGGATGAGCTTCGAGTTCGAGTCAAACTCATGTTCGACTCGAACATCGGCTGTTCGCCAGTTCGCCGAACAGCGAACAATTTGGGGTGTTTGCGGCAAATTCGAAAGCCGCGGAACACCCTTTAAAAGTCTATGGGAGAAATCAAAAGTGCTAATTTTAAAGACTTATATGCATGGTATTGTCATAAAAAGTGTTTGGGGACCTGGGTCCTGCCCCAGGGGATATGGATCAATGCAAAAAAAGTTTTTAAAACGGCTGTTTTTTCAGGAGCAGTGATTTTAATAATTCTTAAAGTAAAACAATAAAAGTGTAATATTCCTTTAAATTTCGTACCTGGGGGGTGTCTATAGTATGCCTGTAAAGGGGCGCATGTTTCCCGTGTTTAGAACAGTCTGACAGCAAAATGACATTTTAAAGGAAAAAAAGTAATTTAAAACTGCTCGCGGCTATTAATGAATTGTCGGTCCGACAATACACATAAAAGATCAATGATAAAAATGGCATGGGATTTCCCCAGAGGGGAACCCCGAACCAATTTTTTTTTTAAAATGGCGTGGGGGGTCCCCCTAAATTCCATACCAGGCCTTTCAGGTCTGTTATGGATATTAAGGGGAACCCCGGCCAAATTTTTTTTTTTTAATTGGCGTGGGGGTCCCCCTCAAAATCTATACCAGACCCTTCAGGTCTGGTATGGATTTTAAGGGGAACCCTGTGCCAAAATTTTTAAAAAAATGGCAAAGGGTCCCCCCAAAAATCCATACCAGACCCTTGTCTGAGCACGCAACTTGGCAGGCCGGAGGAAAAGAGGGGGGGGGATGAGAGAGCACCCCCCTCTCCTGAACCGTACCAGGCCACATATCCTCAACATTAGGAGGGTGCTTTGGGGTAGCCCCTCAAAGCACCTTGTCCCCATGTTGATGGGGACAAGGGCCTCATCCCCACAACCCTTGCCCGGTGGTTGTGGGGGTCTGCAGGCGGGGGCTTATCGGAATCTGGAAGCCCCCTTTAACAAGGGGACCCCCAGATCCCGCCCCCGTGTAAAATGATAAGGGGGTACAAAAGTACCCCTACCATTTCACAAAAAAACTGTCAAAAATGTTAAAAATGACAAGAGACAGTTTTTGACAATTCCTTTATTTAAAGTCTTCTTTTTTCCATCTTCTATCTTCTTTCTTCTATCTTCCTTTGGTTTCTTCCTCCATCTTCTTCTTCTGGTTCTCCTGGTTCTTCCTCCGGTGTTCTCCTCTGGCATCTTCCTCCGTGGCGTTTTCTTGCCTTCTTCTCGGGCCGCTACGCATCCATGATGGGAGGCTCCTGCTGTGTGATGCTTCTCATCTTCTGACGGTTCTTAAATAACGGAGGGCGGGGCCACCCCGTGACGGCAGAAGGGGGCTGGGTCACCCGTTACGTAACGGGTGACCCCGCTCCCCTCTGACATCACAGGGAATGCCACAGGGAAGTCCCCGTCAAGTCCCTGTGCATCATCGGGTGGCCCCGCCCTCCGTTATTTAAGAACCGTCGGAAGACGAGAAGCGTTACACAGCGGAAGCCTCCTATCATGGATGGGGAGCGGCCCGAGAAGAAGAAGGGAAGAAGACGCCGCATAGGAAGATGCTGGACGAGCACACCGGAGGAAGAACCAGAAGAACCAGAAGAAGAAGAAGATGGAGGAAGAAACCGAAGGAAGATAGAAGAAAGAAGATAGAAGAAAGAAGATGGAAAAAAGAAGACTTTAAATAAAGGAATTGTCAAAAACTGTCTCTTGTCATTTTTAACATTTTTGACAGTTTTTTTGTGAAATGGTAGGGGTACTTAGTACCCCCTTACCATTTCACATGGGGGGCAGGATCTGGGGGTCCCCTTGTTAAAGGGGGCTTCCAGATTCTGATAAGCCCCCTGCCCGCAGACCCCCACAACCACCGGGCAAAGGTTGTGGGGATGAGGCCCTTGTCCCCATCAACATGGGGACAAGGTGCTTTGGGGGCTACCCCAAAGCACCCTTCCAATGTTGAGGGCATGTGGCCTGGTATGGTTCAGGAGGTGGGGGTGCTCTCTCGTCCCCCCCTCTTTTCCTGCGGCCTGCCAGGTTGCCTGCTCGGATAAGGGTCTGGTATGGATTTTTGGGGGGACCCCACGCCATTTTTTTTTATTTTGGCGCAGGGTTCCCCTTAAAATCCATACCAGACCTGAAGGGTCTGGTATAAATTTTGAGGGGGACCCCCACGCCATTTATTTTTTTTAAATTTTGGCCGGGGTTCCCCTTAATATCCAGACCTGAAGGGCCTGGTATGGAATTTAGGTGGACCCCCCACGCCATTTTTTTAAAAAAAATTGGTTCGGGGTTCCCCTGTTGGGAATTCCCATGCCATTTTTATCAATGAACTGTTATGTGCATTGTCAGACCCACAATTCATTAATAGCCGCAAGAAGTTTTAAATGACTTTTTTCCTTTGAAATGAAAGGCATACTATAGACACCCCCAGGTACGAAATTTAAACAAATATTACACTTTTATTGTTTCACATTAAGCATTGCAAAATCACTGCTCCCGAAAAAACGTCAGGTTTTAAAACTTTTTTAGCATTGATCCATGTCCGCTGGGGCAGGACCCAGGTCCCCGAACACTTTTTATGACAATAACTTGCATATAAGCCTTTAAAATTAGCACTTTTGATTATTCATGTTCGAGTCCCATAGACTTTAACGATGTTTGCGCGTTCAAGCAAATTTTTGCCTGTTCGCATGTTCTGGTGGGAACCGAACAGGGGGATGTTCGGCTCATCCCTAGTGGAGAGTAGGGATGAGCTTTGTATTCGAATCGAACGGATGTTCGACTCGAACATTGCCTGTTCGGTCGTTCGTGCCAAATTCGAGTGGCACGTCACGGCCCATAATTCACTGCGGCATCGCAGTGCATTGCTGGCTGATGATTGGCCAAGCATGCACTATGACCCACATGCTTGGCCAATCACAGTGCCGTCTGCACAGAGAGCCGTAATTATGGCTCAGGGGGTTTAGTACATGCCCCACACTATATAAGGCCGCCTGCACGGCGGCCTTGTGTAGTGTGTTTCGGTGTTGAGAGAGAGAGATAGATAGACAGAGAGACAGTGTCATTTGATTTAAGTTAGAGTAGGCAGGCGAGTCAGTTAGCTGTGTACATATATACATCCTAGGTGTTGTGTGTGTGTATATATATATATATATATATATATACACTGTATTCAGTTTAGCTACAGTAGATCCGTTCCTGTTATCCTACTACTGACAGGCAGGTGTTTTTACAGTATTTACAGCTACCTGAAGAAAATTGCTGGTGTTCTTCTGACCCTTTTAGTCCCATTAGCTACAGTATTTACAGTTTGTGTGTGGTGTGTCATCTGCACAGTGTGCACTTAAAGCTACCTGAAGAAAATTAGTGGTGTTCTTCTGATCCTATTAGTACAGTACCACAGGCAGCTGTAGTATTTACAAGTTAGTGTAGTGCGTCCTCTGCACAGTGTGCACCTAAAGCTACCTTTAGAAAATTATTGGTGTTCTTCTGATCCTATTAGTACAGTACAGCAGGCAGCTGCAGTATTTACAATTTAGTTTAGTGGGTCCCCTGCACACTGTGCACCTAAAGCTACCTGAAGAAATCTAGTGGTGTTCTTTTGATCCTATTAATACCACAGGCAGGCAGCTACAGCATTTACAGTTAGTGTAGTGCGTCCTCTGCACTGTGTGCACCTAAAGCTACCTGGAGACAATTACTGTTGTTCTGCTTCTATTAATTCCATAGGCAGGCAGCTACAGTATTTACAGTTAGTGCACTGTGTCCTCTGCACAGTGTGCACCTAAAGCTACCTGAAGAAAATTAGTGGTATTCTTCTAATCCTATTAATACCACAGGCAGGCAGCTACAGTATTTACAGTTAGTGCACTGTGTCCTCTGCACAGTGTGCACCTAAAGCTACCTGGAGACAATTGCTGTTGTTCTGCTCCTATTAATTCCACAGGCAGGCAGCTACAGCATTTACAGTTAGTGTAGTGCGTCCTCTGCACAGTGTGCACCTAAAGCTACCTAGAGACAACTGCTGTTGTTCTGCTCCTATTAATACCACAGGCAGGCAGCTACAGCATTTACAGTTAGTGTAGTGCGTCCTCTGCACAGTGTGCACCTAAAGCTACCTGGAGACGATTGCTGTTGTTCTGCTCCTATTAATACCACAGGCAGGCAGCTACAGTATTTACAGTTAGTGCACTGTGTCCTCTGCACACTGTGCACCTAAAGCTACCTGAAGAAAATTAGTGGTGTTCTTCTGATCCTATTAATACCACAGGCAGGCAATTACAGCATTTACAGTTAGTGTAGTGCATCCTCTGCACAGTGTGCACCTAAAGCTACCTGGAGACAATTGCTGTTGTTCTGCTCCTAATAATACCACAGGCAGGCAGCTACAGTATTTACAGTTAGTGCACTGTGCCTCTGCACAGTGTGCACCTAAAGCTACCTGAAGAAAATTAGTAGTGTTCTTCTAATCCAATTAATACCATAGGCAGGCAGCTACAGCATTTACAGTTAGTGTAGTGCGTCAAGGGGCTACGGAAGCACGCAGGCCAAAAGATGCCATGCGGTGCTTGAGCTTGTGTCCTTGGGGGACAGGAGCCACACTGAGGCAGAGTTTCTATCAGCTCTGCAGGGGCAGGTTCAGAGGTGGTTGATGCCACGCCAGCTTAAGGCAGGTATGGTGGTTTGCGACAATGGCACCAACCTCCTCTCCGCCCTCCGACAGGGACAACTGACCCATGTGCCCTGTTTGGCTCACGTCCTTAACTTGGTGGTGCAGCAGTTCTTGGGCAGGTACCTGGGCTTACAGGATGTCCTGAGGCAGGCCAAGGTCATATAATGCCAGTGCTCTGCTGGCTGACATCCAAAAGGAATTTAACCTGCCCAAGAACCGCCTAATCTGTGACATGCCCACCTGGTGGAACTCAACGTTGGCCATGCTGCAGCAGCTGCACACGCAACAGAGGGCCATCAATGAGTACCTGTGCGACTATGGCACCAGGACATGGTCAGGGGAGCTTGTTTTTTTTTTCCCCACATCAGTGGGCCATGATCAGGGATACATGCACTGTCCTGTCACCATTTGAGGAGGCCCCGAGGATGGTGAGCAGTGACAGTGCATGCATCAGTGACACTGTCCCCCTTGTCCACCTGTTGGAGCACACGCTGCGTGGAATAATGCACAAGGCACTTGAGGCAGAACAGAGCCAGGAAGAGGACTTCCTTAGCTCTCAAGGCCCCCTTTATCCAGTGTTCCTGTGTGCCCGATCACACAGGAAGTGGACGAGAAGGAGGAGCAAGAGGAGGATTGTTTCAGCATGGAGGTGGAGCCTGGCACTCAGCATCAGCAGCAGTCTTTAAAGGGATCATTTACAGTCCCAAGAAACCCATGGACTTGTACGTGGCTGGGAGGAGGTGGCTGCGGATCATGTCGTCCTTAGTGACCCAGAGGACTCCGGACCAAATGCTTCAGCAAACCTACGCTGCATGGCCTCCCTGATCCTGCAAAGCCTGCGGAAGGATCCTCGTATTCGTGGTATCAAGGAGAGGGATCAATACTGGCTGGCAACCCTCCTTGATCCACGTTACAAGTGTAAGGTTGCGAACCTTATTTTGCCGTCGCAGAGGATGAAACATCTTCGGGAGGCCTTGTAGAACGGTCTGTGCAACACGTTCCCAGAGACTGGGAGGTTACAAACTCTTGTTCCTGGACAACGTGTTGCTGAGGCTTCGGTCAGTCAAAGAAGGAGCGATGGAGAAGGTGGCTGTCTGACCGATGCGTTCAGGCAATTTTTTAGTCTGCAGCCCCAAGGTATGATCAGTTTCAGCAACCATCGCCGGCATTTGTTTTAAATGGTGCAGGAATACCTAGGGGCAAGATCTGACTTAGACACCTTTCCCACCGAAAATTCTCTGGGTTACTGGGTCGTGAGGATGGATCACTGGCCAGAGCTTGCACAGTATGCAATTGAGCTACTGGCCTGTCCTGCATCCAGCGTTTTTTCAGAACGCACATTCAGTGCTGCTGGAGGCTTTGTAACCGATCACAGGGTGCGCCTGTCCACCGACTTGGTCGATCGACTGACCTTCATAAAAATGAATCAGTAAAAATGAATCAGTCTTGGATCACCACCAGCTACCAAGCACCTGATGCTGATCTAACCGAATATTTTTTTTTGAAAAGTCAGATCCCTTCAAGACTGCCTATGCTGATGCTGAGTGACTATCCTGTTATGCTGAGTGACTATCCTCTTCCTCCTCAATGATCATGCTGATAGCTTGTAAGAATATTTTTGGTTCTGGGCGCCGCCACTAGTGGCTAAGGCCCAATTTTTCAGCCCCTGTTTGCCAGGGGCATGTAATTACAATTTTTGATGCAATATTTTGCAAGGAGGGTTCGTTGATGCACTCAACTAGAGTATTTGTGAGGGGTTGCAGTGTTGTGTTACCAGCACCAGTGCCTAAGGCCCAATTTTTCAGCCCCTGTTTAACAGGGACGTGTAATTACAATTTTTGCAGCAGGGCTTGTTCCTGCACTCCAACTAGAGTATCTGTGAGGGGTTGCACCTAAGGCCGCAATTTCTGCAAAGTATATAGGGCCCCCCTACTTTCAAACATCCAACTTACAAATGACTCCTACTTGCAAACGGAAGGAGACAACAGGAAGTGAGATGAAATCTACACCTAGGAAGGGAAATTCTCTCCTGTAAAAGTTAATATGGGAAAAACATGTCTCCTTTCCACTGATGCTTCATCACCAATCCTTGTTTTATTAAAAACCCCAAATTGTCAAAAAACAGTTGTCATTGGGACAGAAAGTGAAGAAAAATCTTCTGAACAGGTGCGCAGACAGCAAAACAAATGTCACAGGGGTGATAACACTTCCCTATGTTTTCCAAACAGCTTAAAAATAGATTTTTTGGCTGGAGCTACACTTTAAAAATGTACCAGTTCAAAATTACAAACAGATTCTACCTAACAACAAACCTACAGTCCCTGTTGCACCACCTGTATACTGCTGTTCAGAGGGCCTGGGGCCCCACCCCTTTCCTTATTTTAATTTGGGTGCGGGGTTCCCCTTAATATCCATACATGACCCAAAGGGCCTGGTAATGCACTGGGGGGTACCCATGCCATTTGTCTCACTGATTTTCATCCATATAATCGGGACCGGACATTACATTAAAGCCGTAAGCAGTTTTAAATGACTTTTATTACTTTAAAAATGACATTTGGTGCAGGGACTGTTCTAAACACGGGAAACACGCGCCACTTTACAGGCATACTATAGACACCCCCCAGGTACAATATTTAACTACTTGCCGCCCGCCCTATTACAGAATGACGGCGGCAAAGTGGTTTGATATTCCTGATCGGACGTCATATGACGTGATCAGGAATATCTAGCCGCTGCGCGCCCCCGGAGGCGCGCATCGCGACGATCGTTGTTGCGGGGTGTCAGTCTGACACCCTGCAGCACCGATCTAGGTAAAGAGTCTCCGACGGAGACTCTTTACCACGTGATCAGCCGTGTCCAATCACAGCTGATCACGATGTAAATAGGAAGAGTCGTTGATCGGCTTTTCCTCACTCGCGTCTGACAGACGCGAGTAGAGGAGAGCCGATCGGCTGCTCTCCTGACAGGGGGGGTCTGTGCTGATGGTTTATCAGCACAGCCCCCCCTCGGATCCTACCCAGGACCACCAGGGATGCCGCCCAGGACCACCAGGGAAGTGATCCACACTGGACCACCAGGTATGCCCCTAGACCACCAGGGAAATGTCACTGTGTGCCCAGGCAGCTGCCAATCTGTGCCCAGGCAGCTGCCAGTCAGTGCCCACTGCAATGCCTACCACTGCCAGTGCCACCAGGGATGCCCATCAGTGCCTCATTTTAGTGCCGCGTATCAGTGCCCATCACTGCCATGTATCAGTGCCCATCAGTGCCCAGCAGTGCCGCCTATCAGTGCCCATCAGTGTCCAGCAGTGCCGCCTATCAGTGCCGCCTATCAGTGCCACCCTATCAGTGCCTAGCAGTGCCCAGCAGTGCCACCTTTCATTGCCCAGTGTTGCCCATCAGTGCCCATCAGTGCCAACCAGTGCCACCCATCAGTGCCCATCAGTGCCGCCTATCAATGCCCATCAGTGCTGCATATGAGTGCCACCCATCAGTGCCGCCTACCAGTGCCCACCAGTGCCGCATTTCAGTGCCCATCGTCAGTGCCCGCTCATTGGTGCCACCTCATCGGTGCCGCCGTATCAGTGCCTGTCAGTGCCTGTCAGTGCCGCCTTATCAGTGCCCATCAGTAAAAGAGAAAACTTACTTATTTACAATTTTTTTTAACAGAAACAAAAGCAAAACTTTTATTTTTTTCAAAAATGTTGGTCTTTTTTTATTTGTTTAGCAAAAAATAAAAACCACAGAGGTGATCATATACCACCAAAAGAAAGCTCTATTTGTGGGAACAAAATGATAAAAATTTAGTTTGGGTACAGTGTAGCATGACCGCGCAATTGTCATTTAAACTGCGACAGCGCTGAAAGCTGAAAATTGGTCTGGGCAGGAAGGTGTCTAAGTGCCCTGTATTGAAGTGGTTAAAGGAATATTTCACTTTTTTTTTCACTTTAAGCATCATTAAAATCACTGCTCCCGAAAAAACGGCCATTTTAAAAGTTTTTTTTGCATTGATACATGTCCCCTGGGGCAGGACCCGGGTCCCCAAACCCTTTTTAGGACAATACCATGCAAATTATCCCTTAAAATTAGCACTTTTGATTTTGAACGTTCGAGTCCCATAGACTTCAATGGGGTTCTAACGTTCGTGCAAATTTTCGGTTCGTTTGCAGGTTCTGCTGTGAACCGAACCGGGGGTTGTTCGGCTCATCCCTAGTGGAGAGGTTCTGAGATCTGTATTTGAGTTATTAAACCACCATAAGAATAAGGAAACACAGGAGGATCTTTCATGCTGATGATATTAACCACAGGCTTATTTATAAAGCCCTTAAAGCTAAGCTCCACCCACTTTTTGAAGTCCTCGGCATCCCAAGCCGCTGTGTACGCCGAAAGCGATTGGGCATATCTTTTTATTTTAAACTTCAAAATCTTCAATTCCTGTCTGCAATGCCTCCTGGGAGATGTGTGTTATCAATGGGCATTGCTGGGCCGTAGCATCGCTTTATTTGCAAACCGAAAATGACGAGATGCAAGGAGGCGGCCATTTTTAAAAAGGGTAACCAGGCTTTTGTTGCCATGGTTACCAAAGCTTCTTCTTTACACATTGATGGGCGGTGGGGGAGGCGGCTGGAACATCTCAGCTCTGATTACATACAGAGCCCGGGGGAGGGGACAGACACACCATTACTAATTATTTATAATAGAGGAATATGATGGGGGCCGTATGATGGGGGCAATTTTGATGGTGGCAATTTTGATTGGGCAGTATGATGGGGCAGTATAATGGGGGCAATATGATGGGGCAGTATGATGGGGCAGTATGATGGTGCAGTTTTGATTGGGGAAATTTTGATGGGGAAGTTTTGATGGGGGCAATTTGATGGGGGCAGTATGATGGGGCAATTTTGATGGGGGCAGTATGATGGGGCAATTTTGATGGGGGCAGTTTTGATGGGACAGTATGATAGGCCAGTTTTGATGGGGCAATTTTGATGGGGCAGTATACCGGGGCAATTTGATGGGGCAATTTTGATGGGGCAGTTTTGATGGGGCAGTATGATGGGGCAATTTTGATTTAGCAGTATGATGGGGGCAATTTTGATGGGGCAGTATGATGGGACAATTTGATGGGGCAAATTTGATGGGCAGTTTTGATGAGGCAGAATGTTGGGGGCAATTTTTGGGGGAGTTTTGATGGTTGCAGTATGATGGGGCAATTTTGAGGGGGCAGTATGACGGGGCAATTTTGATGAGGCAGTATGATGGGGTAATTTTGATGGGGCAATTTGATAGGGGCAGTATGCTTGGGCAATTTGATGGGGCAATTTGATAGGGGCAGTATGCTTGGGCAATTTGATGGGGGCAATTTTTATGAG
This sequence comes from Lithobates septentrionalis, assembly GCA_037952835.1. Taxonomy (NCBI): domain Eukaryota; kingdom Metazoa; phylum Chordata; class Amphibia; order Anura; family Ranidae; genus Lithobates; species Lithobates septentrionalis. The sequence goes on along the minus strand of JBBDGP010001112.1, from coordinate 30,401 downwards.
GCAGTATGATGGGGCAATTTTGATAGGGGCAATTTGATAGGGGCAGTATGCTGGGGCAATTTGATGGGGGCAATTTTGATGGGGCAGCATGATGGGGCAATTTGATGGGGGCAGTTTTGATGGGGCATTATGATAGGGGTAGTATGCTGGGGCAATTTGATGGGGCAATTTTGATGGGGCAGCATGATGGGGCAGATTTGATAGGGCAATTTGATGAGGCAATTTTGATGAGGGCAGTATGATGGGGCAATCTTGATGGGGGCAATTTGATGGGGCAATATATGGGCAATAGGGATGAGCCGAACACCCCCCGGTTCGGTTCGCACCAGAACCCGCGAACGGACCGCAAGTTCGCACGAACGTTAGAACCCCATTGACGTCTATGGGACTCGAACGTTCGAAATCAAAAGTGCTCATTTTAAAGGCTAATTTGCATGGTATTGTCCTAAAAAGGGTTTGGGGACCCGGGTCCTACCCCAGGGGACATGTATCAATGCAAAAAAAACTTTTAAAAACGGCCGTTTTTTCGGGAGCAGTGATTTTAATGATGCTTAAAGTAAAAAAAAAAAAGTGAAATATTCCTTTAAATATCGTACCTGGGGGGTGTCTATAGTATGCCTGTAAAGTGACGCGTGTTTCCCATGTTTAGAACAGTCCCTGCACCAAATGTCATTTTTAAAGGAAAAAATCTCATTTAAAACTGCTTGCGGGTTTAATGTCATGTCGGGTCATGGCAATATGGATGAAAATCAGTGAGACAAACGGCATGGGTACCCCCCAGTCCATTACCAGGCCCTTTGGGTCTTGTATGGATATTAAGGGGAACCCCACACCCAAATTAAAATAAGGAAAGGTGTGGGGCCACCAGGCCCTATATACTCTGAACAGCAGTATACAGGCGGTGCAAACAAGACAGGGACTGTAGGTTTGTTGTTAAGTAGAATCTGTTTGTAATTTTGAACATTTTTAATGTGTTTAGCTCCAGCCAAAAAATCTTTTCTAAGCTTTTTGGAAAACATAGGGAAGGGTTATCACCCCTGTGACATTTGTTTTGCGTCTTTCCTCCTCTTCAGAAGATTTCACCTCACTTTTTTGTCCCAATGAAAAATGTTTTTTGAAAATTTGGGTTTTTTTGTGGAACAAGGATTGGAAAGCATCAGTGGAAAGGAGAAATTGTTTTCCCATATTAACTCTTACAGGAGAGAATTTCCCTTCCTTAGGGGTAGATTTCATCTCACTTCCTGTTGTCTCCTACCGTTTGCAAGTAGGAGTCGTTTGTAAGTTAGATGTTTGAAGGTAGGGTCCTGCCCTATATACTCAGCAGAAATTTGGGCCTTAGGTGTTGCTGTGGCCAAAACACTGTAAGCCCTCACAGGGCCCTGCTGTGAAATATTAGATCAAGAATTGTAATTACATGCCCCTGTTGAACAGGAGCTGAAAAATTAGGCCTTAGGCACTGGTGCTGGTGCCACAACACTGCAACCCCTCACAGACACTCTAGTTGAAACGCAGGAACAAGCCCTGCTGCAAAGTATTGCATCAAAAATTGTAATTACACGCCCCTGTTAAACAGGGGCTGAAAAATTGTGCCTTAGGCACTGGTGGTGGCGCCCAGAACCAAAAATGTTCTTACAAGCTATCAGCGTGATGATTGAGGAGGAAGAGGATAATTACTCAGGGATAGTCACTCAGCATCAGCATAGGCAGTCTTTGAAGGGATCTGAGATTTCAAAAAAAATTATTCGGTTACATCTGCATCAGGTGCTTGGTAGCTGGTGGTGATCCAAGACTGATTCATTTTTATGAAGGTCAGGCGATCGACCGAGTCGGTGGACAGACGCACCCTGTGATCGGTTACCACGCCTCCAGCAGCACTGAATGTGCGTTCCGAAAGAACGCTGGATGCAGGACAGGCCAGTAGCTCAATTGCATACTGTGCAAGCTCTGGCCAGTGATCCATCCTCAAGACCCAGTAACCCAGAGGATTTTCGGTGGGAAAGGTGTCCAAGTCTGATCTTGCCCCTAGGTATTCCTGCACCATGTAAAACAGACGCTGGCGATGGTTGCTGGAACCGATCATACCTTGGGGCTGCGGACCAAAAAATTGTCTGAACGCATCGGTCAGACGGCCACCTTCTCCACCGCTCCTTCTTTGACTGACCGAAGCCTCAGCAACACGTTGTCCAGAAACAGGAGTTTGTAACCTCCCAGTCTCTGGGAACGCGTTGCACAGACCTTTCTGCAAGGCCTCCCGAAGATGTTTCATCCTCTGCTCCCTCTGCGATGGCAAGATAAGGTCCGCAACCTTACCCTTGTAACGTGGATCAAGGAGGGTTGCCAGCCAGTATTGGTCCTTCTCCTTGATACCACGAATACGAGGATCCTTACGCAGGCTTTGCAGGATCAGGGAGGCCATGCAGCGTAGGTTTGCTGAGGCATTCGGTCCGGAGTCCTCTGGGTCACTAAGGACAACAACGTCCGCAGCCACCTCCTCCCAGCCACGTACAAGTCCATGTGTTCCTTGGGACTGATCCCTTAAAGACTGCTGATGCTGAGTGCCAGGCTCCACCTCCATACTGACACAATCTTCCTCCTCCTCCTCCTCCTCCTCCTCGTCCTCTTCCTGTGTGATCGGCGGGCACGCAGGAACACTGTCTGGATAAAGGGGGCCTTGAGAGCTAAGGAAGTCCTCCTCTTCCTGCCTCTGTTCTGCCTCAAGTGCCCTGTCCATTATTCCACGCAGCGTGTGCTCCAACAGGTGGACAAGGGGGACAGTGTCACTGATGCATGCACTGTCAGTGCTCACCATCCTCGTGGCCTCCTCGAATGGTGACAGGACAGTGCATGCATCCCTGATCATGGCCCACTGGCGTGGGGAAAAAAAACCAAGGTCCCCTGACCCTGTCCTGGTGCCATAGTCGCACAGGTACTCATTGATGGCCCTCTGCTGCGTGTGCAGCCGCTGCAGCATGGCCAACGTCGAGTTCCACCTGGTGGGCATGTCACAGATTAGGCGGTTCTTGGGCAGGTTAAACTCCTTTTGGAGGTCCGTCAGCCGAGCACTGGCATTATATGACCGGCGGAAATGCACACAGACTTTCCTGGCCTGCCTCAGGACATCCTGTAAGCCCGGGTACCTGCCCAAGAACCGCTGCACCACCAAGTTAAGGACGTGAGCCAAACAGGGCACATGGGTCAGTTGTCCCTGTCGGAGGGCAGAGAGGAGGTTGGTGCCATTGTCGCAAACCACCATTCCTGCCTTAAGTTGGCGTGGCGTCAACCACCTCTGAACCTGCCCCTGCAGAGCTGACAGAACCTCTGCCCCAGTGTGGCTCCTGTCCCCCAAGCACACCAGCTCAAGCACCGCATGGCATCTTTTGGCCTGCGTACTTGCGTAGCCCCTTGAACGCCTACGGAGCACCGCTGGTTCCGAGGAAGAGGCCATGGAGGAAGAAGAAGAGGAGGGGGTGGAGGAGAGAGGTGTGTCACAATCAGCATTTTGGAGGCGTGGTGGCGGAACAACCTCCAACACTACTGCACCTTGTCCTGCATCCTTCCCAGCTGCCAGCAGAGTCACCCAATGCGCCGTGAAACTTAAGTAACGTCCCTGTCCATGCCTGCTGGACCATGAGTCAGCGGTAATATGCACCTTACCGCTGACCGCCCTGTCCAGCGAGGCATGGACATTGCCTTCCACATGCCGGTAGAGAGCCGGAATCGCCTTCCGTGAGAAAAAGTGGCGTTTGGGTACCTGCCACTGAGGAACCGCACATTCCACAAACTCACGGAAGGGGGCAGAGTCTACCAACTGAAAAGGCAGCAGTTGAAGTGCTAGCAATTTTGCCAAGCTAGCATTCAACCGCTGGGCATGTGGATGGCTGGGAGCAAACTTCTTTCGGCGGTGCAGCAGCTGGGGCAGGGAAATTTGCCTGGTACAATCTGACGTCGGTGTACCAAAAGCAGATTGCCCACAAGTACTTGGCTGTGACACACCTAATTCTACACCTTCATTCCTCTCACTGCAGGTCTCAGAGAGGACTGAAGGTCTAGTGGGGTTGGAAATCTCAGCTGATGAGGAGCAAGGAGAGATCCTCTTTGTTCTTTGGTGTGGGTCTTTTAGATACGCTTGCCAACGAACTGCATGGCAGGTCAACATATGTCTGGTCAAGCATGTGGTACCCAAGCGGGAGATGTTTTGGCCACGCGAGATACGCTTGAGACATATGTTGCAAATAGCAGCGGTGCGATCTGATGCACTCGTCTCAAAAAAGGCCCACACCAAAGAACTTTTTGAATAACGCGCAGAGACTGCAGCGCCCTGCACATGTGGAGCTTTGGGGTGTGATGCAGTCAATGTGCTGCCCTTAGGCTGGCCCCTGGAGGGCATCCTGCCTAGTTGGTGATGTGCCACCTCCTCCTCCTCCTCCTCCTCCTCCTCTCTCCTATCAGGCACCCACGTTGAGTCAGTGACCTCATCATCCCCTCCCTCCTCATCACTGGAGCAAACCTGGCAGTATGCTGCAGCAGGGGGAGCATGACTGCCAGATTGCTGTCCTTCTTGGGCACCCCCTCTGTCCGTGCTCATGTTACTGCCTTCATTGAGCTCAGTATCATCATCAGAGCCTTCCAAACGCTGGGCATCCTCCTGGAGCATGTACCCAACACTGTGGTCAAACAGTTCGAGGGAATCCTCATGAGGACATGGTGGAGCTAGGGAAGGAGTCACTGATGACATTGAGCTGAGGGAAGAGGCCGCTGCTTTGCCAGACAAAGCACCCTGGGCATGGGTGAGAGAGGATGAGGAGGATGAGGACGGCTTGGTCATCCACTCGACCAAGTCTTCCGCATGTTGCGGCTCAACACGGCCAGCTGCCGAAAAAAAGGCCAAGCGTGTCCCATGGCCACGTGCTGATGAGGATGCACCGTCTCCACGACCAGCACTAGACACAGAGCCTGCTTGCCCTCTCTTATTGGCTTGTGACTGTCTGCCTCTCCTTCTTGGCCTTCCAGACATACTAATGGCCTGTAGCTGCACTAAGCTGGGATAGAACACCTGTAATTTTCTTCAGGTAGCTTTATATACTGTAACCAGACAAGCCTGCCTGTCAGTAGGAAGATAACAGGAACGGATCTAGCTGAACACTGTGAGCAGGACGTACTGCACTAAATGTATATAGCAGGAACGGATCTAGCTGAACACTGTGAGCAGGACGCACTGTACTAAATGTAAATAGTCTAGCTGCCTGACCGTGGTACTAATAGGATCAAAAAGAACACCTGTAATTTTCTTAAGGTAGCTTTATATACTGTAACCAGACAAGCCTGCCTGTCAGTAGGAAGATAACAGGAACGGATCTAGCTGAACACTGTGAGCAGGACACACTGTACTAAATGTAAATAGTCTAGCTGCCTGACCGTGGTACTAATAGGATCAAAAAGAACACCTGTAATTTTCTTCAGGTAGCTTTATATACTGTAACCAGACAAGCCTGCCTGTCAGTAGGAAGATAACAGGAACGGATCTAGCTGAACACTGTGAGCAGGACACACTGTACTAAATGTAAATAGTCTAGCTGCCTGACCGTGGTACTAATAGGATCAAAAAGAACACCTGTAATTTTCTTCAGGTAGCTTTATATACTGTAACCAGACAAGCCTGCCTGTCAGTAGGAAGATAACAGGAACGGATCTAGCTGAACACTGTGAGCAGGACGCACTGTACTAAATGTAAATAGTCTAGCTGCCTGACCGTGGTACTAATAGGATCAAAAAGAACACCTGTAATTTTCTTAAGGTAGCTTTATATACTGTAACCAGACAAGCCTGCCTGTCAGTAGGAAGATAACAGGAACGGATCTAGCTGAACACTGTGAGCAGGACACACTGTACTAAATGTAAATAGTCTAGCTGCCTGACCGTGGTACTAATAGGATCAAAAAGAACACCTGTAATTTTCTTCAGGTAGCTTTATATACTGTAACCAGACAAGCCTGCCTGTCAGTAGGAAGATAACAGGAACGGATCTAGCTGAACACTGTGAGCAGGACGCACTGTACTAAATGTAAATAGTCTAGCTGCCTGACCGTGGTACTAATAGGATCAAAAAGAACACCTGTAATTTTCTTAAGGTAGCTTTATATACTGTAACCAGACAAGCCTGCCTGTCAGTAGGAAGATAACAGGAACGGATCTAGCTGAACACTGTGAGCAGGACACACTGTACTAAATGTAAATAGTCTAGCTGCCTGACCGTGGTACTAATAGGATCAAAAAGAACACCTGTAATTTTCTTCAGGTAGCTTTATATACTGTAACCAGACAAGCCTGCCTGTCAGTAGGAAGATAACAGGAACGGATCTAGCTGAACACTGTGAGCAGGACGTACTGCACTAAATGTATATAGCAGGAACGGATCTAGCTGAACACTGTGAGCAGGACGCACTGCACTGAATGTAAATAGCAGGAACGGATCTAGCTGAACACTGTGAGCAGGACGCACTGCACTAAATGTAAATACCAGGAACGGATCTAGCTGAACACTGTGAGCAGGACGCACTGCACTGAATGTAAATAGCAGGAACGGATCTAGCTGAACACTGTGAGCAGGACGCACTGCACTGAATGTAAATAGCAGGAACGGATCTAGCTGAACACTGTGAGCAGGACGCACTGCACTAAATGTAAATAGCAGGAACGGATCTAGCTGAACACTGTGAGCAGGACGCACTGCACTAAATGTAAATACCAGGAACGGATCTAGCTGAACACTGTGAGCAGGACGCACTGCACTGAATGTAAATAGCAGGAACGGATCTAGCTGAACACTGTGAGCAGGACGCACTGCACTGAATGTAAATAGCAGGAACGGATCTAGCTGAACACTGTGAGCAGGACGCACTGCACTGAATGTAAATAGCAGGAACGGATGTAGCTGAACACTGTGAGCAGGATGCACTGCACTAAATGTAAATACCAGGAACGGATCTAGCTGAACACTGTGAGCAGGACGCACTGCACTGAATGTAAATAGCAGGAACGGATCTAGCTGAACACTGTGAGCAGGACGCACTGCACTAAATGTAAATACCAGGAACGGATCTAGCTGAACACTGTGAGCAGGACGCACTGCACTGAATGTAAATAGCAGGAACGGATCTAGCTGAACACTGTGAGCAGGACACACTGCACTAAATGTAAATAGTCTAGATAGAAGATAACAGGAACGGATCTAGCTAAACTGAATACAGTGTATATATATATATGCAACACCTGGGATGCATATATATACACAATACACTGTAAGTGCAGCTAACTGACTGACTGTTCTGCCTAATCTATCTAACTCAAATCAAATGACACTGTCTCTCTCTCTCTCTATCTCTCAGCACACCGGAACACACACTACACAGGGCCGCCGTGCAGGCGGCCTTATATAGTGTGGGGTGTGTACTAAATCCCCTGAGCCATAATTGGCCAAAGCCACCCTGGCTTTGGCCAATTACAGCTCTCTCTACTGACGGCGCTGTGATTGGCCAAGCATGCGGGTCATAGTGCATGCTTGGCCAATCATCAGCCAGCAATGCACTGCGATGCCGCAGTGAATTATGGGCCGTGACGCGCCACACGAATTTGGCGCGAACGGCCCATATCGTTCGCAATTCGGCGAACGACCGAACAGCCGATGTTCGAGTCGAACATGGGTTCGACTCGAACACGAAGCTCATCCCTAATGGGCAATTTGATGGGGCAGTATGATGGGGCAATTTTGATGGGGGCAATTTTGATAGGGCAGTTTTGATGGGGGAAAATTTTAATGAGGCAATTTTGATTCGGCATTTTTGATGGGGGCAATATGAATTTGATGGGGGCAATTTTGATGGGGCAATTTGATGGGGGCAGTTTTGATGGTGGCAGTATGATGGGGCAATTTGATGGGGGCAATTTTGATAAGGCAGTATTATGGGGGCCATTTTGATGGGGCAATTATGATGGGGCAGTTTTGTGGGGCAGTTTTGATGCTGGCAGTATAATAGGGACAGTTTAGATGGGGCAATTTTGATGGGGCAGTATGATGGGGCAAATTTGATGGGGCAGTATGATAGGGGCAATTTTGATGGGGCAATTTGATGGGGCAATTTTGATGGGGCAGTATGATAGGGGCAATTTTGATGGGGCAATTTGATGGGGCAATTTTGATGAGGCAATATGTTGGGGGCAATTTGATAAGGCAGTTTTGATGGGGGCAGTATGATAGGGCAATTTTAATGGGGCAGTTTTGATGGGGGCAACTTTGATGGGGCAGTATGATGGGGCACTTTTGATGAGGCAGTATGATGGGGGAAATTTTGATGAGGCAGTATGATGGAGCAATTTTGATGAGGCAGTATGATGAAGGCAATTTGATGGGGGCAGTATGATGGGGCAATTTGATGGGGGCAGTATGATGGGGCAATTTTTATGGGGCAGTATGATGGGGCAATATGATAGGGGCAGTATGCTGGGGCAATCTTGATGGGGCACATTTTGATGGGGCAGCATGATGGGGCAATTTTGATGGGGGCAGTATGATGGGGCAAATTTTGATGTGGCAGTATGATGGGGCAATTTTGATGGGGGCAATTTGATGGGCAGTATAATTGTGCAGTTTTGATGGGGTAATTTTGATGGTGGCAGTATGATGGGGCAATTTTGATAGGGACAATTTGATGGGCCAATTTTGATGGACCAATTTTGATGGGGGCAAGTATGATGGGGCCAATATGATGGGGCAATTTTGATGGGGACAGTTTTGATGGGAGCAGTATGATGGGGCAGTTTTGATGGGGACAGTTTTGATGGGGGCAGTATGATGGGGCAATTTGATGGGGCAGTTTTGATGGGGGCAGTTTTTATGAAGGCAATTTTGATGGGGCAATATTGATGGGGCAGTATGATGGGGCAATTTTGATGAGGGCAATTATGATGGGGCAATTATGATGGGGGCAATTATGATGGGGCAATTTTGATGGTGGCAGTATGATGGGGCAGGTTTGATGGGGGTAAATTTGATAGGGCAATTTGCAAGGGGCAGTATGATAGGGCAATTTGGAAGGGGCAGTATGACAGGGCAATTTGGAAGGGGCAGTATGATGGGGCAATTTGAGGCAGCTCCTGCAAAAGGTAATTACGTTTTTAAAAGATGCCAATTGTAACGGAATTAAAATTAGACTTGAGAAACTTAACATTAATAAATCACCGGGACCAGATGGCTTGCATCCGAGGGTACTTAGGGAACTCAGTCAGGTGATTGCCAGACCGTTGTTCCTAATTTTGACAGACAGTTTATTGACTGGAATGGTACCAACTGATTGGAGAAAAGCCAATGTAGCACCAATATTTAAAAAGGGCCCAAAAAACATCCCTGGGAATTACAGACCAGTTAGCCTAACATCAATAGTATGTAAACTCTTGGAGGGGATGATAAGGGACTATATACAAGATTTTAGTAATAAGAATGATATCATTAGCAGTAATCAGCATGGATTCATGAAGAATCGTTCTTGCCAAACCAATCTATTAACCTTCTATGAGGAGGTGAGTTGCCATCTAGATAAAGGAAGGCCCGTAGACGTGGTGTATCTGGATTTTGCAAAAGCATTTGACACAGTTCCCCATAAACGTTTACTGTACAAAATAAGGTGCGTTGGCATGGACCATAGGGTGAGTACATGGATTGAAAACTGACTACAAGGGCGAGTTCAGAGGGTGGTGATAAATGGGGAGTACTCGGAATGGTCAGGGGTGGGTAGTGGGGTCCCCCAGGGTTCTGTGCTGGGACCAATCCTATTTAATTTGTTCATAAACGACCTGGAGGATGGGATAAACAGTTCAATCTCTGTATTTGCAGACGATACTAAGCTAAGCAGGGCAATAACTTCTCCGCAGGATGTGGTAATTTTGCAAAAAGACCTGAACAAATTAATGGGGTGGGCGACTACATGGCAAATGAGGTTCAATGTAGAAAAATGTAAAATAATGCATTTGGGTGGCAAAAATATGAATGCAATCTATACACTGGGGGGAGAACCTCTGGGGGAATCTAGGATGGAAAAGGACTTGGGGGTCCTAGTGGATGATAGGCTCAGCAATGGCATGCAATGCCAAGCTGCTGCTAATAAAGCAAACAGAATATTGGCATGTATTAAAAGGGGGATCAACTGCAGAGATAAAACGATAATTCTCCCGCTCTACAAGACTCTGGTCCGCCCACACCTGGAGTATGCTGTCCAGTTCTGGGCACCAGTCCTCAGGAAGGATGTACTGGAAATGGAGCAAGTACAAAGAAGGGCAACAAAGCTAATAAAGGGTCTGGAGGATCTTAGTTATGAGGAAAGGTTGCGAGTACTGAACTTATTCTCTCTGGAGAAGAGACGCTTGAGAGGGGATATGATTTCAATTTACAAATACTGTACTGGTGACCCCACAATAGGGATAAAACTTTTTCGCAGAAGAGAGTTTAATAAGACTCGTGGCCACTCATTACAATTAGAAGAAAAGAGGTTTAACCTTAAACTACGTAGAGGGTTCTTTACTGTAAGAGCGGCAAGGATGTGGAATTCCCTTCCACAGGCGGTGGTCTCAGCGGGGAGCATTGATAGCTTCAAGAAACTATTAGATAATCACCTGAATGACCGCAATATACAGGGATATGTAATGTAATACTGACACATAATCACACACATAGGTTGGACTTGATGGACTTGTGTCTTTTTTCAACCTCACCTACTACGTAACTATATGATATCCCTTATTTCTGTGCATATATATATATATATATATAAAATCTGCACAGGAGCAAGGAATATCATTTACAATTAGCATCTTTTAAAAAATAATTACCTTTTTCAGGAGCTTTTTATATTTATAGATTTATAATTTTTGTAAATGTAGATAAACTTCCTGGTTCCTGGAGGGGGAGGTTTCCATAGCTAAGGGGCGTCAACTTCTGCTGACACTACTGTTGCTATGGAAATCCGACCTACAACCTATTACACTGCTCGTGCTGCTCTGAGCATGTGCGAGATCTGGAGGTGCATGCTGGGTAACCATGGAATACAGGAAGAGATACAGTCTCGCTTCAGATGCCCCCACACGAGATGGCCGCGGCCTGCTGGGACTTATAAAAGTAATCAATGATGCAAAAATACAAAACGGACCGTAGTTTACAGCGAACCTTTACTAGAATACATTAAGCATGAGGATTATAGGGGGATTTTTATCTAAAAAGTAACATTTTGGCCGGAACAACCGCTTTAAGGTGAGGGTACACCTAGTGGGGGAGGGTGCACATTGCATGAAGACACTATCAGCACCCATATTTTATGCTGCTATAATGAACTATTACTGTTTGCCATAATATACCATTAAGTATTGTGTGCAATATATGGTGCAATATACGGAGCACTTGCACTTTATTTTGGATGTTGCATATTTTTTATAATTTTTATTTTTATGGTTTATAGGTTCTATGTAATTTCTATATATACATACCTCCCAACTTTTTGAGATGGGAATGAGGGACACCTATCAACAAAAGTATGCAGGCATAGGACACACCCCCTGTCACGCCCCCTTAAAGGAGAATTGTAAAAAAAAATAAAAGATTGGTTCAACCCACAAGGGTTTTATTTACCACTACTCTTCCTTTATATTGGCTTTTAGAATTTACAAATGTAGCAATTTAGAAATCAGATAAAAGGTTTAGCACTGGGAAACACGCTTTGATGGGTAAAAAGTGCATTTTATATACATCTATATAGAACAGACCAAAATGAGGGACAAATGAGGAGGAATGAGGGACAGAGGGACGTTGCTCCAAATCAGGGACAGTTGTGAGCTATGTATATATGTGCGTGTATATATATAGATATTCATTTAAATATTTGATACTAGTGCTGGCAGCTGTTTTCTACTTTTAGTTTAGTTTAAATTTCACTTTTTAAGGTTTTGCAGCTCACAAGGTTTATTACATTTGCGTTTATTGATTTTTATCATCCTTGTTTGAAGCAGCTCTGGAGGTCTTTTCATTTATGTATGGGAGGGAATTAAATACAGATGAATTATTTACCATTTCTGATATAGGTAATAGTGACACACATTCCTCATTTGGAGAAATGGGCCACCTGATGTTAAAAAAAATTAACCTTTGGTGGGACATTATCACCATTGAGCAGTATTTAAAAGAGGACATCCCAAGAAAATTCAGATGGGATATTCCCATTAATGATGGACTAACTGAGGATGAGGATACTAAAGAATGGTATGAATTATTTCATAGTAAAGGAAAGAAGCCCTAATATTTTTTAAGAAAAGGAAGCAGAGGAAATTGTCTAAGATAGAGGTAAATATTAATCCCTTGCCCACCAGCGCACGCCGATTTACATCAGCAGAATGGCACTGGTGGGCAAAAGGGTGTACAGGTACGTCCCTTTTAAGAAGCGCCACTGCACGCGCGCGACCGTGTTCTCCGTGACCGCGGACTCGATGTCCGCCAGGTGCCCGCAATCATGTCACGGAGAGGTAGAACGGGGAGATGCTTTTGTAAACAAGGCATTTCCACGTTCTGCCTAGTGACAGGACAGAGATCACTGCTCCCGGTCATCGTGAGCAGTGATCACTGTCATGTGTGTTGAAGCCCATCCCCCCCCATAGTTAGAATCACTCCGTAGGACACAGTTAACCCCTTTCCTGCCAGTGTCATTTATACAGTAATCAGTGCATTTTTATAACACTGATCGCTGTATAAATGACAGTGGTCCCAAAATAGTGTCAAAAATGTCCGATCTGTCCGCCGTAATGTCGCAGTCCCAATAACAAACAAAAAAAAAATCGCAGATCGCCGCCATTACTAATAAAAAAAATGAATAATAAAAATGCCATAAAACTATCTCCTATTTTGTAGACGCTATTACTTTTGCGCAAACCAATCAATATACGCTTATTGCGATTTTTTTTAACCAAAAATATGTAGAAGAATACATATCGGCCTAAACTGAGGAAAAAAATGTTTTTTTTATATATTTTTGGGGGGTATTTATTATAGCAAAAAGTAAAAAATAATGCGTTTTTTTTCAAAATTGTTGCTCATTTTTTGGTTAAAACGGTAAAAAATAAAAACCGCAGAGCTGATCAAATACCACCAAAAAAAAGCTCTATTTGTGGGAAAAAAGGACATCAACTTTGTTTGGGTGCAATGTCGCATGACTGTGCAATTGTCAGTTAAATCGACGCAGTGCCAAATCGCAAAAAGTGCTCTGATTAGGAAGGGGGTAAAATCTTATGGGGCTGAAGCGGTTAAAAAGTTAAAAGATGACCTTAAACCTTAAAACAGTAGCTGAACAATTAAGCAAAAATATGATACAGAAAGATAAGGATAATATACAAAAGAAAATTGGTAAATTCCAGAGAGACTGTAATGATTATAAAATGAAGAAAGTGTATAAATGGCAACAAATTACTTTGAATCAATCTAGTTCTACATACACCACTCCAGAACGAGTGACATACGCTGAAGCAGTATAGAACACCTCAATTTAATATTATTATACAAGATTTATATAGCGTCAACAGTTTACGCAGCGCTTTACAATATAAAAAGGAGACAATACAGTTATAATACAATAAAATACAAGAGGATTAAGAGGGCCCTGCTCAGAAGAGCTTACAATCTAATAGGGTGGGGCAGGTGGTACAAAAGGTGTAACTGTGGGGAATGAGCTGATGGGAGTGGTAGAAGATTAGTTGGAGATGTGATAGGCTTTCCTGAAGAGATGAGTTTTCAGGGATCGCCGGAGGGTAGCAAGAGTAGGGGATTGCCGGACCGGTGGAGGTAGCGAGTTCCAGTGTAGTGTATGGGAGAGGCTCTGGAGAAATCCTGGAGGCGAGCATGGGAGGTGGAGACGAGAGAGCTTGAGACTAGGAGGTCTTGAGAAGAGCGGAGAGGACAATTTGGGTGATATTTGTAGACAAGATTGGTGATGTAGCTCAGAGCAGAGTTGTGAATGGCCTTGTATGTTGTGGTTAGTAGTTTGAATTTAATTCGTTGGGTGATTGGGAGCCAGTTTAGGGATTGGAGGAGAGGTTTGGCAGACACTGAGCGGTTGGTAAGGTGGATAAGTCTGACAGCAGCATTCATGATAGACTGAAGAAGGGATAGCCTATGGAGGGGCAGGCCAATGAGAAGGGAGTTGCAATAGTCAAGGCGAGAGATAAAAAGGGAGTGAATGAGGAGCTTGGTGGTTTCATTTGTTAAAAAGGGGCGAATTTTAGAGATGTTACGGAGGTGAATTCTACAAACTTTTGACATTGATTGGACTTGGGGCTGATATGACAAATCAGAGTCTAGGATTACACCTAGTACCCTGGCATGAGGGGAGGGACTGATAGTTGCATTGTTGATTTTAAAGGAAAAGTCATGGAGGGGGGCACGCGCGAAGGGGAATATTAATAACTCAGTTTTAGAGAGATTTGGTTTAAGAAAGTGGTGTGACATCCATGCCATGTCAGTTAGTAAGTTAGTAATGCGAGAGGAGACTGAAAGAGTGAGGTGAGGAGTAGACAGATAGATTTGGGTGTCATTGGCGTATAAGTGGTATTGGAAGCCGTGGGTGGTTATCAAGTGACCAAGGGAGGAGGTGTAGATAGAGAAGAAAAGGGGTGCAAGATCAGAGCCCTGGGGGACCCCCACAGAAAGGGGCAATGGAGAGGGGGAGACAGAGTTGTAGGTTACACTGAAGGAGTGCTGTGATAAATAGGCAGAGAACCAGGATAGAGCAGAATCTCGGAGCCCAAGGGAATGTAGTTTATTGAGAAGGAGCGGGTGGTCAACAGTATCAAAGGCGGCAGAGAGGTCAAGTAGTAGGAGTAGTAATTCGTTAGTGAGTTTTAGTAAGGCAGTTTCCATGGAGTGCTGCGAGTGAAAGCCAGACTGTAAGGGGTCAAGAAGGTTATTTTCACTAAGGTAGGAGCTAAGACAGTTGTAGACTAAGTGTTCTAGAAGTTTAGAGGTGAATGGGAGCAATGAGATGGGTCTTAAGTTATTCAGGTTGGTGGGGTCCAGTGAGGGCTTTTTAAGTATGGGAGTGATCTGCGCATGTTTTAGAGGGGGGGGAAGGTGCCACTAGAGAGGGAGAGATTGAAGATGTGAGTGAGGGAGCATAGGATAGAAGAAAAGGGTGACCGTAGTAGTAATAGGGAACAGGATCCAGGGGACAATTGTTTGGGTGGGCACCTGAGAAAAGTTTTATAACCTCTTCAGTGGTAGCCAATTCAAAAGAAGAGAGTGTTGAATGTGTTTTTAGGCAAGGTATGTTGGGTGGGGAAGATGTACGCACAGTGGAGGTGTCCTCGCGAATTGCATTAATCTTGTCTTTGAAGTGATTGGCAATCTCTTGGGCAGTGAGCGAGTTAGTGGGTAGAGGGGGTGGGGGACGAAGCAGAGAGTTAAAGGTTGAGAAGAGCCGACGGGGACTGAATGACAAGGAATTAATGAGAGAGACAAAGTAGGCTTGTTTGGCAGCATGGAGGCAGGAATTGTATTTTAAAAGGGCAGATTTATATAGGGTGAAGTCTTGCAGGCATTTGGTTTTACGCCACAATCGTTCAAGAGCATGGTAATGTCTCTTGAGATTTCTAGTGTTGTCAGTTTGCCAGGGTTGTAACGGTCGGGGCCTGATTCTGTGTGTGGTTAGAGGAGCAGGTGCATCTAGTGATGATGAGAGTGAACTGTTGTAGACAGAGGTGGCCAGGTCAGGACAGGACAGGGGAGAGATTATGTCATATAGGTGGTCAGTAGCAGAGAAGAGAAGGGTTAAAGTGGCAAAGGTTTTCACAAGTAATTGTTTGCTGCTTGAAAGGATGAGTGGTTGGAGGCAAGGATACAGTGAAAGTAATGAGGTTGTGATCATAGAGAGGAAAGGGGGTGTTGGTGAGGTTGCCAGGGTTGCAGAGATGGGAGAATACAAGGTCAAGGGTATTACCATTGGAGTGAGTGGAAGTATGTGTCCATTGGGTTAGGTCAAAAGATGAGGTTAAGTCAAGAAGTTTAGCTGTAGTTGGGCTGTTAACATTGACAGGAATGTTGAAGTCACCAAGAATGATAGCGGGTATTTCAGAGGAGAGAAAGTAGGGTAGTCAGGCAGCAAAGTCATGAAGAAAGCACGATACCGGCCCAGGAGGCCGATAAATTTCTGCAATCCTCAGCGAAATGGGAGAAAACAGACGAATACAGTGCATCTCAAAAGAAGAGAGAGAGGGACAGGAAGGACTTGGAAGGTGCTTTGTGGGGATAGAAGGAAGCCACCACCTCCTTTCTGTCTGTTGGGTCTGGGGGAGTGAGTCCAATGGCGACCACCATGGGAGAGGGCAGCAGGAGAAGCTGAGTCAAAATTTTGAAGCCAGGTTTCTGTTATGGCGAGTATGTTAAAGCCACGAGAGATGAAGAGGTCATATACAGATGTTAGCTTGTTACAGATGGAGCGGGTGTTCCAAAG
Organism: Lithobates septentrionalis; assembly: GCA_037952835.1. Classification (NCBI taxonomy): domain Eukaryota; kingdom Metazoa; phylum Chordata; class Amphibia; order Anura; family Ranidae; genus Lithobates; species Lithobates septentrionalis. The sequence goes on along the minus strand of JBBDGP010001112.1, from coordinate 13,872 downwards.
GGTGGATGAGATTGGGGGGCTGCTTTGAGGAAGCAGGGGGATAGAAATTAAACTGAGTGGATTGCGGTGGTTGCCAGAGGGGGAGGGGTATTGGATATGTGGCTTGCAATTGGAAAATGGTGGACCAGGATTAGGAGAAATGTCACCTGAGACTAGGAGAAGGAGGAGGGCGAGAAAGGCAAGATGGGAGTGGGATGTGCATGAGCGCATGTGTGTAGTGGCCCTGGTGTTTGTGTCAGCATGTGGATGCAGCAAATGCAGGAGATGATGGGTGCAGTAGTAGGGAGAGGGTAGGAGTGAGGGTGATATGTGCATGCTGCAGGGAAGAGAGGAGGGGTAGAGTAAAGATAATTTGAGGATAGAAGACACCAATGTGAGAAGGAAGAGAATAAGGAGCATGTTAGTGGATAGAGAGAGGGAAACTGACTTTTTCTAAAATATAAAATAAATGTCAAAAGCTGGTTTGCTTGTCGTCTTGCAGAGTGGAGCAGAGTTCTTGTTGTATTTTCATCCAGCTTTAGTTATCCTGCTTTCGTTAAACTGCGTCTGTGAAACTGCACATCATTCGTGACAGAGCCACTTCGAAAAAGAGCTATTATGTCTGCGCCTTTCCCCTGTCTGCGCCACCCCATAGGCTGTTTTAAATTTATAGGGAGACTAAGCAGGCATGCATTTCTCAGTTGGTCATTATTGGGTCTTATTTGAGACACCTGAATATGAGAGAGGAGATGGAACATACCAGACCAGCCACAGACACAGGCTAGGGTCGTAAAGCTAATTATCTCTCTTGATCACTCAAGCCAAATGGGGTTGAGAATCAATCACCAGTAATATTGCTATTACAGTGGGGTTGGTTTAGAGCTAGCATTAAATATAGAAGTTTAAAGATATGGCAGCAGAAGACATTTACCAAAAATGTTAAAGCAATGTCAGTTCAGTAGAGATGTACAGATGGATAGAAGATGTTTATTAAAAATGTTAAAGTAATGTCAGTTCAGTAGAGATGCATAGATGGATAGAATATGTATACCAAAAATGTTAAAGCAATGTCAGTTCAGTAGAGATGTACAGATGGATAGAAGATGTTTACCAAAAATGTTAAAGCAATGTCAGTTCAGTAGAGATGTACAGATGGATAGAAGATGTTTACCTGTAAAAGAGCAGAGAAGACATGATCAGAATTGATAACTGCGTCGGTGAAACTGCGCATCACTCGTGACAGAGCCACTCAGGAAAGAACCATTATGTCTGCGCCTTGCCTCTGTCTAAGTTGGTGAATAGGGATGGGCTGTCTGTTTGGGTTGAACATTGGCTGTTCGCCCAATAGCGAACAATTTGGGGTGTTCGCGGCAAATTCGAAAGTCGCGGAACACTCTTTAAAAGTCTTTGGGAGAAATCAAAAGTGCTAATTTTAAAGGTTAATATGCAAGCTATTGTCATAAAAAGGGTTTGGGGACCTGGGTCCTGCCCCAGGGGAAATGTATCAATGCGAAAAACTGCAGTTTTTTCGGGAGCAGTGATTTTAATAATGCTTAAAGTGAAACAAAAAAAGTGAAATATTCCTTTCAATTTCGTACCTGTGTCTATAGTATGCCAGTAAATTGGTGCATGTTTCCCGTGTTTACAACAGTCCGAGAGCAAAATGACTTTTCTAAAGGAAAAAAGTCATTTAAAAGTGCTAGCGCTAGTGCCGGCTATTAATGAATTGTCGGTCCCGACAATACACATAAAAGTTCATTGATAATTCATTGGGATTCCCCCACAGTGCATTACCAGGCCCTTTGGGTATGGTATGTATATTAAGGAGAACCCTGAACCAAAATTGAAAAAAAAAAAAAAAATGCGTGGGGGTCCAGGCCCTTCAGGTCTAGTATGGATATTAAGGGGAACCCTCGCTAAAATAAAAAAAAAATGGCGTGGGGGTACCCCTAAAAATCCATACCAGACCCTTATCCAGCACGCAACCTGGCAAGCTGCAGGAAAAAAGGGGGGAAGAGAGAGCCCCCCCTCTTGAACCGTACCAGGCCACATGCCCTCAACATGGGGAGGATGTCCCCATGTTGATGGGGACAGGGGCCTCATCCCCACAACCCTTGCCCGGTGGTTGTGGGGGTCTGCGGGTGGGGGGCTTATCAGAAGCTGGAAGCCCCCTTTAAGAAGGGGACCCCCAGATCCCACCAGCCCTGTTTGAAATGGTAATGGGTATATTGTACCTATGCCATTTCACAAAAAAGTGTAAAAATTGCAAGAAAAAAAAAACACACACGGGGGAAGTCCTTTATTAAATTTTTTTAAAAAAAAAATCAAATGTCCCACGTAGTCCATTCACTTCCGCCAACAGAACGGAAAAAAAAAGCTCTGCCTCTATGGGAGGCACACGCCATATGACGTGTCCTCACAGGTGACAGCTCTTTTATAACTGAGGGCGGAGCCACACGTGACATCGCCGGGTGACCCCGCCCCCCTGACGCACGGGGACATCCCTATGGCTTTCCCCGTAGCGTCAGAGAGGGGGGGGCACCCGGTCCACCCTCCTCTGATGCACGGGGACACCCCTATGGCTTTCTCCATAGGGATGTCCCCGTGCATCAGAGGAGGGCGGACCGGGTGCCCCCGCCCCCCTCTGACGCTACAAGGAAAGCCATAGGGATGTCCCTGTGCGTCAGAGGGGGGCGCGGTCACCCGGCAACGTCACGTGTGGTCCCGTCCTCAGTTATAAAAGAACTGTCACCTGCGAGAACACGTCACATGGCATTAGACTAAGGAACTATGAAGGACATCTTGACCCCTAAGTTGAGTAACTGTTTAGTTTATTTACTGTGTACATATTGTACATGCTTATGTTTGTAGGCATATTTTGTAAGCTATAAGTTGTGTTGCATTGTGCATCCTACAGTTTGTATGTACAGATTTTTCCCTGTTTAGTAAAGCATTGATACACTTCAGAAGTCTAAGCTTCCTTGGTTTGACCACAAGAACTTAATAGATAGATGGAACGCATTACAGCGTGCCACTTTTTAGTCACTTGTTTGATTGTGGAATTGGCGCATGTGGCACCGTGCGATCTAATCGCTGCTGCTTCCCCCAACGGCTTGTAGAATCCCAGCTTAGATAGTGGGAGAGAGCCTGCCTGAGATGTAATAATTTGCTCGCAGTGAAGTGGAGGGATAATAGGAATGTTTTCGTTCTGTCCCCCTTCGCGCAGATACGGCAGTCCAAATTCCAATGGCGACTGGTGTTGTTGAGAAACCCCTCTGTGTCCATGATTACAACCTTAATACGGGAGGGGTAGACTTCAACGACCAGTTGATGGCACCGTAGGTAATTGCCCGTAAAGCCAGACGCTGGTACAAAAAAGTGTCTAAATACCTATTTCAATTGGCTCTGCTGAATGCTTATATACTGTACTTTACAAAGTGTCAGGACGAACTGGATCCTTCCTAAAATTGCAGGAAGAGATTGTCACAGCTCTTCTGTTTCCCGGTGCTGTGCCCCAACTTTCCAATCCAAATGCAGTGAGCCGGGTGCATGAGAAGCATTTTCCGGATGTCCTCCCTGGTACCCCTACCCAACAAACACCCCAAAGAAGATGTTGTTTCTGTAGCAAGCACGGATATAGGCATGACAGCTGCTATTATTGTCCCTCCTGTCCTAGCCAACCTGGTCTCTGCATCGGTGAATGTTTCCGTCGCCACCACACACTAGTGGAGTATTAGCGTAGGGTACAGCACTGCACAGTCTAGGGCACACTTTCACAGGGTCTCCAAAGATTCCATCGCATTTTGAGAGACCAGAACCTGGAACCGTTACAGTTACAAAAAAAAGTGTAAAAAAACAAAAAAAAGTTAAATAAATAAAATAAAAAAGCCAAAAATAGTTGTTTTAGTGTTCTCTCTCTAATGTTGTCTCTCTATTGTTCTGCTCTGTTTTACTGTATATTATGCTTAACTGCAATGTTTTATTGTTACTATGTTTTATCATGTTTGCTTTTCAGGTATGTAATTCTTTTATACTTTAGGATATACTGTGTTTTATTGTTAACCATCATTTTCTTTTCAGGTACGCCATTCAGCTGCAGCACTGATTCATCTTGACAGCAACAGCGTTTGCTCTCACGATACGTAAATCAGCGATTCCAGTGCTGTAGGAGGTGATTTCACCACCACAGTTAAAAAAAGAGCATATATGCCGAAGCATGGGGGCAGGGGTGGAGGGGCGATTTGCCCCTAACATTAGAAGCGGATTACTCTATGCTTCAGCATATATTTTTTACTCTTTTTTTGGCACAATTTGTTGTTGTTTTATTAAGTTAATTTTTTTGTTACCATTGTTTGCTTTTTAGGTACCCCATTCAGCTACAGCATGGATTTATTTATTTTGAAAGCAATAGGGTTTTCACTCACGATAGTAAATCAGAGACTCCAGCACTGTAGGGGTGATTTCACCACCACAGTTAAAAAAAATGGTGCATGTATGCCCATCATTAGAAATGGGTGGATGTAGAGTGGTATTCTAATGGTGGGCATACCCACCGATGAATCTCTTTTTGTTCAGCTCACAGGCTGCATGAAAAAAAGAACATTACAATATGTATTCAACAAGTACCAGCAACGTACTGGTATTGAGTATGTATGAGTGGTTATACCGGAATGATGCCTGCAGATTTAGGTATCATCTTGGGATCGTTTTTTTCAGCCGGCGGTCGGCTTTTCTTATAAAAGCAATCCTAGCGACTAATTGGCCACTAGACTGCTTTTACAAGCAGTGGGAGGGAACATCCCCCCTCCCGCTGTCTTCCATGGTTCCAACAGCTGACCATGGAGCTGATCGGAGACCAGAATGGCTCCAATCATCTATGGCCTAAGAAACCGAAAGCTACAAGCGTTTCATGACTTTGGTTTCACTGGATATAAACAGCGCCATTAGGAAATTGGGAAAGCATCTTATCACAACCATCTTGGTGTGGTCAGATGCCTTGAGGGCAGAGGAGAGATCTAGCGTCTAATAGACCCCAATTTTTTTTAAAAAAGAGTACCTGTTACTACCTCTTGCCCTCACAAGGGATCTTTACATTTAGTGTTCTCTCTCTAATGTTGTCTCTCTATTGTTCTGCTCTGTTTTACTGTATATTATGCTTAACTGCAATGTTTTATTGTTACTATGTTTTATCATGTTTGCTTTTCCTAGCGACTAATTGGCCACTAGACTGCTTTTACAAGCAGTGGGAGGAAACGTCCCCCCTCCCGCTGTCTTCCATGGTTCCACCAGCTGACCATGGAGCTGATTGGAGACCAGAATGGCTCCAATCATCTATGGCCTAAGAAACCGAAAGCTACAAGCGTTTCATGACTTTGGTTTCACTGGATATAAACAGCACCATTAGGAAATTGGGAAAGCATCTTATCACAACGATCTTGGTGTGGTCAGATGCCTTGAGGGCAGAGGAGAGATCTAGCGCCTAATAGACCCCAATTTTTTCAAAAAAAGAGTACCTGTCACTACCTCTTGCCCTCACAAGGGATCTTTACATTTAGTGTTCTCTCTCTAATGTTGTCTCTCTACCTTTTGCCCTCACAAGGGATCTTTACATTACCTGTGATAACAATAAAAATAATGAATGATTACATTACCTGTGATAACAATAAAACATAATTAAAAAATGTAATTAAAGGAACAGTGTAAAAATAAAATAGCAAAATAAATAATTTAAAAAATAAAATAACAATAAAGCACCCCTGTCCCCCCTGTGCTTACGCGCAAAGGCGAACGCAAGCGTCGGTCTCGTGTCGTATGTAAACAGCAATTGCACCATACATGTGAGGTATCACCATGAACATCAAATCGAGGGAAGTAATTCCGGCAGTAGACATCCTCTGTAAATTTAAGTGGTAACCTGTAAAGGCTTTTAAAATCTATTTACTTGGCACAAGATCATCTTTTATACTTTACAAAACATTTGGGCAATACAGTGTGTTTTAGTGCATTAAAATTCAAGAAAGTGTTTTTTTCTCCAAAAAATTGCATTAGAAAAATTGCTGCGCAAATACTGTGAAAAAAAAATGCAACGCCCACCATTTTAATCTGTAGGGCCTTTGCTTAAAAAAAAAAAGTATATATATATATATATATATATATATATATATATATATATATATATATATATATATATATATATATATATATATATATATATATATATATATTACAGGATGCCAAGGTTGGGTCCTGGATGGGTGCTATATTGCACCAATATTTGGGGTATGGTCCCTTTAAGGGAAGTGCGATAGTGTTCAGCGGGTCACCCAGAATGGGTGAGGAATTCCAGGAGTGGAGTCAATCAGGAGTGACTCGCAGTCCTCTCTGTCTTAATAGAGAGTTATTTGGGACCCAGAATTTGGGAGGCTCTGAAATGATATTCAGGTGGGAAAGAGCCTCCACCCCTGACCACAGGGATTCAGCACATAGGGGGTTAAAGGCCTCCAGGAAACAGCTCATAAAAGACAGGAAGTAGTGAAGAGGTGATGGTGAGGAGGAGTAGGTGATTACACCTGTCGTGATGAGCTGTGTATCTGTTTGGAGCTGCTAAAGATTCAACAAGGACTCTTAAAACTCTGGGGTGAAGACCCGGCCACAAACTGTATGTGCCTTTTCTTTAATTTTCTTTGTGCTGAAGATAAGCGGACTTTGTTTTATATTTTTTGTGCTGTGTGCTGAATGAAGCTTTATTTTTGATTTACTTACAAATAAAAGCATTTTTGTTTAAAGTTTAAACGGTTTATGCATTTGGAGCTATTTGGAGCTGTATGTATGTATGTATGTATGGGGGTTCAAAGTAATTTTCTAGCAAAAAAAAAAAAAAATCCCATGTAAACAAAAAGTGTCAGAAAGGGCTTTGTCTTCAAGTGGTTAGGAGAGTGGGTGATGTGTGACATAAGCTTCTAATGATGTGCATATAGTGCCAGGACAGTTCAACCCCCCCCCCCAAAATGACCCCTTTTTGTAAAGTAGACACCCCAAGCTACTTGCTGAGAGGCATGTTGAGTCCATGGAATATTTTATATTTTGCCACAAATTTCAGGAAAATTACAATTTATTTTATTTTTTTTACACAAAGTTGTCACTAAATGATTTATTGCTCACACATGACATGGGTATATGTGGAATTAGACCCCAGAATACATTCTGCTGCTTCTCCTGCGTACGGGAATACCACATGTGTGGGACTGTTTGGGAGCCTAGCCGTGTACAGAACCCTGAAAACCAATCACCGCCTTCAGGATTTCTAAGGGCATAAAATGGTGATTTTACTCCTCATTACCTATCATAGTTTCGGAGGCCCTGAAATGTCCAGATAGCAAAAAACTCCCCAAATTACCCCATTTTGGAAAGTAGACACCCCAAGGTATTTGCTAGGAGGCATGGTGAGTGCTTTGGAAAATTAAGAAAGAAAAGGAATTATTTTTTTTTCTTTTTCAATTTTCAAAACTTTGTGACAAAAAGCGAGGTCTGCTAAATACTTAACATGCCTCTCAGCAAATAACTTTGGATGTCCACTTTCCAAAATGGGGTAATTTTGGGAGGATTTGTGCTATTTTGGCATTTCATGGCCTTCAAAAATGTGATAGGTAGTGTGGAGTGAAGTCACAATTTTACGCCCTTAGAAAGCCTGAAGATGGTGCTTGGTTTTCGGGGTCCTGTACGCAGCTAGAATGCCAAAAAGCAGCAGAATGTATTTTGGGGTGTAATTCCACATATACCCATGCCATGTGTGATTTTGTGTATTTTTTTTTTTTGTCATTTTTTTAATCACAAAATGACAATGCCTCTCAGAAAATTCTTTGGGGTGTCTACTTTCCAAAACAGGGTAATTTGGGAGGGTTTTGTACTGCCTTTCCATTATAGCACCTCAAGAAATGAGATAGGCAGTCATAAACTAAAAGCTGCGTAAATTCCAGAAAATGTACCCTAGTTTGTAGACGCTATAACTTTTGCACAAACCAATAAATATACACCTAATTCATTTTTTATTTACCCGAGACATGTGGCTGAATGCATTTTGGTCTAAATGGGTGACTAAAATGGAGTTCATTGTATTTTATTTATAACAAAAAGTAGAAAATAAAATATCATTTTTTTCTCAAAAAATTGTCATTTAGATCACAAATTAAAACCAAAGAGGTGATCAAATACCACCAAAAGAAAGCTCTATTTGTGGGAAAAAAGGACACAAATTTTGTCTGCGTACAGCATTGCATGACCACGCAATTACCAGTTAAAGCAGCGCAGTGCCAAATTGTAAAAAGTATTCTGGTCAGAAAGGGTGTAAATACTTCCAGGAAGTGGTTAAACACATTGCTAATAGCGCTGGATACATGTTTATAGTTTAAATATTTTATATCTGCACTGTTTAGCACTGAAAAAGGCCATTTTAGGTACTTTTTTTGCAGTGGAAATAACAAAATTTGGCTGTCAGTAAATTTCATGATTTGTCAGCAAAAAATTGGTGACATTAATAAATTTTGGCCTCCTGCCAGTAAATTTCACTTTGGGGGGTTGGCAACACTGACACTGAGCTGGTGTGAACTATGCCATTGGAACCCATATAACCTACTTTCCATGCTTTTTGATGCAGAAAAAAATTCACTGCAGTGCATGTGGTGTGATCTGTCCCAGAATATTATTGTCTCACTCAGTCATGTTATACTCACTGTAATTCCTCTATCTGGCTTGTTGTCAGAGCTTCCATCAGATCCCTGAAATGAGGACCCTCCAGATTGTTCGCAGTCAGGTTCAGTATCTTCAGTCTCTGGTTTTTTCTTATTCCAGATGCCAGGTGGGGGCAGGAACTGTCTGTCAGGTGATTATTATCCAATCTGTAGAAGAAGAGAAGAATGTTACCAGAAGAAAATGAATGTCTCCCCCAGGACTGAATGTAACTATTCTATACATGAATGGAACTCATTTATCTTTATTGGAATCGTTTATATTAGATCACTTTATAAAACTCCAGGAAATAGAATTTTAGAAGAAAAATGTTATAATGGAGTTATCCTCCATGTGTAGAGACAGTGTTATCTCCATACACAGGATTAGCACAGAATACCACTGACATGACTCGTATTGTGCTACAATCTCCTTGTGTATGGAGCATGAATTGTATCAGCAGACAGTGTGAGGCCGGAATCAGCATTGCTAGTGATTGGATGGGAGGATTTTTATGATATATTTCACAAATGAATTGATGCTGCACTGCTGACTACAACAAATAATAAGATCCAAGCAATAAACACTCTGCAGGGGTAATAACCCCTGGGGAAAAACAACAATCGGTGAACACAAATCTATGGATGAGTAATCAGGGACAAATAGTTCATGTAAACACAAATCAGTGCATATATTAGGTACTATACAAGAAAGCAAAAAAGCCTCCAGAGATGTAACCCCACCAAATGAAACATGAAGCAAAAATATAATCAAAAGTGTCTACAAGTGTATGGCAATAAAAGAAACATTTAACACCCTCCAGGGGTGTGATCTCTGTAAGGAAAATGGCTGCACTTTGGTTCACTGTATACTTTAGATAAGGAGATAAAAAATATAATAAATAGTGCTGCGCTAATCCAAAACGTCCCTACTAGGGGACTATAAAGTGATGGTGAAATAACAAAAAAGTGGTAAAATTGACATAAAAGTGTTAATAGTCCTCCACAAAATATCACACTCATCAAGGTAAATTGAGAATTCTAAAACAAGTAGGTACAAATCCCTGTGTGAAAGGTCAATCACCATAAATATAGCATAAAGTAAATAGTCTATTCATAACTAAAATCAGGTGCAAACATCAGTGGTGTCATCTCACAAGCGGAACTCAGTAACTCAAATGAAGTAGTAAAACAAGATTAGCACATAAAGTGACACGTGCAATGTGAACAAACACAAAACAAAATAAAATAAATTTGGAATATAAAATGTAAACTAATGCAATGTTCGCAAGTGGTTATACTAATGGAGCAGGCATTGGTGCTAAAAATTGTGACTTGAAAGGTTTGGCATAAGCCAGAAGTGACAGTGAACAAGGTCCTTATTTGCTTAGAATAACAGTGATAGCGTCTTAACATGCAACGGTCGCTCCGTGGTGAATGGCTTAAATAACCCGGTGCTCAGCTTCGTGCACACACACTCCTGTGAGAGATGGCCCCTTACCTTAAGGCAATAGGGCAAACACATATAGCCAGGGGTCTTTCCATAGGGTTCTCCTTGGAGCAGTGGAGCAGGCGTGTATGACCAAGAATCTTTATTAGGGGGGTCCTCCTAGGGTGTAGAGCCCTATCCTCACAGTCCCAATTCCAGGGGGTGGTTCCCTCGGTAGATAGGGGGGATAAAACACACGGGGAGCCCCAATAGTGTAATATTGCTAAAACAAATCGCTTTATTGAGGTAAAACAAGGTACTCACATAAAAAACAGCAATGGTATTCCTATCTCCGACGAGCGGCGAGCTCGTATTACTAACACAGCGTGTAGAGCCTGTCCCGTCCTTACGCGTGACGTCACACCGCACGTGACTTCATCAGAGGATAAGTACAGGCTAAAATTTTGTCTTTAAATAGTATTATAATGGGTGCTAATGGGCGGCCATTTTCCCGGAGTCCTATAGTTCGTATTACGGCGGCCATTTTCCTGAAGAACATACGGCGCGGCCATGTTTGGGTGTGTTTTGTGTATTAGACGCCCGCCCATCTTCATACACCAGCTGGTCTGCACGGCCAATAAGATGGAGCCTGCCTCCCTGTATCTCCCGCACTGTCAGCAAGGGAGGACAGGACGATAAAAAGCCAATCTGTCAGAGATAGTGTAAGATGACCGGTGTATAGAAAACGGGGATAACGGGCTGCCGGAGTAAGGGCATAATGTGCCAGAAAATAAATAAGGGACTGTCATAGCTAATATGTTAAAGGCTGGCAATGTCTGCCATTCACTAATAAAAAGGGAGGGGGGGGGGGGAGAATGTAAACCGTGGATAGCATATATCTAAAAGCAGGGGAAAAACACGTAGAGGGGACAGGCACTAAACACTGTCATAAAAGCAATATCGCATAAAATCATAAGATTAACAGCAGACACAAGAAATACAGCATAGTAAAAAACATATATAAAATAGACATCAATTAAAATCACATAAAATAGATGGATAATTAAAACCATAAGGGCAAGTAAGACATGGGCTCTTACGTAAGTGGCATACTCATATATAAATCCAAAGAATAGGAAACTGAACCATGATTGGGAGAGGGAGTTCGGTAAAGAGTCCTAATAAAATAACCGAATAAGACCAGACTGAAACATTTATAAAATCGCATGTAGATAGTGATGTGAATGGGGGAGAATTTAAAAATCGCTAAGAAAACAGTTGAGGTCAAATTCAATATTTAGGCCACGAGGCGAGAACGTATCGAGAGTAAAAATCCATTGGGATTCGAGTTTGCTCAGAGTCCTCACCTTGTGGCCCCCCCGCCAATGTTTGATATACGGTGTTATACCCCAGAATTTGAGGTGAGTGGGGTCCTTATTGTGGTGCATAAGAAAATGTTTGGAAACGCTGTGTTTATCATAGCCGTTTAAGATGTTTTTGACATGTTCTTTAATGCGGACCCTCAAGGGTCTTTTGGTGCGGCCTACGTATTGCAGGCCGCAGCTACATTCAAGGGCGTAAACCGCCCCTTCTGTGTTACAACAGATGAAATCCTTTATCTTGTGGGTATCTCCTGTACTCGTGGAAGTGAAATTGAATACCTTTTCGTTTGGGCGTTTGGTGTTTAAGCAAGCGAAACATCTCTTGCAAGGAAAGAAGCCATTACCGGTAAAGAATGAAAAGGGTTTCTTTGGTGGGTCAACAACATTTTTGACTACTAAATCCCTAATTGTAGGTGCCCTTTTATACACAAATTTTGGATATCTGGAGAGAATCTCATACAGCTGTGTATCTGCCAGTAGGATGTGCCAATGGCGTTTAATAATCCTTTCTATTCTCTTATGTTGCATATTAAAGTCCAAAACTAGCGGTATTCCTTCCAATGGGTTACTCTGTCTCTCCTTATCTTTAATGAGTTCTTTTCGGTCTATATTTGCAATCTCGGTAATTTTAGACTTAATAAATTGGCGATCGTAGCCTTTTGAGATAAACCTCTCACCCATTTTTTCAGCTTGTTCGAAAAACGTCTCAATCTTGGTACAGTTTCTTTTGATCCGCATAAGTTGGCCCTTTGGGATATTAAAAATCCAGTTTTTATGATGGCAGCTGTTCGTTGGGAGGTAGCTGTTCCTATCTACGCTCTTAAAGTGCGTTTTCGTGCAGAGTATAGATCTCTCTAATGTAATCTCGAGATCAAGGAAATTAATTTTATTTTTACTAATGTCCCAGGTTAATTCAATATTCCTGTCGTTAATATTCAGTTTTTTCAAAAATTCTGTTAACGCGTTTTCTTCACCGTCCCATAATATAAAAATGTCATCGATATACCTTTTGTATATCGCTAATTCGCTCGGACGATTATTAAAGACATTTTCCTCCTCCCATTTTGCCATGAACAGGCCAGCTATACTTGGGGCAAATCTTGCTCCCATGGCAACGCCCGTTTGTTGATGATAGTAAGACTTGTTGTACCAGAAATAGTTGTTTTTAAGACTAAATTCGAGACATTTTATTAAGAACTTTCTCTGAATACATGGGAGATCCGTATACTTCCTAAGGCCCCATTTTGCGGCCTCACAGGCTCGATGATGGGGGATCACCGTATATAGGGATGATACATCCGCTGTGGCCATAACCCATGATTTGTCACCTCCTTGGATATTTTCAATAATTTGCAACATCTGTTTAGTGTCTCTCAGGTACGCTTCTGTTTTTTGCACTGCTGGCTGTAGAAAGGTATCAATGTATTGTCCCATCCTTGAGGTCAGTGAGTCTATACTATTAACTATCGGCCTCGGTGGTGGGTCGGTTCTGTTTTTGTGAATTTTAGGTAGTAGATATATGACCGGTGTACGGCAGGAGTCTGGTATAAGGAATCTTACTTCTTTTTTATTCAATATCAATCTTTTCGCCCCTAAATGTACAATTTGTTCGAGTGCTTTCCGGCAGCTGAATACAGGATTCTTCAATAGTTTAGTGTACGTCTTTGTATCATCTAGCATCTGGGTCATTGATTTGTCGTATTGTTCTTTTGAGAGGATCACAATCCCACCTCCCTTATCTGCTGGTCGAATAACGATATCTCTTCTTTTAACCAACTTACGGATACCACTTTTTATGAACTTTGGATCTTCTCTCTTTTTTACCTTCAGGTCTTTCACTTCCTCTAAGACAATTTTTTTAAAAACATCAATGTGTTTGTTATCCTTAATCGGGGGATTGAAAGTAGATTTATTTCTTAATGAGCTGTGTACAATCTCTTGGTGTGTGGGTACTAGCGTATTTACTCTCGGGGGGTTTCCCAGCATGTATTTCTGAATATTCAGTTTACGCACAAATTTCTGTATGCCAATGTATGTTTCAAACTTGTTGAGGTTTTTGGTCGGTGCAAATTTCAGCCCTTTATCTAGTACGCCCACTTCTTCATGTGTCAGGTCTTGCCCACTAAGGTTAAAGATGCCCTCTCCTTTTATGATCTTTTTCTTTTGCTGTCTCTTTCCGGCCCTTCGTCCTCTCTTCTTTCTGGACTTCTTCGCGATGATCGTGTCTCGTCTGGGTATCTTACTGGGTGATTTTCTCTGCTCCTGTCTAAAAAAGATTTGTTATAATCTTGGTCCCCATAATAGGGGGGGTTGGGTCTAGCTGATCTTTCCTCTTCTTCTCTGCCCATCAAAGGGGCAT
>JBBDGP010001111.1:1035000-1104617 GCA_037952835.1 Lithobates septentrionalis | reverse complement strand
CTCATTATAGTGGTATTTAACTCCGCATTTCTTTTTTTAAATGGGCCCCCAAGTGGTTTATGCCATAATGTGCTAGTATGCATCGCATATTAGCATATAATGGAAAACGGATCTGTCAAACCAGTCCTCCAGCGTTGCGCTGTCAGTGCTCCAGGTGTTCTTAGGCACTTCCATCTTCACCCAGTCTTCCTTCTGGGTTTGTACTCTTCTGCCACTTGAATGGCTGGGCTACGATTACATCACTCCTAGGTGCCGTAATTGTGGTTTTAGTTGCGCATGTGCGGCTCATATTACATTACCATTGACAGGCCAGGAGAGGCTTTTTTAACAGAAGCGACCATTAGGTTGTCTTCACTTATAAAAACCCTGCCTGTCAATGTTTTTTCAAAATTCAACTTTAATATTGCTTTAAATATCAAGAAAATATTGCGCCAACTAAAAAATAAGAAGCAGCCAACATAACAATTAGACCAATTGTGAGCAAATATAAATAACAAAATGTGGCGCTGAAAAAACGTGATGTTTGTTATTGGGCAAGACAAACCAGAATGGTCATTTGGAAGTCAAAGTGCACAATAAAGTTTTATTGAAACGTGTCTCCACTAAGAGGATGTGAAACAAACACAGTAAAACTATATTTATGGACACAGGTGTGTCTGTGAACCCAAACAAACTTGGATTGTGCATAAAATTCCTAAAAGTCCGGGGACCATGAAGGAATATGTGTATATAAAAAATATTCCACTAAAATATTACGACAAGAAACTAGTGCAAAAAAATAAAAATAACTGCAAAAGAGATACCTTCGTATACTTTGCATTCATGTGAATAGTGTAAGGATAAACATGTGCACTATATTAAAAATGATAAGGAGTTCAATAAATGTTCACAAAACATGCATCAAAGGTTGATGTAAGCTTGACTTGTGGAGCTTTCCGCAGAGTGTATCAATCATGCATGGCTAGGACGAACTCTGAAGTGGTGTACTACTCGGACTCTTAATGCAGGTATAGACAGGTTAAAACACCCTTACCGGAACAGGTGGACTCACTAGCCAGCGGCTGAGAGTCTAACAGACTTTGAGAGGTGAGTAAAGATAGTTGTCCTGGAGAAAATGGATATGACTTCACATCCGGACTTGATAGGAAGATGGCCGCAACACTCACCAATCACCTACTCTGGGTCACCCTGCCTTGGGATCTCCACGATACAGTGTTGTATAATGATTGGTAGGTCCAATTCCAGATCGGCACAGAAGAGGTATAACCCTCAAGGTAAAAAACGAAAAAAATTTCTCCACATAGTGTGAATCTGCTTCCAGAAAAATTTTTAATAAAAGCTTGCAATAAAAACACTCTGGCTCCTAAGACAAATGAGGACCAGGTGTAGACAGATAGTTAAAAAGCGCTTACATGAATCGTGGCATAACAGGCATATCAAAAAAGAAGGTTTCCCCACATTGGGGTTTTTAGGCAGCACAAGAAAAATGTAGTCAAGATTTATGAAAAATATTGCACTTTTATTAGATAAATAGTATATATCATCAGAGTTAAAAACAATGAGCTCCAGTGGGTATTATCTAAAAAATTGTTTTAGCTGAACATACAAGAGCAGACATTTGTTCATAGCAATATTATGTCATGAACATTAGACCTGATGCGTTTCAACCCCTATGACTGGGGTCTTCTTCAGAGGATAGGTCTGCTGAGAAGAACATGAGAATAGAGTTGGTATACATATACATATTCTATTCATAAAAATATATAATATGAGCTACATGAATTGTGCAGTACAATAGTACAGTATAGTTACCAAATATGAGTATGTCCAACGAAAAACATAAATTCCCACATGGAGATCCCTTTAAAAGTTTAAAGTGCTTTGTCCTCTCCTCCAGAGGGTGACTCCAACCTCCTCTACCGCTGCCACAACCCAGACCAGGATGGTGAGAGACAACGTGGCTTACGAGAGGCCACACTTTAGGGCACCGCCCACCAGAGCGGACAACCAACCGGAGAGCACCAGATTACCTGTGATGGAGATTGGCAAGGGAAAGATAATAAATAAAAAACCCATATAGGGTAGTTGGGTTTTATCTATGCGCTAGAGAAGCCTCTAAGGTATCAAAGATTTTATAGGTATGATATGTATGGCCCAAACCAACTAGGGGATTCTGAACCACAAGGAACAGATGTGGTAAGGGCAATAAACACTGTACCTGTACTGAAAAGAGAAAGACAATAAAAAAGAGAAGTGTAGTGGTGCATAGAGGAGGAGTGTATAAGATGCGAATAAGTGCCAGTGCGTGAAAGACGGGGGAAAGGTAGGGGGAAGAAAGAGGGGGGGGGAGGGGGGAGGGGAAAAAAGGGGGGGATGAGGAGAGGGTTGGGAGAAACAGGGGGGGGGAAGGGAGGGGGGGGGGAAAGGGGGGGAGGGTGGAGGAAGGACAGGCGGGACGGAAAGGGGGGGGGGAAGACGGATGTGAAAATATAAATAGTGATATAACAAACTAATGTATTAACATTACCTCAAAAGAGTGCTAAATGGCAATGTGGATGCATCAAGTTGTCCCATGTATCTAAACTGTTGCCTATTGGCCAACACAGGATTGGTCGTAGGCTATATAGGACTCAGGTGATGGTATCCAGGAGCTGAGTCAACCAGTCTAAAAAGTAAACAAAGTATATGATTGTAAGGGGGGGGGGGTGTTTTTTTGCCACATATATTATAAGTGGTCAAAGAATGTATGTAATTATACGTCATAGGGGTAGGTAACCCCTACTATTTTGGGGCAACATGATGCTATACAACACATGGCTATTAAAGTGTACTTACTGTGTGATAGACGCAGGGAGCGACAAAAAAGGTAACAGACAGCGGGATGTGTTTGCAGTCCGACAGGCGGGAGGAAATTGAAACCATACGAAAGGCATCCGAGGACATCCTCGGATTCCGGAACATCCGGCGGCATTCCGGAACATCCTCGGATGCCTTTCGTCACCGCGCATGCGCGGGGCCCCGCGCGAGCGTCGTGACGTCACAGGCATCGTGAGATTTTGGCGAGGATGACGAGAACTCGGAGCACAGCTCTTCCGGAACGCCGGCGAGACCACACCAGGCTGCCATGTTGGCCGCCTTACCGCCCACCGGGTGACCATCACCGATTGCATAGACCTGGAGAGATAAGAGGCAAGGTATACACACCCATTTAACCAGGGGTATAAAAGCTTACACCTGTGATATGGTTTCAATTTCCTCCCGCCTGTCGGACTGCAAACACATCCCGCTGTCTGTTACCTTTTTTGTCGCTCCCTGCGTCTATCACACAGTAAGTACACTTTAATAGCCATGTGTTGTATAGCATCATGTTGCCCCAAAATAGTAGGGGTTACCTACCCCTATGACGTATAATTACATACATTCTTTGACCACTTATAATATATGTGGCAAAAAAACACCCCCCCCCTTACAATCATATACTTTGTTTACTTTTTAGACTGGTTGACTCAGCTCCTGGATACCATCACCTGAGTCCTATATAGCCTACGACCAATCCTGTGTTGGCCAATAGGCAACAGTTTAGATACATGGGACAACTTGATGCATCCACATTGCCATTTAGCACTCTTTTGAGGTAATGTTAATACATTAGTTTGTTATATCACTATTTATATTTTCACATCCGTCTTCCCCCCCCCCTTTCCGTCCCGCCTGTCCTTCCTCCACCCCCCCTTTCCCCCCCCCCTCCCTTTCCCCCCCCTCCCTTTCCCCCCCCCTGTTTCTCCCAACCCTCTCCTCATCCCCCCCCTTTTTTCCCCTCCCCCCTCCCCCCCCTCTTTCTTCCCCCTACCTTTCCCCCGTCTTTCACGCACTGGCACTTATTCGCATCTTATACACTCCTCCTCTATGCACCACTACACTTCTCTTTTTTATTGTCTTTCTCTTTTCAGTACAGGTACAGTGTTTATTGCCCTTACCACATCTGTTCCTTGTGGTTCAGAATCCCCTAGTTGGTTTGGGCCATACATATAATACCTATAAAATCTTTGATACCTTAGAGGCTTCTCTAGCGCATAGATAAAACCCAACTACCCTATATGGGTTTTTTATTTATTATCTTTCCCTTGCCAATCTCCATCACAGGTAATCTGGTGCTCTCCGGTTGGTTGTCCGCTCTGGTGGGCGGTGCCCTAAAGTGTGGCCTCTCGTAAGCCACGTTGTCTCTCACCATCCTGGTCTGGGTTGTGGCAGCGGTAGAGGAGGTTGGAGTCACCCTCTGGAGGAGAGGACAAAGCACTTTAAACTTTTAAAGGGATCTCCATGTGGGAATTTATGTTTTTCGTTGGACATACTCATATTTGGTAACTATACTGTACTATTGTACTGCACAATTCATGTAGCTCATATTATATATTTTTATGAATAGAATATGTATATGTATACCAACTCTATTCTCATGTTCTTCTCAGCAGACCTATCCTCTGAAGAAGACCCCAGTCATAGGGGTTGAAACGCGTCAGGTCTAATGTTCATGACATAATATTGCTATGAACAAATGTCTGCTCTTGTATGTTCAGCTAAAACAATTTTTTAGATAATACCCACTGGAGCTCATTGTTTTTAACTCTGATGATATATACTATTTATCTAATAAAAGTGCAATATTTTTCATAAATCTTGACTACATTTTTCTTGTGCTGCCTAAAAACCCCAATGTGGGGAAACCTTCTTTTTTGTTCTAATTCTAAGGGGTGAGCAGCAATCCTCTCTTCCCCTCCCTAGTGTCCTTCCATTTTTTCAACAGGCATATCAAAACCCAGACTTCCAGATGACCATTCTGGTTTGTCTTGCCCAATAACGAACATCACGTTTTTTCAGCGCCACATTTTGTTATTTATATTTTTAATATTGCTTTAATGTGAAACTTGTGCTTGCTTTCTTTTCTGCACAGATGCTCAATTCTCAGTTGAATGTAAGCAGATAAGCAGTGTACAGGGGGGCAGCAGGGCAAAGCACAGGGCTCAGCAGGGCAGAGAACAGCTCTCAGCAGGGTAGAGTACAGGGGGAGTAGCAGTGCAGAGTACAGGGGTTATCAGGGCAGGACATAGGGGTTTAGCGGGGCAGAGTACAGGGGATCAGCAGGACATAGTAAAGGGTGTCAGCAGGACAGTGTGCAGGGGTCAGCAGGACAGAGTACAGGAGGTCAGTAGGGCAAAGTACAGGGGTCAGCAGGGCAGTGTACAGGGGATTAGCAGGGTATAGCACAGGGGGTAGAAGGGCACAGTGTAGGAGGTCAAGAGGGCACAGTGCAGGGGAAAAGCAGGGCACAACACAGGGGAGCAGCAATGTATGGTACAGGGGGGCAGCGGTATTTTGTAACAGCATGATATTACAGTTACAACATATTAGTGAGTTTGACCGGCATTTCCCCATCCTTTGTATAACTGAGGGTGTGGCAGGGTCTTTGACCTACATACTTTGTATTAGAAGGTGTGCCTCTTCCTCATCATAGAAAGCTAAAACGTATACAATAAATTTGTTCATTAGTCAGTTACTGTATGTCACCCATAAGTCCTGTGTAATAAGGTTTTCCAACCATTGATAATTGGCATCTGTGCAAATCTACTATTACAGTCTCAGATGGATACTGAATGCAACTGCCAATTATCCCTATGGATACAGCAAGACTGAATCTGTATTGCAAGGAAATACCCCTGAGGAGGCACTGAGATGATTCAAGTGTGTTTTATTCATAAATGTTATATATCAAAAGATATACATGTGGAAATGTTATGTATTACAATGTAATGCATGTGGGGTGAGATGGGTATATAGATTCATATTAGATATGTAATAAGTATAAGGTCACGAGAATAGAAATATGTAATTGATTAAAGTAAAATAGATCTTCAAAAAGAAGCCATTGCTTTGGAAGGTTGAGCGTTTCTTCGTGCTTCATAGTTTCTCATTTAGGTAAATCCGGGGAGGAGTCGAGAAAATAATCTGCCACACATGTGGGAAGATATGACAAGGGCATATAGATCAGTTTGGCATTCCAGCCAGCAGAATAACGTGTCCATGGGTGCACTGCAGTTAGGGCATGTTCCATACAATCTGTAACAACTGTGATCTTTGGGTTAGTCATGGAACATATCTTATCAATGAATTCACAATCTGTAAAGAAAAAAAAATAGAGTAAGTCTAGAGTATCCAGAAAACCTGTCAATAATATCTATCATAGACCAGATATAAGAGGTTTGTACATGCTTGGCTTGATAACAACAATGCCCCGTACACACGGTCGGACATTGATCGGACATTCCGACAACAAAATCCTAGGATTTTTTCCCACGGATATTGGCTCAAACTTGTCTTGCATACACACGGTCACACAAAGTTGTCGGAAAATCCGATCGTTCTAAACGCGGTGACGTAAAACACGTACGTCAGGATTATAAACGGGGCAGTAGCCAATAGCTTTCATCTCTTTATTTATTCTGAGCATGCGTGGCACTTTGTGCGTCGGATTTGTGTACACACGATCGGAAATTCCGACAACGGATTTTGTTGTTGGAAAATTTTATAGCCTGCTCTCAAACTTTGTGTGTCGGAAAATCCGATGGAAAATGTGTGATGGAGCCTACACACGGTCGGAATTTCCGACAACAAGGTCCTATCACACATTTTCTGTCGGAAAATCCGACCGTGTGTACGGGGCATTACAATTGAATTACCAAAAAGTCCTGTTGGGGCCACTGTGACCTGAAATTTTTTTTTATTTTCTTTGTTACAAGAGAAGTAAAGGAGTTTTTTTTTCTTGATTCATATCTCCAGTGGATATAAAAAGCGTACACACCACTGTTAAAATGTCTGGTTTCGTGATGCAAAAAAAATGAGACAAAGATGAATCATTTCAGAACTTTTTTCACCTTTAATGTGACCTATAAACTGTACAACTCAATTGAAAAACAAACTAAAATCTTTTTGGGGGGGAAGTAAAAATAATAAAAAAAAATAATGTAGTTGCATAAGTGTGCACACCCTCTTATAACTGGGGATGTAGCAGTGTTCAGAATAAGGCAGTCACATTCAAATTCATGTTAATTAGGAGTCAGTACACACCTGCCACAGTGGCGGCTGGTGAAGTTTTAGGATGGGCTGGCACCAGACTCCGCCCCTCCTTTTTGAGCCCTCCCACTTCTCATAAGCCCCACCCCTTATATAATCAACCCACTCCATCCCCTGTATTCCACTAGCTTCCACCCATAGTGACAGGAGTATTTAGCAAAAGAAAAAGATCAATGCAATGAAAAATTAAGAAATGTCTACATTGCTTTAAACAACTTTACAAAACCATGACCTAACATCATATGTGACAGAATCATCAAAGACTGCAAATAAAAATGTCACTATAAAACATCATACTCAAATTAAAGAAGAAGTTTTAAATATTTTAAAATCAAATTTATTTTAAAGAAATTAAAATTAAATCAAATCCAATTGGTTAGGAAACAAGTGGGGTTTCGTAATACAAACAGCAATGTGTAAAAAACTGTTGCATAGGGGTTTAGCCAGGGAGGAAAAGGAAGGAATTGTTTTTTTTTATATTTTTATTTTATTTTATTTATTTGTTTATTTATTTTTTGTTTGTTTAGACTGCTGTCTCTCCCCCCCTCACTGTCCCTTTTACCCGTATAATGAGATACCTGACTTGGTGAAAGGGGGGAGGGAGGTGGCAAGGTGAATGTCTCTTAGTTTTCTTGGGGGTTTTTTTTTTCTTATTGTTGTTTATTGTGCTGGTTTGTAAGCGCATGGTGTAGGGGAAGGGGATATGAAGATTGAAACACACAATCAATGGGAATTATGCTAATCACCTAGGGTTTTTTTTTTTTTGGCTTTTTTTTTTTTTTGGTTTCTTTTTTTTTATAGATGTTATATTTAATATGGCCGTTAGTGGCCTCTTACACAATAGGGGGTAACACATGAAGGTATTTTAGGATTAATTGGATCACTTTAAATAAATTACTTAATAGAAGTGAGGAACTAGGCCATGACTGGCCAATAAATATAATTATGGGATAACTAACAATAACCACAAGGTATGTATGGGTGTGGTGGGTTTTCTTTTTTCTTAGAAGTGAGGAACAATTACGGAATAACAATAATAAACACGGGGAATGTACGGACGGGGCTGGGGGTTTTCCCCTTTTTTTTTTTTTTTTTTTGGTTGGTATGTTTTAGGCTTGTTTAATGTGTTGGTTTGTAGGTGGTGGGGGTGTCAATGTGGAAATGGATACACAGACCGATACGCACAAATATTGGGAATCTCATCAATCACAGGATATATTTGGTTGTCGAACATATGTCGGGCGAGGGAGGGGGTTGAGACAGGCAGCGTTTTTTTCATTCCCCTTTTTTTTTTTTTGGGGGGAGGGGATAGGGTCAGTTGTAAGAGAGCGATGTTACCAATTGGTCTCTTATTAATGTTTAATATGTTAATCCTGCGTAATTATTGTAAAATATGAAATTAAGGATGTTTAATTGTGAATTGTGAAAAGTATAACAGAAAATAAAAAAATTTTGATTATAAAAAAAAAAAAAAATACTGTAGCCAAAAGCAACTAATCAATAAGCGCCTTTCATTTTTCTGGTATAAATTATGCATTACATATTGTAGGTGCTCCTTTAAAATGCCCATATATTCATTGGTAATAGTAATGTATGTGGGTGGAACATGTAAGAAAGGGGTGCAGAGTGTATGGTGGTGGGTGGTACATGTAGGAGAGGGATGCGGAGTGTATGGCGGTAGGTGGTACATGTAGGAGAGGGATGCGGAGTATATGGTGGTGGGTGGGTACATGTAGGAGAGGGGTGCGGAGGGTATGGCTGTGGGTGATACATGTAGGAGAGGAGTGCGGAGTGTATGGCAGTGGGTGGTACATGTATGAGAGGGGTGCGGAGTATATGGCGGTGGGTGGTACATGTAGGAGAGCGTTGCAGAGTGTATGGAGGTGGGTGGTACATGTAGGAGAGGGGTGCGGAGTGTATGGCTGTGGGTGATACATGTAGGAGAGGAGTGCGGAGTGTATGGCAGTGGGTAGTACATGTAGGAGAGGGGTGCAAGGTGTATGGCGGTGGGTGGTACATGGAGGAGAGGGGTGTATGTCGGTGGGTGGTACATGTAGGAGAGGGGTGCAGTACCACCTTCTGAGCCACTGTTATACCACCTTAGTGGATCACTTTTCAGAGGGAGTATGGCAGGTCTGGAAAAGCTCTAAAAGAAAAAAATATCAAACAAATGGCTTACTGAAATTGACAGGGGGTCTCAGCAGGGCAGTTTACAAGAGGTCAGCAGGGCACATTACATGGGGGGGGTATATAGGGCACAAGATAAAAGGCAGCTGCTGATCAGTGTAGAAGTAAATTGTGCATCCCATTGGAATCTAGCTATATACTGAGCAGTTGGAACATTGGGATGGGCACAGAGATAGGATGGTCTGATAAGAGGGGGAGTACAGGAGTGAAGGGCTGCAGGGACTGGGAGACTAACCCAGTAGAATCAGTGGGACTGAGAAAAGCAGAGGATCGGATCACCTTTGCAGAGACAGAGGAGAGATATATGACAGGGAGAGTGAGTGGAGAAGCATCTGAAGCGAGGGGGAGAGTGGGGTGAGAAACGAAGATAGAGAAACAGAACAAGTGGAGTCAGACTGAGCACAGCAGAGCCACGCTGCGAGGGAATGACAGGAGGAATGAATGAACTCTCAGCTGGAGAGAGAGAACCTCAGATCCCGCACTCACCTACAGGCTCTTGTTCACTGCGCTCGGGCTCAGCACTGTCAGCTCCGCACCCATCCGCTGCATCAGTGATCCGCTCCCCACCTGACACAGGGTCCTGGTGTCTCCACACTCAACTCCGACTCCACAACACTAGAAGTGGAAACTGGAGGTGACGCCATGGTGCCGAAAAAGCACCGCCTAGTTGTCCTCTGGTCCTGGCCAATTTAAAATTAAGGACAGGAGCCAGAGACAAATGAGTGGGGAGTGGGATTGTTTGCGGGCGCAGAGCTTGTGCCTCGAACACGCCCTGAACGCATTCAAATCAGCTTCCCATCGCTGGGTGTCCGGCGCCTGGTCACTCTTAAAGTGACCACCTTTTTTTTTTTAGAACAGCTTGGGGGGGGGGGGGGGTGGCGGCACCCCCTATAGACAGGCCGCCACTGACCTGCGATCATTTAAAGTGCTCTGATTAACCCCAAATAAAGTTCAGCTGTTCTAGTAGGTCTTTCCTGTAATTTTCTTAGTTGCATCCTACAGCAAAAGTCATGGTCCGCAGAAAGCTTCCAAAGCATCAGAGTGATCTATCTCATTGTTAAGGTATCAGTCAGGAGAAGGGTACAAATGAATTTCCAAGGCATTCGATATACAATGGAACACAGTGAAGATAGTCATCATCAAGTGGAAAAAATCCAGCACAACAGTGACATTATTAAGAACTGGAAGCCCCTCCAAAATTGATAAGACGAGGAGAAAACTGGTCAGGGAGGCTGCCAAGAGGCCTACAGCAACGTTAAAGGATCTGCAGGAATATCTGGCAAGTCCTGGCTGTGTGGTACATGTGACAACAATCTCCCGTATTCTTCACATCTGGGCTATTGGGTAGAGTGGCAAGATGGAAACTTTTTCTTACGAAGAAAAACATCCAAGCCCGGATACATTTTGGAAAAACACATCTAAAGTCTCCCAAAAACATGTGGGAAAATTATATGGTCTGATGAAACCAACGGTTGAACTTTTTGGCCATAATTCCAAAAGATGTTTGGCGCAAACACAACACTGCACATCACCAAAAGAACACCATACCCACAGTGAAGCATGGTGATGAAAGCATCATACTTTGGGGCTGTTTCTCTTCAGTTGAAACAGGAGCCTTAGTCAAGGTAGAGGGAAGTATGAACAGTTCCAAATACCAGTCAATATTGGCACAAAACCTTCAGGCTTCTGCTAGAAAGCTGAACATAAAGAGGAACTTCATCTTTCAGCATGACGGCGATCCAAAGCATACATCCAAATCAGCAAAGAAATGGCTTCCCCAGAATAATATTAAAGTTTTGGAATGGCCCAGCCAGAGCCCAGACCTGAAACCCATTGAAAATCTGTGGGGTGATCTGAAGAGGGCTGTGCACAGGAGATGCCCTCGCAATCTGACAGATTTGGAGTGTTTTTGCAAAGAAGAGTGGGCAAATATTGCCAAGTCAAGATGTGCCATGCTGATAGACTCATACCCAAAAAGACTGAGTGCTGAAATCAAATCAAATGGTGCTTCAAAAAAGTATTAGTTTAAGGGTGCGCACACTTATGCAACCATATTATTTTATTTTTTTATTTTTACTTCCCTCCGCCTAAAAGATTTCAGTTTGTTGTTCAACTGAGTTGTACAGTTTATAAGTCACATGAAAGGTGGAAAAAGTTCTGAAATTATTTATCTTTGTCTCATTTTTTTTACATCTCAGAAACCTGACGTTTTAACAGGGGTGTGTAGACTTTTTATATCCACTGTACCTAGGTGGATGCAGCATCAGTCCGATGCTACATCTGTCCCCTGGCGCCTCTACACTTTCAGAACTCCGTGAGCAGAGAGCTGCAGACTGTCAGTCACAGCTCTCTGCTCTGCCCCCCCCTCGCTCACTGAAGCGCTGATCTGTGGAGGGGCGCGGATCGGCTGGCTAAGGCTTTCAGCGGCTCGATGAGAGGCTGAGCGGGGGTTCAGTCCAGGCACCTGGCGGATCCAGACTTTATTGTCATGATGACACGGTGCCTGGACTAAGTTCGGTGACGTTAACAGAGAGCGGACTTCAGCCCGCTCTCTGCTGAAAACGGGTCACAGGAGTGCAAAACGAATTGCACTCCTGTGATCCATAAGAGAAGCCCTGCCAAACAAGCTTTGGTTATATTTCTCCTTTAATTCTGTTTTTTCTGCCACTGAGAAGTAGTTCGTTCCAGACAAAAACTCTTTCATGCAAAGCAATTTAGGATGATGATTTTTTTTTTAAAAAAGCACAGTTCCAGGATGGCCTGTGAACCACAGATATGTTTCTGTGTATATAATAGAGAAATGAACCCCAGTCACACTACTGGGATCAAAAATTGGCTACTTAGGCAACAATTAGTCAGCACCTGGGTATGTAAATAAAATGACAAAATGTATTGCTCAATTTAAAAACGTACTCAAACACACATAAAATGCATCCATATGAAGAATAATAAATGCTGCTTCACACTGTTTGCTCCGCCGGGTGCTCTCATGGGAGATTACCCTAGCAAGCAAGATGAAAGTGAACACTAACGAGAAAGAAAGAAAAAACATGGACATGAACAAACAAAAAACATAAACACATAGAGACAACCACAACACAGACGGTCCGGACACCGGTTTGCCACTCACAGTGAAATTGAGGTGCGATAAAGTTGCATGAAGTACACATGAGATGTGTAGAAAAAGCAAAGGGGAATTGGATTAAGCCCCAGATGCTATGATCCCAAAGGGATGTCTTCAATGTCAATGTGAGTGGCCCCCCAGGGTTGACACAGGCAAGGTATCAGTGGTAGGCTATTGCTGGGTGTGCACATAGGGTAGTAGGGGTGATACTGTCACATGGATGTTCGGGAAACTGCTGTATATGATCATATATTATAATAGTTGTAGTCATTGATCATCTAGCCTTAATATGAATGTACCATCCCATGATGGGGAGGTCAAGTTGTGAAGACAAAAGTCCTTCAAAGTGTACTACAGGCATCAACTATTTGCTGTTGTGACACAAATGTCCAATATATCATATAACAAGCCGCATAATACAGTCCAATCCAACAGCCTTGAATGAACATATGTCTGTGCAAGTAAGTGCAATATGGCCACAGTGGGCTATCACTTCAAATTGCTGCCCGTAAGACCAAGTGACCTATGCATCCATTTTCCTATTAAAATATTGGAGCCGTTGGTCCTGGCATATACTATAGCAACAGTCACTGATAGCCCGGTTAATGGGGATGGGATAGGATGTAAAGGATTGAAGAAGTGAATAGGGTTTTTGTACATTACCACCCTAATGATCAGCGTAGATTTTCCGCTGTATCAAAACGTTGATCCAGGTCTCAATGCATCAACCACCTCTTGACTGCTCACATGTGATGAGACGATCTCTACTTGCCACCGTGTAGCCGCCGATTGCGCAGAGCTTGTGGGACCGATCGGTAGTGATGTATGCTGGGCGGTGAAGACGCTTGCGTCTCCTATCCTACATCTCCTTACCCACAGCAGTAACAGATGGGGGGAGGGCGTGTCGTTCGGCCGGCGTCACATGGCCGCTGTGACGTCAGCGCGTTTCGCTTAACCAATCAGCGTAGCTTCATCTGGACTAGGCGTGGTTGGGGGCTGTCACTTCCTTTTATTTGTTGAGTCATCCCGACAGCTCCGCCCATGTTATTTTATACATTGTAAGCCCAGTTCATGCCTTCGCTTTCTGACTGAAGTGGTTCACATAAAGTGGGGCCGTTCACATATACTTCTTTTTCTCTTGTCCTTCCCAAGAGCCAGTGCTGTAATGAGGCTGATAGTTCAAGGTATCTTTATGATTTTAAAGTCTCTAAACTTAAATTGATGGGGTCGGTGATGTCAGATATTGCAGCGAACTGCTTTTTACATTTATGTTTATTTATGGGCACATAAACTGATCTATTAATAAGATTAGTTTAACCATTCCCTGTATCAACTTCATAGAGACAAACTGTCAAAGACTCAGAAAATGACAAGACTAAGGACAAAAAGGGAGAGTATAAAGCAAGGTAGAATAGAATAGAGTGGAATAAAGTGGGAGAAGGAAAAAGGAAAAATGGGGGGACCCACGACTGGGGCTTAATCCAATTCCCCTTTGCTTTTTCTACACATCTCATGTGTACTTCATGCGACTTTATCGCACCTCAATTTCACTGTGAGTGGCAAACCGGTGTCCGGACCGTCTGTGTTGTGGTTGTCTCTATATGTTTATGTTTTTTGTTTGTTCATGTCCATGTTTTTTCTTTCTTTCTCTTTAGTGTTCACTTTCATCTTGCTTGCTAGGGTAATCTCCCATGAGAGCAAACAGTGTGCAGCAGCATTTATTCTTCTTCATATAGATGCATAATATGTGTGTTTGAGCACGTTTTTAAATTGAGCAATAAATTTTGTCATTTTATATACATACCCAGGTGCTGACTAATTGTTGCCTAAGTAGCCACTTTTTTGATCCCAGTAGTGTGACTGGGGTTCATTTCTCTATTATATGCCTTGTTCTTTGGCTATAGCAACATTGCCATATTTAGGCAATGGTTATTAGGGTACATATCTATTACCCATCACCAGGGTATGTATACAGTAGGACCAGGTTTCCCTTTTTTCTCCCCTTGGTTATATATGTTTATGTGTAGGTCGTTGAGAAGAATGGACAATAATATGCTTCAAAATCTTTCTAATATGTGCACACAACAGGGATATAATAGTTACTATCTGGAAATTGGGGACCTATGCTTTCTGTTCTTATCAGCTTTTGGTTCAGGGGGGTGCCATATTACATATAGGCCGATTGGCATAATTTGAAACCATATTTCCCTTAGTCTTTCTTCTGCATCTCCCTTTCTTTAAAGAGGAACTTCAGTCTGCTCACATAATTTGTTAAAAAAACATCTTTGCCATTGTGAAGCTTCCCTCCAACCACTTTGCATATTATTTTATATATACTGTGATTCTGTACTTGCCAAATATGCTGCAGAAATCTCTCTTCACTGAGTCTGGCTGCAATCATTTTTCTGTGGGCAGCTGAAGCTGCTACCAGTTCACTTCTTGGATTTACACAGACACACAGAGTCACACCTCCAGCTCTGCAGCTCTCATTGGCCCTCTTATGACTCCCTTCCTGGTAAACTCTCACGAGAGTGAGAGAGAGAGAGCTGTGCATGATGTCATAAGCCTAAGCTTTTTTCCAGACAAGAAACAGGAAGTGGGCTGTATAAGGTATTTACTGGCAGAAAATTATTTTTTTACTATCCAAAGTTAAAACAAGGGCAGAAAATTTAATAGATGGAAAAATGAAAAAAAAATGACTCAAGTTCCACTTTAAGATCTTATGTACTGTACAGACTACCTAAAATAAAAGTATAAATTCATTTTTAATAGTATTTATATTCTTAGCCTTAATATATATATATATATATATGTGTGTGTGTGTGTGTGTGTGTGTGTGTGTGTGTGTGTGTGTGTGTGTGTGTGTGTGTATATATGTGTGTATATTTTTAATTTACATGTGTCTATGTGTTTGTTATGGGAGTGTTGACCCTATATATACATGGACATATGAAGTACACTGTTTATATTTAAAGTTTGAATAGTAATTTTAAATTAATTTAGTCCCCTAACATATATATAATTTTGTTGGTTTATAATTAATATGGTATTTTTAAACATAATTATGTCATTTTAGATTGTTGGTATAGGTGGTTGTTTTGTATGTAATTATGCTTAGCTTATGATAGATTGTAACCGGAGATTGTCATGTAGGTCTGCGGGTGCTTGGAAAGGTTTAGATCTTACTGCAATTTAGCAGTGAGAGAGACACACTTCCTGGTCTTGGTGTTTGTGTGTCCTGGAGACACAGGTAGAGGGAGGTTCTTTCTGCACTGCAGACTGAGCTGTGGCGACGCCCGGATGGTTGCTATAGCAACGATACACTACAAATTAACTTAGAGGGATCAGCCCACCCATCTACTGAGGAAGGCCTGTGATTGGCTGATACGCGTCTAGAAGGGAGGAGCTGATAGTCACGTTCAGCCAGGCACTGTGTATGTGGACACAGCGGTGCAAATCTGGAGGTTTTTATGTGATTTTAAAAAGTTTTTATCTTGTAAGTGCAACTTGTCTGTTTGGGGGCTTTGAATATGGTCTCTATACTTATTATTTACATGTCCTGAACTCATGGAATCCTGAGCCAAGCTAGGAGATGATCCGTTTCTTTGGATGTTAATGAGCTGAGTTACCATTAAGAAAAGAGCCATCTGGATTACCCACCATTGATTGGGAAGAGGAAGTGAGAGCAAAGAGCTCGTGGGGAGATCCGCATATGAGTTTTGACTCATCTGGGAGGTGAGCGCGCATTTTTACTGGTGGTGGTGTGCACTCCTTTTGAGGACGAACAATCACTGTGGTGGAATTGTGTGGATACACTGATCACAAGAAGAGTTTTTCATGTTTTATTTCTTCATTTTATGGACTATTCATTTATATGTAGTATTGATTTATTTTAGAGATTTGCACTTTATATTTATAATTTTACACATAGCGCTACATTTATTTATTTACCATACATACCAATTTCTGTTGGCTAATGACGTGTACCATACAAAGAATGCCATAGTACCTAATTGATTGGTAGGCACTGTTATAGGTAGGTATTCCTAAACGATATGGTGTATTGTGACACCTTTTGACATCTTCCAGCATCAGCATCCTTTGCAGTTCTCAGGATTCAGTCAAATGGCATCCCGACATCCCAAAGACACAAAAGATGTTAGTTGCAGAAGACTTCTTTGCTAGATTCTGTAATCCTAGGCCTAAAAGAGGTAGCTATATAATGCACAGCATTTGTCAATGACCATGTGTCTTGCTTTAGATGTCTGAATGGTGAAGTATCCCCACTCAGCCTCCACCGACAGGTGATTACTTTGTCAAATATGGACCTGGCTTGCAACTCAACTCTTCACTTGCATCTACGCCTTTATTTTGGTAAGCTTTATCTTTTACCTTGCTGTACTTTAAATTCAGACATGACTATAGATAGATCAATTTTTGTAGGCATCATCAAAATGTTTTATCATATTTTCCTTTAATGTTTGTGTCGCAGCAATGTGTGTTTTAATTTTTTTTGTTACCTTACCATCCATACCTGGCAAATCATAGATATAAGACAAAATGTTTCTACTTGTGAGAGCCATTTTACTTTCTAGCAGTGTTTTGCATATTCTTCTACTGTACATAACGATCATATATACAGAAGTAAATATTAATTAATGTTATACAGCACCCATACAATGAGATTTTATACATTTTTTTTTTATCACTTACATTGTTCATAATACTTTTCCCCGTATGCGTTTTTCAGGTTCAGAGGCAGTTTTTTCCAAATTTCAGTAACACTGTCTTTTAATACTTCTGAAATCAGAATTGATGTTCTAAAGAAAGCAGGATTAATGATGGAGACTTTCACTCCAAAAGGCTTGAGCTCCCTCCTACAAATCATGAATAAAAAAAAAACATTGAAATGAAGAACATATTAAATAGATTATGTTGTCCAAATTCTGTCTGCTCCGCTTTCATTGTTTTAATTCATTTATTAAGGCAGTCGCTAAAGAGATTACAGTAAATTAAGTTTATGAAGTAAAATACAGCTTTATTTTACACAAACCTTCATGTCCTCTGGGACCTATAATTTACTAATTAAAAATGAATAGGAAGAAAAAAAAAAGTTTGTATATATACCGTATCTATCTGTCTACCTATCCTCTGATGCCATGTACACACGAGCGGATTTTCCATCAGAAAAATCTTGGATGGTTTTTCCAACGGAATTCCGCTCAAGCTTGGCTTGCATACACACGGTCACACAAAAGTTTGCTGAACTTTCGACCGTCAAGAACATGGTGACGTACAACACTATGACGAGCCGAGAAAATGAAGTTCAATGCTTTCGAGCATGCGTCGAATTGTTTCCGAGCATGCGTAGGAATTTTGCGCGGCGGAATTGCTACAGACGATCGCATTTTCGGATAGGAACTTTTTCCGACCGAAAAATTGAGAACATGCTCTCAATCTTTTGCTAGCTGGAATTCGCCCAGCAAAAGTCCGATGGAGCATACACACGGTCGCATTTTCCGACCAAAAGCTCTCATCGGTCTTTTGCTGGCCGAATTTCCGATAGTGTGTACGCGGCAATAAAGACCAGGCCCTTTTCTGATATTTATTGTAAAAATCTGTATTTTTTGCTAGAAAATTGCGTAGAACCCCCAAACATTATATATTTATTTTTAGCAGAGACCCTACAGAATAAAATACAATATTTTATGTCACACTGTATTTGCTCAGCATTCTTTCAAGCACAATTTTTTTGGGAAAAAATACACTTTTAATGAATTAAAAAAAAAAAAAAAAAAAAAAGTAAAGTTAGCCCATCTTACTTTGTAATATGTAAAAGATGATGTTACGCTAAGTTAATATGTACCTAACATGTCATGCTTTAAAATTGCACACACTCGTGGAAAGGTGACAAATAGGGATGAGCCGAACACCCCCCGGTTCGGTTCGCACCAGAACCTGCGAACGGACCGAAAGTTTGCGCGAATTTTAGAACCCTATTAAAGTCTATGGGACTCGAACGTTCAAAATCAAAAGTGCTCATTTTAAAGGCTAATATGCAAATCATTGTCCTAAAAAGGGTTTGGGGACACGGGTCCTGCCCCAGGGGACATGTAATGAAAAAGTTTTAAAAACGGCGTTTTTTTTCGGGAGCAGTGATTTTAATGATGCTTAAAGTGAAAAAAAAGGTCAAATATTCCTTTAAATATCGTACCTGGGGGGGTGTCTATAGTATGCCTGTAAAGTGGTGCGTGTTTCCCGTGCTTAGAACAGTCCCTGCACAAAATGACATTTAAAGGAATAAAAGTAATTTAAAACTGCTTGTGGCTTTAATGTAATGTCGGGTCCCGGCAATATGGATGAAAATCAGTGAGACAAACGGCATGGGTACCCCCCCAGTCCATTACCAGGCCCCTTGGATATTGTATGGATATTAAGGGGAAACCCGCACCCAATTTAAAGAAAGAAAAGGCGTGGGGCCCCCAGGCCCTATATACTCTGAACAGCAGTATACAAGCGGTGCAAACAAGACAGGGACTGTAGGTTTGTTGTTAAGTAGAATCTGTTTGTAATTTTGAACTGGTACATTTTTAAAGTGTAGCTCCAGCCAAAAAATCTATTTTTAAGCTTTTTGGAAAACATGGGGAAGGGTTATCATCCCTGTAACATTTTTTTTTTCTGTCTGTGCATCTCTTCAGAAGATTTCACCTCCCTTTCTGTCCCAATGACAAATGTTTTTTGAAAATGTGGGTTTTTTAGTGAAACAAGGATTGGTGATAAAGCATCAGTGAAAAGGAGACACATTTTTCCCATATTAATACTTACAGGAGAGAATTTCCCTTCCTAGGGGTAGATTTCATCTCACTTCCTGTTGTCTCCTTCCGTTTGCAAGTAGGAGTCATTTGTAAAGTTGTTTGAAAGTAGGGGCCTGCCCTATATACTCTGCAGAAATTGGGGCCTCAGGTGTTGGTGTTGCCACAACACTGTAAGCCCACACAGTTACTCTTGGTGGGCGCAGGAACGGGCCCTGCTGTGAAATATTAGATCAAGAATTGTAATTGCATGCCATTGTTGAACAGTGGTAGAAAAATTGGGCCTTTGGTGGTGGTGTTGCCACAACATTGTAAGACCTCACAGTTACTCTTGGTGGGCGCAGGAACGGGCCCTGCTGTGAAATATTAGATCAAGAATTGTAATTAAATGCCATTGTTGAACAGTGGTAGAAAAATTGGGCCTTTGGTGGTGGTGTTGCCACAACACTGTAAGCCCTCAGTTACTCTTGGTGGGCGCAGGAATGGGCCCTGCTGTGAAATATTAGATCAAGAATTGTAATTACATGTCCCTGTTGAACAGGGGCAGAAAAATTGGGCCTTGGGCGCTGGTGCCACAACACTGCAACCCCTCACAGATACTATAGTTGGAACGCAGGAATATGCAAAGTATTGCATCAAAAATTGTAATTCCACACCCCTGTTAAACAGGGGCAGAAAAATGCAAAGAACCAAAAATGTTCTTACAAGCTATCAGCATGAAAATTGAGGAGGAAGAGGATTGTGACTCAGCATAACAGGATAGTCACTCAGCATCAGCATAGGCAGTCTTGAAGGGATCTCACATTAATAAAAATCAATCGGTTACATCAGCATCAGGTGCTTGGTAGCTGGTGATCCAAGACTGATTCATTTTTATGACGGTCAGCCAATTGACTGATTTGGTAGACAGGCGCACCCTGTGATCGCCTACAAAGCCTCCAGCAGCACTGAATGTGCCTTCCAAAAGAACGCTGGATGCAGGACAGGCCTGTAGCTCAATTGCATCATGTGCAAGCTCTGGCCAGTGATCCATACTCAAGTCCCAGTAACCCAGAGAATTTTCAGTGGGAAAGGTGTCCAAGTCTGATCTTGCCCCTAGGTAATCCTGCACCATGTGAATCAGACACTTGCGATGGTTGCTGGAACTGAACAGACCTTGGGGCTGCGCACTAAAAAATTGTCTGAACCCATCGGTCAGACAGCGACCTTCTCCAACGCTCCTTCTGTGACTGACCGAAGCCTCAGCAACACGTTGTCCAGGAGGACCAGAAAATTGTAACCTCCCAGTCTCTGGAAACACGTTGCACAAACCTTTCTGCAAGGCCTCCCGAAGATGTTTCATCCTCTGCGACGGCAAGATAAGGTCCGCAACCTTACCCTTGTAACGTGGATCAAGAAGGGTTGCCAGCCAGTAATCATCCCTCCCCTTGATACCACGAATACGAGGATCCTTCCGCAGGCTTTGCAGGATCAGGGAGGCCATGCAGCGTAGGTTTGCTGAGGCATTCGGTCCAGAGTCCTCTGGGTCACTAAGGACGACATGATCCGCAGCCACCTCCTCCCAGCCACTTACAAGTCCATAGGTTTCTTCAGACTGTAAATGATCCCTTGAAGACTGCTGCTGATGCTGAGTGCCAGGCTCCACCTTCATGCTGACACAATCCTCCTCCTCCTCCTATTCCTGTGTGATCGGCGGGCACGCAGGAACACTGTCTGGATAAAGGGGGCCTTGAGAGGTAAGGAAGTCCTCCTCTTCCTCCCTCTGTTCTGCCTCAAGTGCCCTGTCCATTATTCCACGCAGTGTGTGTTCCAACAGGTGGACAAGAGGGACAGTGTCACTGATGCATGCACTGTCACTGCTCACCATCCTCGTGGCCTCCTCAAATGGTGACAGGACAGTGTATGCATCCCTGATCATAGCCCACTGGTGTGGGGAATAAAAAACAAGGTCCCCTGACCCTGTCCTGGTGCCATAGTCGCATAGGTACTCATTGATGCCACTCTGCTGCATGTGCAGCCGCTGCAGCATGGCCAACGTTGAGTTCGACCTGGTGGGCATGTCACAGATTAGGTGGTTCTTGGGCAGGTTAAATTCCTTTTGGAGGTCAGCCAGCCGAGCACTGGCATTATATGACCTGCGGAAATGCACAGAGACTTTCCTGGCCTGCTTCAGGACATCCTGTAAGCCCAGGTACCGGCCCAAGAACCGCTGCACCAACAAGTTAAGGACGTGAGCCAAACAGGGCACATGGGTCAGTTGTCCCTGTCGGAGGGCGGAGAGGAGATTGGTGTAATTGTCACAAACCACCATACCTGCCTTAAGCTGGCGTGGCGTCAACCACCTCTGAACCTGCCCCTGCAGAGCTGACAGAATCTCTGCCCCAGTGTGGCTCCTGTCCCCCAAGCACACCAGCTCAAGCATTGCATGGCATCATTTTGCCTGCGTACTTGCATAGCCCCTTGAACGCCTACGGAGCACCGCTGGTTCCGAGGACAAATCAGCACAGGAAGAGGCCATGAGGGAAGAAGAAGAGGAGAGGGTGGAGGAGAGAGAGGTGTGGTAGAATCACCACTAGTAGAATTTTGGAGGCGTGGTGGCGGAACAACCTCCAACACTACTGCACCCTGTCCTGCATCCTTCCCAGCTGCCAGAAGAGTCACCCAGTGCGCGGTGAAAGATAGGTAACGTCCCTGTCCATGCCTGCTGCACCATGAGTCAGCGGTAATATGCACCTTGTCCAGCGAGGCCAAGACATTGCCTTCCACATGCAGGTAGAGAGCCGGAATCGCCTTCCGTGAGAAAAAGTGGCGTTTGGGAACCTGCCACCGGGGAACCGCACATTCCACAAACTCACGGAAGGGGGCAGAGTCTACCAACTAAAAAGGCAGCAGTTGAAGTGCTAGCAATTTAGCCAAGCTAGAATTCAACCGCTGGGCATGTGGATGGCTGGGAGCGAACTTCTTTCGGTGGTGCAGCGGCTGGGGCAGGGAAATTTGCCTGGTACAATCTGACGTCAGTGTACCGATAGCAGATTGCCCGCAAGTACTTGGCTACACCTTCATTCCTCTCAGTGCAGGTTTCAGAGAGGACTGAAGGTATAGTGGGGTTGGAGATCCCAGCTGATGAGGAGCAAGGAGAGGTCCGCTTTGTTCTTTGGTGTGGGTCTTTTATGTACGCTTGCCAACGAACTGCATGGCAGGTCGACATATGTCTACTCAAGCATGTGGTGCCCAAGCGGGTGATGTTTTGGCCACGCGAGATATGCTTGAGACATATCTTGCAAAATAGCAGCGGTGGGATCTGATGCATTCGTCTCAAAGGCCCACACCAAAGAACTTTTGGAATAACGCGCAGAGACAGCAGCGCCCTGCACATGCGGAGCTCTGCGGTGTGATGCAGTCAGTGTGCTGCCCTTAAGCTGGCCCCTGGAGGGCATCCTGCCTCGTTAAAGATGTGTCTCCTCCTCCTCCTCTCTCCTATCAGGCACCCACGTTGAGTCAGTGACCTCATCATCCCCTCCCTCATCATCACTGGAGCAAAGATGGCAGTATGCTGCAGCTGGAGGAACATGACTGCCAGATTGCTGTCCTTCTTGGGCACCCCCTTTCTCTGGGCTCACGTTACTGCCTTCCTCTAGCTGGGTACCATCATCGGAGCCTTCAAAACGCTGGGCATCCTCCTGGAGCATGTACCCAACACTGTGGTCAAACAGTTCAGGGGACTCTTTAGGAGGACATGGTGGGGCTAGGGAAGGAGTGACTGATGCCATTGAGCCGAGGGAAGAGGCCTCGTTGGCAGCTGCTTTGCCAGACAAAGTACGCTGAGCCTGGGTGAGAGAGGATGAGGAGGATAAGGACGGCTTGGTCATCAACTCTACCAAGTCTTCCGCATGTTGCGGCTCAACGCGGCCAGCTGCCGAAAAAAAGGACAAGCGTGTCCCACAGCCACGTGCTGATGAGGATACACCGTCTCCATGACCAGCACTGTTGCCTCTAGACACAGAGCCTACTTGACCTCCTTTTTTTTGGCTTGTGACTGTCTGCCTCCCCTTGTTGGCCTTCCAGACATACTAATGGCCTGCAGTGAGATGTAGCTGCACAAAACTGGGATGTGTGTGTATGTATGTATGTATGTATGTATGTATATATGTGTGTGTATGTATATATATATATATATATATATATATATATATATATATATATATATATATATATATATATATATTAGGGTTGTCCCGATACCACTTTTTTAGGACCGAGTACAAGTACCGATACTTTTTTTCAAGTACTCGCCGATACCGATTACCGATACTTTTTTTTTATGTCACGTGACAGTTTTTTTTTTTTTTAACAATGCTTTCTTTTTTTTCGGGGGGGGGGGGGGGGTGAACGGTGTCTGTGTGTTTTTTTTTTACTTAACAATTTTTATTTTTTACAATAATAATTTTTTTATTCATTTTTGCAATATATTTTTTTTTTTTTTTTTTTTAAATCAGCCCTGTTGGGGGGCTTTGGTGAGATATCAGGGGTCTTAACAGACCTCTGATATCTCCCCCTTGAGACAGAGAAAGAGACAGAGGATAGAGATTCCCCAGTCCCTTTCTCTGCAGCCTCAGCTGCACTGAGAATGAATGGAGAGAAGTCAGCGGCTCCTCTCCATTCATAAACTGACACATTGTAATCACAGGAGATTACAATGTATCAGTTATATGAATGGACAGAGTCACCTGACTCTGTCCATTCACAAAGGAAGAAGGAGGGGGACGGCGGACCGGAGGGGACAGCGGAGAGGCAGAGGAACGGAGGAACGGAACGGAGGGGGACAGAGAAGGAGAGGGGGACGGAGGAACGGAACGGAGGGGACAGCGGAGAGGCAGAGGAACGGAGGAACGGAACGGAGGGGGACAGAGAAGGAGAGGGGGACAGAGGAACGGAACGGAGGGGACAGCGGAGAGGCAGAGGAACGGAGGAACGGAACGGAGGGGACAGCGGAGAGGCAGAGGAACGGAGGAACGGAACGGAGGGGACAGCGGAGAGGCAGAGGAACGGAGGAACGGAACGGAGGGGACAGAGAAGGAGAGGGGGACGGAGGAACGGAACGGAGGGAGACAGAGAAGGAGAGGGGGACGGAGGAACGGAACGGAGGGAGACAGAGGAGAGGGGGACAGAGGAACAGAGGGGGCATGGAGGAGGATGCAGTGACAGTCAGCGGTGATCGCTTGGGGAAGTTACAAGCACCGATCACCGCTGTATGTCACTGAAAGCCGCGGGGGGAATCTTGTAACTCCCCCACACGCCGATCACCGCTGACTGTCATAGTATCGGCGGAAGCATCGGGAGCATTTGCCCGAGTACAAGTACTTGGGTAAATGCTCGGTATCGGTGCCGATACCGATACTAGTATCGGTATCGGGACAACCCTAATATATATATATATATATATATATATATATATATATTGCAGCTAGCAGAATCAACTGCCTGTCTGTGGTACTAATAGGATCAGAAGAACACCACCAATTTTCTTCAGGTAGCTTTAGGTGCACACTGTGCAGAGGACACTGTACACTAACTGTAAATACTGTAGCTGCCTGCCTGTGGTATTAATAGGAGCAGAACAGCAATTGTCTTCAGGTAGCTTTAGGTGCACACTGTGCAGAGGACACAGTACACTAACTGTAAATACTGCAGCTGCCTGCCTGTGGTACTAATAGGATCATTAGAACACAACCAATTTTCTTCAGGTAGCTTTAGGTGCACACTGTGCAGAGGACGCACTACACTAACTTCTAAATACTGCAGCTGCCTGCGGTACAAATAGGATCAGAAGAACACCACCAATTTTCTTCAGGTAGCATTAGATGCACACTGTACAGAGGATGCACTACACTAACTTGTAAATACTGCAGCTGCCTGCCTGTGGTACTAAAAGGATCAGAAGAACACCACCAATTTTCTTCAGGTAGCTTTAGGTGCACACTGTGCAGAGGATGCACTACATTAACTGTAAATACTGTAGCTAATAGGACTAATAGAATCAGAAGAACACCAGCAATTTTCTTCAGGTCGCTGTAAATACTGTAAAAACACCTGCCTGTCAGTAGGAAGAGAATGACAGGAACGGATCTAGCTAAACTAAATACAGTATATACACAATACACTGTAAGTGCAGCTAACTGACTCTCCTGCCTACTCTATCTAACTTAAATCAAATTACACTGTCTCTCTCTCTCTATCTCAACGCCGGAACACACTACACAGGGTCGACGTGCAGGCGGCCTTATATAGTGTGGGGCGTGTACTAAACCCCCTGAGCCATAATTGGCACAAAGCCACCCTGGCTTTGGCCAATTACGGCTCTCTGTATATACGGCTCTGTGATTGGCCAAGCATGCGGGTCATAGTGCATGCTTGGCCAATCATCAGCCAACAATGTACTGCGATGCCGCAGTGAATTATGGGCCGTGACGCGCCACTCGAATTTGGCGAGAACGGCCCATATCGTTCGCAATTCGACGAACGGTTGAACATGCGATGTTCGAGTCGAACATGGGTTCGACTCGAACTCAAAGCTCATCCCTAGTGACGAATTGCGGTACTTAAAAATCTCCATAGGTGACACTTTAACCACCTAAATACAGTGCAATTACACCCCCTTCCTGCCCAGGCCAATTTTCAGCTTTCAGCGCTCTCACACTTTGAATGAAAATTACTTAGTCATGCAACACTGTACCCATATGAAATTTGCGTCCTTTTTTTCACTCAAATAGAGATTTCTTTTGGTGATATTTAATCACTAGTGTTTTTTTTTTTATTTTTTGTGCTATAAATAAAAAAAGACCATAAATTTTGTGAAAAAAATGCCTTTTTCTTTGTTTCTGTCATAAAATTTTGATAATTAGTAATTTTTTTCTTCATAAATTTTGGCCAAAATTTATACTGCTACATATCTTTGGTAAACAAAATCCAAATTGGTGTATATTATTTGGTCTTTGTGAAAGTAAGCCCCGGTTCACACAGGGGCGGCACGACTTGCAGGTCGCCTCAGCGAGGCGACCTGCAGACGACTTCCGCGGCGACTTGCAAAACGACTTCTGTATAGAAGTCTATGCAAGTCGCCCCCAAAGTAGTACAGGAACCTTTTTCTAAGTCGGAGCGACTTGTGTCGCTCCTATTAGAACGGTTCCATTGTACAGAACGGGAGGCGACTTGTCAGGCGGCTAGGTCGCCTGACAAGTCGCCCCTGTGTGAACCGGCTCTTATAGAGTCTACAAACTATGGTGCCAATCATTGAAAATTGATCACATCTGATCAGTCCTTCAGTACATCAGGTGAATCTAATTTCTTGAGACACTGAGGCTGGGTTCACACTGGTGCGACACGACAGCCGTCCTACTTTGGATCCGACTTTGCCTTGCGACATGAAGCCGGCATGTGTCCGACTTTCAATGAACGGGGATCCGACTTGGATCCCCGCCAATGCCCGACACTGTGTTTGGTATGACTCTTTAGGGGGAACTCCGCGCCAAATTTTAAATAAAAAACCGGCATGGGTTCCCCCTCAAAGGGCATACGAGGCCCTTGGGTCTAGTATGAACCTTAAGGGGAACCCCCTACGCCAAAAAAAGGCGTGGGGGTCCCCCCGAATCCATACCAGACCCTTATCCGAGCACGCAGCCCGGCCGGACAGGAATGGGGGTGGGGACGGGCGAGCGGCCCCCCCCTCCTGAACCGTACCAGGCCGCATGCCCTCAACATAGGGGGGTGGGTGCCTTGGGGGAGGGGGGCGCGCTGCGGCCCCCCCCTAACCCCAAAGCACCTTGTCCACATGTTGATGAGGACAGGGGCCTCTTCCCAACAACCCTGGCCGTTGGTTGTCAGGGTCTGCGGGCGGAGGGCTTATCGGAATCCGGGAGCCCCCTTTAATAAGGGGGCCCCCAGATCCCGGCCCCCCACCCTATGTGAATGAGTATGGGGTACCCATTCACATAGGGAAAAGTGTCAATAAAAAAAACAAAACACAGTACAGAGGTTTTAAGATTTAATTTATTAGGCAGCTCCGGGATCTTCTTCCGACTTCGGGGGTGGTGTCTTCTTCCGACTTCTCCCGGTGTTCCGCCTCTTCTCCTGGGTCCCTCCGCTATCTTCTTCCAGCTCTTTTGCCAGCAGGGGGCCTGGTCTGCTGCCGCTGTCTCGCCGTTTCTTCTCTTCATCTCTTCTTCCGATGTTGACACGACGCTCTCACCGGCTGGAATGCTGTGTGCGAGCTGCGGAGCCATTTATATAGGCGGTGACCCCGCCCCCTTGTGACGTCACGGTCTCAGCATGCGCACGGACTCTGGCGTCATAAGGGGGCGTGACCCCAGAGTCCCTGCGCATGCTGGGACCGTGATGTCACAAGGGGGCGGAGTCATCGCCTTTATAAATGGCTCCGCAGCTCGCACAAAGCATTCCAGCCTGGAGAGAGCGTTGTGTCAACATCGGAAGAAGAGAAAAAGCAACGAGACAGCGGCGACAAGACAGCGGCAGCAGACCGGGTCCCCCCCCGCTGGCAAAACAGCTGGAAGAAGATAGCGGAGGGGCCCGGGAGAAGAGGCGGAACATCGGGAGAAGTCGGAAGAAGACCCCCCCGAAGTCGGAAGAAGATCCCGGAGCTCATTCACATAGGGTGGGGGGCCGGGATCTGGGGGCCCCCTTATTAAAGGGGGCTCCCGGATTCCGATAAGCCCTCCGCCCGCAGACCCCAACAACCAACAGCCAGGGTTGTTGGGAAGAGGCCCTTGTCCTCATCAACATGGGGACAAGGTGCTTTGGGGTTGGGGGGGCGCAGCGCGCCCCCCTCCCCCAAGGCACCCCCCCATGTTGAGGGCATGCGGCCTGGTACGGTTCAGGAGGGGTCGGCGCTCGCTCGTCCCCACCCCTATTCCTGTCCGGCCGGGCTGCGTGCTCGGATAAGGGTCTGGATTTGGGGGGGACCCTCACGCCGTTTTTTCGGTGTAGGGGGTTCCCTTTAAGGTCCATACCAGACCCAAGGGCCTGGTATGCCCTTGGAGGGGGAACCCATGCCGTTTTTTTTTTTTTTTAATTTGGCGCGGAGTTCCCCCTATAGGTTTATACCAAACACAGTGCCGGGCATTGGCGGGGATCCAAGTCGGATCCCCGTTCATTGAAAGTCGGAAACATGCCGGCTTCATGTCGCAGGGCAAAGTTGGATCCAAAGTAGAACGGCTGTCGTGTCGCACCAGTGTGAACCCAGCCTAAGTCAGGAAAGTACAAATACCCCCCAAATGACCCCTTTTTAGAAAGTATACATTCCAAGGTATTAAGTAAGTAGTATGATGAGTTTTTTAAGTTGTCATTTTTTTCCCACAATTCTTTGCAAAATGAAGATGTTTGTTTTTTTGTTTTTTTTAAATTGTCATATTATCAGGTTATTTGTCACACACAGCATATGCATACAACAAATTACACCCTCCTGAGTATGGCGATACCACATGTGTGAGAATTTTACACAGCGTGTCCACATACAAAGGCCCAACATTGAAGTAGCACCTTCAGGCGTTCTATGTGCATAAATGACATCTAATTTCTCAACAATCTATTACACTTTTGAAAGCCCTGGAGCACCAGGACAATGGAATTGCCCACAAAATGACCCCATTTTGGAAAGCAAACACCCCAACTTATAATTTATGAGGCATAATAAGTCTTTTGAATGTTTTTTTTTCTTTTCAAGAAGTTTTTGGAAAATGTGGAAAAAAATGAAAATGCATTTTTTTTTTTTTACACACAGTTGTCAATTTATAAGATATTTCTAACACATAGCATGTATATACCCCCAAATACATTCTGCTACTCTTCCCGAATATGGCGATACTACATGTGTGAGACTTTTACACAGCCTGGCCACATACAGA
The DNA here is from genome assembly GCA_037952835.1 of Lithobates septentrionalis. Lineage (NCBI taxonomy): Eukaryota > Metazoa > Chordata > Amphibia > Anura > Ranidae > Lithobates > Lithobates septentrionalis. Next base: position 1,075,449 of record JBBDGP010001111.1, on the reverse strand, counting down.
GGCCCAACATTGAAGTAGTACCTTCAGGCATTCTAGTAGCATAAATTACACATCTCATTTCATTCCTACCTATCACACGTTTGAAGGTCCTTGAGCACCAGGACAATGGAATTACTCACAAAATGACCCCATTTTGGAAAGCAAACCCCCAACATATATTCTATGAGGCATGGGCTGCAGATAGGTACTCGGGTACTCTGATGGGCTGCCGATAGGTACTTGGGTACTCTGATGGGCTGGTGACAGGTACTTGGGTACTCTGATGGGCTGGTGACAGGTATTCAGGTACTCATATGGACTGTGACAGGTACTCAGGTACTCATATGGACTGTGACAGGTACTCATATGGACTGTGACAGGTACTCAGGTACTCATATGGACTGTGACACGTGCTCATATGGACTGTGACAGGTACTCATATGGACCGTGACAGGTACTCCTATGGACCGTGACAGGTACTCATATGGACCGTGACAGGTACTCATATGGACCGTGACAGGTACTCATATGGCCCGTGACAGGTACTCATATGGACCGTGACAGGTACTCATATGGACCGTGACAGGTACTCATATGGACTGTGACAGGTACTCATATGGACTGTGACAGGTACTCGGATGGACTGTGACAGGTACTCGGGTACTCAGATGAACTGTGACAGGTACTCGGGTACTCAGGTGGACTGTGATAGGTGCTCGGGAACTCAGATGGACTGTGACAGGTGCTCGGGTACTCAGATGAACTGTGACAGATATTCGGGTACTCAGATGGACTGTGACAGGTACTCAGATGAACTGTGACAGATACTTTCATGGGTGGTGGCAGGTCCTTTTTATTGGGGGGTGGGGGCAATCAGTGTGATTGGTATACACTGTAACCAGTACGATCGGTGTGTGCAGAGGAGAACCCGGTAACATCTCATTACTGCTCTGTATTCACATTTAGTGATCGGCTGTGAAAGGATCACAGCCGATCACGGGGTAAACAGCCGCTGGCCAATGGCTGTTTACCAGCGTCGGTGACGAGCAGTGTTCCTGGGAACACACTGCCACCAACGTGCACACGCAGCATTCTTGCGATGTTTAAAGTGGGGTGGTACTATCTGTGATTGGCTGTGACTTCATCACGGCCGATCACGTGGTAAACAGCCATGCCCAATGGTTGTTCACCCCCCTCGGTGGCGAGCGGTGTCTCCATGACACACCTCCACCAAAGGTACAGGGATGTTTAAATGGACGGACGTCATAAGACGCCCGCCCAGAACAAGAGCCGTGCCCCCCCGGCCGTCATATGACGGCCGGCAAGCAGTTAAAAATGTTGACAGGTTACCTGTTTAGAATTACAGATGAGGTTCTGTGCTAAAATGATTGCTCTCGCTCTAACGATCGCGGCGATACCTCACGTGTGGTTTGAAGACCGTTTTTACATTTGTGGGTGCAACTTATGTAAGTGTTCGCTTTTGCGTGTAAGCACGGAGGGGCAGGGTGCTTTATATTTTTTTTTCTTATTTATTTTACTTTTTATTTTTACACTGTCCCTTTATTTTTTTTGATCACTTTTATACCTATTACATCTCTTAAAGCCCGAGAACTGGAAGTGATGTCGGAGGTTGCTCCGGTCCTCCAAGGGCATAGAGCTGAGTGGGGGCTATCTTGCCCTCACTCGACTTCCTGCCTAGCCATCGGCCACATCGGATTGGTTCCGGGCTTACTGACGGCTCCAGTAAGCTCGGAAATGACTGGGAAGTGGCGAGAGGGGGGCACCTCTCATGCCACCGCACCTCTCCTGCCACCTATAAACGTGATCTCACGGCGAATGCGCCACTGAGATCACATTTATCAGACAGTCGGCCGCCTAATGTAAGTGCTGTGCTTAACCCTTTATTCTTGTCCTGGAAGATCTCCAGAGCAGCCAGGAGGGCTGCTGATGTCTGTAGGCTGTGGAGCTGGGAGCAGTTCTACAGGGGAGAAGAGAGATGTTCTGCATGTAGTTTGCTGAAGAGCTGGGAGCAGTCCTTCAGGAGAGAGAGAGGGGACTCCTACATTTAGTGTGCAACGAACTGTGCTAAGATTCAAATAGGGCCAGAGGGTTCCTAGCCTGTAAGGGGCTTTTGCTACTTAATTCTACAGCATTCTGTGCTGAGTTTCCAAGAAGGACCTGCTGAGTAGTGGAGCTGGGACCAGATCCAAGTAGGGAGAGGAATGCTCATGCATGCAGTCACCTCAAGTTTGTGCTACTTTCCAGAAGGACCCAGGGCCCTTAGTCTGTAATGGACTCTTGCTATTAACCTATCCAGGACTGTGGGTTTGTACAGAAGGAAGCAGTTCAGGATTTTTGTACAGAGACAGAGGAAGATTGCCCCCAAAGTTTTGCTGTGTTCATCATCTACTGGGCATCCCATAAATCCCTTCACCCTATTCAAGTTGTTATACCCTAATAAAAATAACAAAAACAAGTTACGGGACTGACTTCTTGTGTCTGGCTGCAAGTGGAGAAACGTGTTGCCTGGCTGTGCAGTGTGTATATATATATATATATATATATATATATATATATATATATATATATATATATATATTATACACAGTATCTCACAAAAGTGAATAGAGAAGAAAGAAGTTTAACCCTGCGCTTACCCAACACATCTGCAGCTCACACAACAAATACGGATTTTGTCTAAAGTTATAAGTGCACAAACAAGTGTAGCGCTAGAGATTTTGCAAGCTTATGATATAACGTATATATAATAAGAATATGAAAAAGAAAAGAAAGTAAGTCTATTTATGTCCACAGTGTGCAAAAATACAGTCTCTGGTGATCTTCAGATGTCACTTCAAATACGGGAAAATTGTTGCTAATCCAAAGGGTACATGCAATTTCCTAATCACCACGTGGATAACTCATGCAGAAAATTGAGTGTGATGGACCCTCCACACGGAAAGAGTGAAGGCTTACCAGAGGGATTGAACTCATAAGAACATATGTTCGATGAGTCAATCAAGCTTGTATCACCAACAGGCAATAAAGAAGAAAGGACCTCCCAATTGGATGGCAGCAGAACTCCAAACGTGTCCAGAACCGTGAGGGAACCCTCTTTATAATGGATGGCAACCTGTCCTATGGATCATCTCAGGGGAATAGCCCATATGAAATAAAAAGGGGCCACATAGCATAATACCATTTGTAAAATGAATTTATTAAAACAAGTAAACAACTTACATTTCTGTAGTAAAAAAGCGCTTCAAGTAAAATTATGGCAGGCAGTGGAGTCTCCCGACGCGTTTCGTCTTACAAGACTTCACCCCTGAGATGATCCATTGGACGGGTTGCCATCCATTATAAAGAGGGTTCCCTCACGGTTCTGGACACGTTTGGAGTTCTGCTGCCATCCAATTGGGAGGTCCTTTCTTCTTTATTGCCTGTTGGTGATACAAGCTTGATTGACTCATCGAGCATATGTTCTTATGAGTTCAATCCCTCTGGTAAGCCTTCACTCTTTCCGTGTGGAGGGTCCATCACACTCAATTTTCTGCATGAGTTATCCACGTGGTGATTAGGAAATTGCATGTACCCTTTGGATTAGCAACAATTTTCCCGTATTTGAAGTGAAATCTGAAGATCACCAGAGACTGTATTTTTGCACACTGTGGACTGACATAGACTTACTTTCTTTTCTTTTTCATATTCTTATTATATATACGTTATATCATAAGCTTGCAAAATCTCTAGCGCTACACTTGTTTGTGCACTCACAAAAGTGAATACACCCCTCACATTTTTGTAAATATATTATATCTTTTCATGTGACAACACTTAAGAAATCACACTTTGCTACAATGTAAAGTAGCCAGTTTACAGCTTTCACAATAGTGTAAATTTCCTTTCCCCTAAAAATAACTCAACACGCAGCCATTGATGTCTAAACAGCTGACAACAAAAGTGAGTACACCCCTAAGTGAAAATGTCGAAATTGGGCCCAAAGTGTCAATATTGTGTGTTGCCACCATTATTTCCTCTCTTGTTTCTCTTTATCTCTTGGGCATGGAGTTCACCAAAGCTTCACAGGTTGCCACTGGAGTCCTCTTCCACTCCTCCATGATGACATCACAGAGCTGGTGGATGTTAGAGACCTTGCACTCCTCCACCTTCCATTTGAGGATGCCCAATAGGGTTTAGGTCTGGAGACATGCTTGGTCAGTCCATCACCTTTACCCTCAGCTTCTTTAGCAAGGCAGTGGTCTACTTGGAGGTGTGTTTGGGGTCGTTATGTTGAAATGCTACCCTGCAGACCAGTCTCCGAAGGGAGGGGATCATGCTCTGCTTCAGTATGTCATAGTACATGTTGGCAATCATGGTTTCCTCAATAAACTGTAGCTCCCAAGTACCGGCAGCACTCATGCAGCCCAGCCCCAGACCATGACACTCCCACCACCATGCTTGACTGTAGGCAAGACGCACTTGTCTTTGTACTATTCCCCTGGTTGCCGCGACACACGCTTGACACCATCTGAACCAAATAAGTTTATCTTGGTCTTATCAGACCACATTTGGGTTTATTTCCCAAAGACAACCTCTGGATATGATGCTGTGCACGTGCACTCAACTTCTTTGGTCGACCATGGTGAGGCCTGTTCTGAGTGGAACCTGTCCTGTTAAACAGCTGTATGGTCAACAATTCTTTTTTTCAGATCCTTGGAGAGTTCTTTCCATCAGGTGCCATGTTGAACTTCCAGTGAACAGTATGAGAGAGTGAGAGCGATAACACCAAATTTAACACACCTGCTCCCCATTCACACCTGAGACCTTGTAACACTAATGAGTCATGTGACACCGGGGAGGGAAAATGGCTAATTGGGCCCAATTTGGCCATTTTCACATAGGGGTGTACTCACTTTTGTTGCCAGTGGTTTAGACATTATTGGCTGTGTGTTGAGTTATTTTGAGGGGACAGCAAATTTCACTGTTATACAAGCTGTACACTCACTACTTTACATTGTAGAAAAGTGTAATTTCTTCAGTGTTGTCACATGAAAAGATATAATAAAATATTTACAAAAATGTGAGTGGTGTACTCACTTTTGTGAGATACTGTGTGTGTGTGTGTGTGTGTGTGTGTGTGTGTGTGTGTGTTTTGTGTATATATACCGTATATACTCAAGTATAAGTCGAGGCCCTAGGTTACCACAAAAAATGGGAAAAACTTATTGACCCGAGTATAAGACGAGGGTGAGAAATGCACAGCTACTGTAAGTGGAAAAGAGGGTCAACAATGCCCATTTGCAGCCTCACTGTGCCCATTTGCATGCCTCACTGTGCCCATTTGCAGCCATAGGTCTCCCGAACTTCAAACTCGGTAGTTAAGCGTTCCTAGATGCCCCCTAGCTGCAGCCAAAATTTGGGGTCCCAAAATGACATTGCTGCAGATGGGCACAGTTGATCGAATTTGGGGCCCCATATCTTGGGGCCACTTAGTGCTAAGAACCCCAAATTTGGTGTGCAAACCCAGTGGAACTAGCACCATAAAAGCTGGGGTTTTTAGCACCAAGTGGTCCCGAGATACAGGGCCCCAAAAATGGGTTCAGAAAATGTCAAGCACTTTTCTGTAGCAAAGAATGACATTTTCCGAACCGGGTTTGGGGCCCCGTATCTCGGGGCCACTTAGTGCTAGGAACTCCATCTTTGGATATGTTATGGTATAAGTTCCACTGGGTTTGCACTCCAAATTTGGGGTTCATAGCACTAAGTGGCCCTGAGATACGGGGCCCCAAATTCGGTTCAGAAAATGTCAAGCACTTTTTGTGCAGCAGAGAATGACATTTTCCGAACCGATTTTGGGGCCCCGTATCTCAGGGCCATTTAGTGCTAGGAACTCCATCTTTGGATATGTTATGGTACCTGTTCCACTGGGTTTGCACATCAAATTTGGGGTTCCTAGCACCAGGTGGCCCTGAGATACGGGGCCCCAAATTCGGTTCGGAAAATTAATTTTTTTGCTGCAGAAAAGTGCTTGACTCCAGTATAAGTCGAGGGGGGCACTTTCAGCACAAAAAAATGTGCTGAAAAACTCGACTTATACGCGAGTATATACGGTGTATGTGTATGTGTGTGTGTGTGTATGTGTATATATATATATATATATATATATATATATATATATATATATATATATATATATATATATATAATCTCTCTCTCAAGAAATAGTGAGCAACACATATTTTAATCTCTCTTCTGCTCAGTGTTAGTACATCCAGTGGGCTTCCCTGTACCACTTTCATACATATTGCATACACATTTAATTTCATTTTCCTTTTTACATATTTTTAGTGCTAAGTACTAGCAGCTTATTTAGCATCACTGATCCTACAGATATTACATTTTAAAATACAGCATGTAGGAAAGCTGTCAGTTACTTAGGCTGGGTTCACATCTAAGCTGCATGCGGCTCACAGCAGGCGTCTGATGCATCCCTGTTCACCATTTCAGGTCCGATTTCAGCCCGAATCTTTGGCTGAATTTGGACCTCAAATGGACCAAAAGATGTACAGAACCCAGTGCAATTTTGCACTGGAGCCGCAGCGGAGATATGTGAACCGGCTCCATAGAGAGCCGGTCACAATCTCCTGCTATTGCGAATTGGATGCCAGAATCCCGCATCCAATTCGCACTAGTGTGAACCCATCCTTACGCTGTTGTGGGTACACCATGTACTTGAAGTTAAACAAGTTACCTTAGGCTGTCAGAAAAAGCTTCTATTCCATATTTGGATAAGCAGTAACCACCTCCACATAGTGTTACCCTTCCTGCAATACTAGATACATTGACAATGCGTCCTTGGGATTTTCTGATAAGAGGAAGCAAGTTGATTGTAACATCTACCATTCCCAAGAGATTGACTTCCAGTACCTTGCGAAAACCTTCCCTAGTCAACCATTCATTGGGGGCCATAGGAATTACAATTCCAGCATTATTCACTAGCCCCCAAAGACCTGCCAAGAGGAAAGAGAAGAATACAGTGTGATTAAAAATTGAATTCCATAAAGATTAGAGTAGCCTTATTGCTTCTCTTCTAAAAATACATTTTTTAATTTTTTTTTTTTTTTTTTACACCTTTCTCCGGACTCCTCCAAACTATTCGTAAAGGTGGATTTAAAAAAAAAAAGAAAAAAAAAGTAAAATACTTATGGGGCAAGGCACTACTGATTTACATTTCAAATGGGTTCATAAAGTTGTCAGGTATTCCATGTGTATACATTTATTTATTTTGTTCTCTGAATATGATCTTAACATTTTTTTTTTTAATTTTTGATGTTACCCTTAGTTAATGAACACATGTAAATACATGACACAAAGAATAAAGTTAGTAAAACTCAACCTTCCCAGTTCTGGGAATGCGCGTGGAAATTCATATTTCTGTGTGTGTTCCAGGTGTGAATGGAGCCCGATGTGTACATCTCTATACAAAATGTACTATTTTACTACCAAAAGTGGTATGATGCACTAAACTTTTTAGCCAACCTTTATATTACTGTATTTGTTATTTTGAAATGCCAAAACAGAAAACAGAACAATAGAGGTAAAAAAAAAAAAAAAATACACTTGTGTGGTTTAGCCAATCATTTTCTTCATATTAGAGCCCTTTCACACTGGGGCGGTTTGCAGGCGCTATTGCGCTAATAATAGCGCCTGCAAACCGACCCGAAAGTGACGCTACTTTCATTCCAGTGTGAAAGCCCCGAGGGCTTTCACACTGGAGCGATGCGCTGGCAGGACGGTAAAAAAAGTCCTGCCAGCAGCATCTTCGGAGCGGTGAAGGAGCGGTGTGTATACCGCTCCTGCCCATTGAAATCAATGGGAGAGCGCGGCTATACCGCCGGCAAAGCACCTCTGCAGAGGCGCTTTGCGGTGGTATTTAACCCTTTCTCGGCCGCTAGCAGGGGGTAAAACCGCCCCGCTAGTGGCCGCATACCGACGGTAAAACGCCGCTAATAATATTGTCCTTTTACCGCCGACGCCACCCCCTGCCCCAGTGTGAAAGGGCTCTTAGATATTTGTGGTCCATGTAACCGGACCTGTGGCAGGGACGTGTTCTTTTCCTACATTCTGTGTTCTAAAAGGTGTCCCTTTTTATCATTTCAGAATGTTGGGAAGTATGGAATAGGACTATAGGTAATGCATCATATTTTTAGATTTTATTGGGACAAGTACGAATGTGTAATTTTTTTTCATGAAAGTGCAGTTATACATTATCATAAAATTAGCAAACATATTTTCCTCCATTGGGTAAAGTGGAGGGGTTTTTCATTATCTGCATATTACCAGGGAACAAGTTGCAATATATGGATAAACATTATTTTTTATCATGTGCAGATTGGTTTGATCCATTCACCAACCAGTCGCATGAAGCACCTGGGATGTGCTTAACAGATGCACCATAATCAATTTATATAGCTGGTTGTATGCAACCAAAGCTGGTTGAATTTAGAGTAGATATCAATGGTCGCTTGTGATAGGATAGAAGAATACCCCAAAACAAGGCAAAATTTGTAAAATGCAGCAGAACACAAGTGTGAAGCCAGTCTCAAAGCAATCACATCAAAAATCCACCCTTCAGGTATATTTAGCAAAAGTTAAAACCACATCTCCTTTTTTTTTTTAAATAAATTCTTTACCATCACCACCATTACATCTGTATTTGCTTTTAATTTTAACTACTGGGGAACACTTTTTTATCTTTTTTTTTTTTTTTTTTTTAAGCCTGGAATTCTACTATAAATAAAATAGTGTATCTGAGCCTTTGTCCACAGTCAAACTTAAAGAGTTTGTTAACTCAAAATTTCATTTTCCTGATATAGACCTGCTGTACCATGTACTTGTATGTGAAAGTATCTTGTTCTCTTTGTATGCTTTATTTATGTGAAATCCCTGGTGTTCCTGCCAGTCCCTCTGCTTTCCTATTAAAAACTGACCATACTAAGCAGAAGAACCCCATGGTGAGTTCTCTAGCCATGCTGACAACTCAGCCTGCTCTCCTCCAATGCTCAGATTTGTCCTGACACGCCCAGCCATTCACTGGGAAGCTCAGTATGCTGCTGCTTCTCCTCCCCCCAGCTCTTATGCAGCTGAGAACAGAGAGAATGTGATCATTTATAAAAAAAGGATTTATAATGTATTTTTATATCTATACAAAAATGTTTGGGTTGTTTACAAGGTGATCACTTACAATCACTTTAAAGGACATAAGCTAAGCAACAAAAATTATAAAACAAAAATTCTTGATTTGCAGTTTACCAGTCCTTAGATGTGTTGGCTGCATTAGTTGTATTATTGTTTACTTTCACCTGGTAATTCTGCCTATATTGCACATGCTGGAGAACCCTGTGAGCAGGCAGGTAGGTTTATTTTATTGAATGTCTCTTCTGCAATAAAGAGCTTGTCTGCTCTCAGTTTGTGACAGTGAAACGTTAGTTCCCCTTTAGGAAAAGCAAAAAGGAATAATTGTACTTTCTGAAAAAATACAGTTCTAATTTAATTTTGTAAATCAACTTTTCTTAACAACAAGAGACACTCAGCTTCCAGAAGGCTGTGTATACCTAGCCTAACTTAAAGCTACCTTGACTTGGCTTGAAGCATGTTATATGTTACACCCTAAATACTGGTGCAATGTGTAATATTCTCCTAAAGTGAACTTATCTTTTAACCGATTGCCGACCAGCCGCCGTCATTTTACTGAGGCAGGTCAGCACGATCCTGCGAGCCGATGGGATAGCAGGCACAGCAGGGGTGCCGATGCTTGTGGCCGACGGTCGCGATGACCACCGGCCACGAGTGATCCCGGGCACGAGAGGCAGAACAGGGACGTGTGTGTGTAAGCACACAAATCCCTGTCCTGTTCAGAGAGGCGTGACAGATCGTGACTAATTAATAGCTAGGAATCACGATCCGTCACTTCCTCTAGGTCAGTCCCCTCCCCCTACAGTTAGAAACACACACAGGGAACACAGTTAACCCCTTGCTCGCCCCCTAGTGTTAACCTCTTCCCTGCCAGTGACATTTTTACAGCAATCAGTGCATTTTTATAGCACTGACCGCTGTATAAATGCCAATGGTCCCAAAAATATGTCAAAAGTGTAAGATGTGTCCGCCATAATGTTGCAGTCCCGATAAAAATCACAGATCGCCGCCATTACTAGTAAAAATAATAATAATGCTTTAAATCTATCCCCTATTTTGTAGACGCTATAACTTTTGCGCAAACCAATCAATATACGCTTATTGCAATTTTATTTATATATTTATTTTTTAATTTTTACCAAAAATATGTGGAAGAATACATATTGGCCTAAACTGAGAATTTATTTTTTTTTTAAAAGGGGGGGATATTTATTATAGCAAAAAGTATAAAATATTGTGTTTTTTTTTCAAGATTGTCGCTCTTTTTTTGTTTATAGCGCAAAAAATAAAAGCCGCAGAGGCGATCAAATACCACCAAAAGAAAGCTCTATTTGTGGGAAAAACGGATGTCAATTTTGTTTGGGTGCAGCGCCGCACGACTGCGCAATTGTCAGTTAAAGCGACGCAGTGCCGAATCACAAAAAATGGCCCGGTCATTCAGCAGCCAAAACTTCCGGGGCTGAAGTGGTTAAAAAAAATTTTTTTTTTTTTGGTTTATTCGCTCTAAGGTATACAAAAGTAAAAACCTGACTTCAATTGTTTATTTTATTATGTACTGTTCAGTTTGTAGATGCTCTTTACCTTTAAAAAAATATTCTGCTTATTTTAATTTGTATGTTAAAGAAATCAAAACAAAAATACATAATTCAATTCATAACATATATGTTAAATTCTTACCCTTATCTGCAACAATGCCATTGACCCACGTTGCAGCAGAACTAACACTTTGGCTGTCTGAAACATCCAAAATCACAGTTTGTAATCTGCTGGAACATTCTTTCTTTAACTCACTAGCTCCTGTTTTTGTCAGACAAGCCGCTAGAACCTTCATTCCGCGATTATCCAGCTGTTTTGCCAGCTTATTCCCAAATCCTGAATCACATCCAGTGATGAAGACGTATTTGCCTGTAATATTCTCCAGTATCTGGCTCTGTCTGTACCATCTGTAAAGGAGGAGCAGACCCAGCACCACCAGCAGAGGAAGCCACATTTTCTCTAACATGGTAGATGAAGAGTGAATTTTAAGTTAAAGTGGAACATTACCTTATATAAAACAATTACAATAAAAGCACTTTAGAAATTTTTAGTCATGGCAATCCACAAAACAGATACTTATGGATTATTGCAGGCTTCTTCTGAGGGGAAAAAATGCCCTTTCCCTTAAGATCCCGCTTCTCAAAGACAAGGTTTCCTAGGAAGGCACTGGGGGTGTAGCCTTACCAGGATTCAGCTGTGAGGTCAGGTGCCTCACTCACCTGGGAAGATAAAAATCTGTTTTTGTAAGTAAAAGCAAAAAGTGTCTCTTAAACTAATGAATATAAGATGATTTCATATCAGCATGCTGATGTGATTTTAGTGAAAGAGGGCAAAGGTCTGCTTTAAACCTCAGGATGTTTGTTACATAGTTACATATAGTTACTGTACTTAGTCAGGTGGAAAAAAAGACATAAGTCCATCTAGTTCAACCAATATGTGTATGGCTATAGCATTAAAGTAATATTACACATATTATAACTATGTCATAACTCATACAGGACAATGCATGACATATCAGAAAAAAGTGTCCATGCTCTCTATATTCCTTTCACCTCTTAGCCTGCACTGGAAACATTTGGGGATTTATTCTTATTAGACACAATAGGTGACAGATGTTTTTAAAGAATAAGACTGTTGAAAACTATGTTGTACAGTGGTTAAAGTATATGTAAATCCTAATAATTAGCTTCTCTTGTTTGCTCCCTTTCGGTCTATTAAAGTCATTATAAACCTTCACCTGAACAAGATGTGCATTGATCATATAGTTGATTGGTGTCATTTGTTGCCCTGTACTCACAACCTATAGCAGAGTCAATTTTCACATTCCTGTGTCAGAAGTTTCTGTTTAAACATGAGGCATGCCTCTTGGCACTACACAGGTATATAGTTATTAATAGCAATATCTCCAGATTATTGATGCAGCAAAGTCCAGTTGCAGGGGTCCACAATGCACCACAATGCAGTGTCCTTTGTGTCGAATACCAGATCAGCAGTGATGGGAAGATCCTCCAACTAATGTCCAACTAGCCTGGAATGCAGCTTCTCATCAGCAGAAACTGTGGTGTAGCACTGGATCTCAGAGTTAGCCTATCTACTCTGTCATGCAACCGGACCTCTATCTATCAGAAAAGGCCATAGGATGCCTAACCTGGCTATAGCCTATGCTGGCTATTGAGCCCTAAGCTAAAAGGAACAGGGCTAACTAAAATAACAAGAGCTGCATATAAACTCTATTGCAATAAACAGGTTCACCTACTAATATACAGCAAGATGACCACTACACACATACAGTAGCACAGATCTAGCTATCTTGCACTGTGCATGTGAGCAAATAACAATAGGACAGAGATATGTCCGCCACAAGGATTTAGATTTACACTCAATGGGGAGCTGCAGTTAAACTATTAGAACACAGGGATACTTTCCTAATAGCCTCTGCTTTTGTCTGGGTAAAATACAGCAGCAGTAGCAGCCCTGTGTGTATAAGGCCATGTGTCTCAATTATCTGTCTCTCTTTCTCTCTCTCTCTCTCCACTTCCTCTTTCTGGGATTTCTAACCTAGACACACAGAGACAGGAAGTGATGTGCATTAATAAGCGCTGTAAACATTAACCGCTTGCCGACCAGTGCACGACGATATACTTCAGCACAATGGCACGGCTGCGCAAATGAGGGTACAGGTACGTCCCCTTTAAGACGCGGCATTGTGGGCGCGTATGCGCCCGCCGCTTGCTCCGTTACCGTGCCCGCGGGTCCCGCGGACTCTATGTCCGCCGTTGTCCCACGATCGTGTCACGGAGCGGCAGAACAGGGCATTTCCCCATTCTGCCTAGTGACATGACAGAGATCTACTGCTCCATGTCATCGGGAGCAGTGATCGCTGTCATGTCCTAGGTAGCCCATCCCCCCCACAGGTAGAATCACTCCCTAGGACACACCTAACCGCTTGATTGCTCCCTAGTGTTTAACCCCTTCCCTGTCAGTGTCATTTATACAGTAATCAGTGCATTTTTATAGCACTGATTGCTGTATAAATGACAATGGCCCCAAAATAGTGTCAAAAGTGTCCGATGTGTCCGCTATAATGTCACAGTCATGATAAAATCGCAGATCGCCGCCATTACTAAGAAAATAAAAATTAATAATAAAAATGCCATAAATCTATCCCCTATTTTGTAGACTTTTGTGCAAACCAATCAATATACACTTATTGCGATTTTTTTTTTTTTTATACCAAAAATATGTAGAAGAATCGGCCTAAACTGAGGAAATTTTTTTTTTTTTTAAATATATACTTTTTGGGGATATTTATTATAGCAAAAAGTAAAAAATATTGCTTTTTTTTCAAAATTGTCGCTCTTTTTTTGTTTATAGCGCCAAAAATAAAAAGCGCAGAGGTGATCACATACCACCAAAAGAAAGCTCTATTTGTGAGAAAAAAAAGGATGTCAATTTTGTTTGGGTGCAATGTTGCATGACCGCACAATTGTCAATTTAAGCGACGCATTGCCGTATCGCAAAAAGTGCTCTGGTCAGGAAGGGGGTAAATTCTTCCGGGGCTGAAGTGGTTAAAGAGGAACTGCAGTCTGCTCACATAATTTGTAATTAAAACATCTTTGCCATTCTGAAGCTTCCCTCCAACCACTTTGCATATTATTTTATATATACTGTGATTTTGTACTTGCCAAATATGCTGCAGAAATCTCCCTCCACTGAGTCTGGCTGCAATCATTTTACTGTAGGCAGCTGAAGCTGCTGCCTGTTCACTTTCTGGATTTACACAGACACACACCTCCAGCTCTGCAGCTCTCATTGGCCCTCTTATGACTCCTCCCCCTCCCTTCCTAGCAAGGAGAGCTGTGCATGATTTTATAAGCCTAGGCTTTTTACCAGACAAGAAACAGGAAGTGGGCTGTATAAGGTATTTACTGGCAGAAAAAAACGTTTTACTATCCAAAGTTAAAACAACAAGGGCAGAGGATTTAATAGATGGAAAGATGAAAAAATGACTGAAGTTCCACTTTAAGCAGCAGATACCTACACATGCATTAGATACTGTGTGACCCAGAACAAAAAGTTGGCTGTCCCTCTGGTGAATATGGTAAAGCTAGCTGCAGCAATGCATGGGTAGAGGGGAATCATTCAGCCATAACACTACAAACTGCTGCCAGAACATTGTGAGCCCATCATTACAAGGCAAACAAATGACACAGGCCTTATACTACATAATACCTAGTTAAAGCAATGAAAACATTTGAAAGTGTACAAAGCCTTTAAAATATTAAAGAGAGAGAGAGAGGAGGGGGCAGTATGCATAGTTACCAACAGTCCCGATTTTCCCGGTGAAGCGCACTACTCCCGTAGGAGCTGCTAATAGTTTGTTCCTTTCTCCCAGTTGGTTCCATTACCCCCCACTTCCCTGCATTGAACACACCGCAAACAGTCTTGAAACAAAAGAACATTAACTTTATTCCTTCCCATAGCACGTTGCAGAAAGAATATGAAACAAATCTTCTAGAAATATGAGCTGCCTTAATCACTCGATTCCTGTAATGGACTGCACATCTTCTCCCTCCTGTTTACCACTACTTCCCAACCGCACAGAATCTTCAACTGAAGTCCCAAGAACAATACTCTGAATAGAGTTCCCGGACCGGCTGTTAGGAATTCCCACAGGTGATCCTCAACACCCTAAGCCTATGAAGATAACTGCTTCTCGGGGTATGCACTCACGTGTACATTTGAGCGACCATCCATGTTTGCCAAAAGAAGGTCCTCTCCCAATTCGTTTCCTCTGTTGGGGGTAGCAGCCTTTCCTTTTAGATATTGCAGATTCCCATAACTTTTTCCTTCATCTCTCCTCCTGTTAAGGCAGGTTCCTCTCCCCGAAGCGGAGAGTTCTTAAGCTGCACCAACTTCTACATTCTGTACTCCTTTGCTGTCCTCTCCCCCTCAGCAAGCATGCCAGGAAGCATGTGACCCACAGTTATATAGGCCAGTAAGCACCTGCCCATACAAATTAATGATAGGCTAAGGGTGACCTATACCACTAACTACATCCTGTATGAACTCAACCTGTCTTCCAGCACCTCTCACTGGTCAGACTAGGCCGCACTTTAGCAGAATGCAGGTGGTCACCCCCCCCCCCCCCATTATACACTATCATTCCTCCCCAATAAATCAAACCCAGCCAGGCTTAAACCAAAGAGGGTAATGCCTGAAATTTAGACTTAACTCTAAACCTCTTTAACTTTTTAGCACACACCTAAGTAGGTGGGCGCTACACCGGGACAATCCCGATTTTGGGACCCTCGTCCAGATCGGAGGCCGTCCTGATTTGGGATTTTGCCTTTTGTCCAGGGAAAAATCTGGACTGTTTGGCTCTGCAGCAGCTGGCTCCAACAAAATGACCTCGAGTGCCGCCGCTAGATCTTTCCCCTTGTGTTCAGCAGAGAGGGGAGCGGGCTCGATCCGTGCAGCCAATGAATGAGCTTCTCTCGTCACAATTCTGAAGCTGGGGTTAGCTGCATGGATCAGCCCCTCCCTTCTCCACTGAACTCACGGCGCCGCTTCTGTGCATGTATGCAATGATGAGCCTTGTCACTTTCCTCATCAAAAACTTTCACATACTTCTCCTACATGCCTGGACCCACCTTCTGCCTTGCTGTAGCAGTTCCTAGCCCTCTAATACGCTCTCTGGACACGGTGCTGGCTGTCATACTCCTCTACCAGGGGAGGCACACTGTACATTGCCAGCACATGGGAGATGTATACAAACTCATGGAGTTTGCTCTGCTCTGCCGTTGTCCCTCTGTGTACAGCCCGGGCCAGTGATGTAACTATGTACAGGGGGGTTACTATTTACGGGGGGGTTACTATGTACAGGGGGGCTACTATGTACAGTTGGGGTAACTATGTACAGGGGGGTTACTATGTACAGGGGGGTTACTATGTACAGGGGGGGGTAACTAGGGGGAGAGGGGTAACTATGTACAATGGGCGAGGGGTAATTATGTACAGGGGAGGGAGTAACTATGTACAGGGGGGGTAACTATGGCTCTGCTTGGGACACTGATGTAAGGACTGAGGATGGAGAAACTGGTGTAAGACTGAGGCTCCGCTGGGGACACCAGATGCAAGGACAGACTCTGCTGGGGGCACCTGATGCAAGGACAGACTCTGCTGGGGGCACCTGATGGAAGGACAGACTCTGCTGGGGGCACCTAATGCAAGGAGGGACTCTGCCGGGGGAACCTGATGCAAGGACGGACTCTGCTGGGGGCACCTGATGCAAGGACGGACTCTGCTGGGGGCACCTGATGCAAGGATGGATTCTGCTGAGGGCACTTGATGCAAGGACGGACTCTGCTGGGGGCACTTGATGCAAGGACAGACTCAACTAGGGATATTGAAGCAAGGATGGACTCTGCTGGGGGCACTTGATGCAAGGACAGACTCTGCTGGGGGCACTTGATGCAAGGACGGACTCTGCTGGGGGCACCTGATGCAAAGACAGACTCTGCTGGGGGCACCTGATGTAAGGACGGACTCTGCTGGGGGCACCTGATGTAAGGACGGACTCTGCTGGGGGCACCTGATGTAAGGACGGACTCTGCTGGGGGCACCTGATGTAAGGAGGGACTCTGCTGTGGGCACCTGATGGCATCTAGTGGCAGGCGACGTGGCAGGTGACACGCTCAGGGGTCCCAGTGATTCTGGATTATGGTGAGTTGAATGATTTCATTCTATATTACAATGTAATAATAGTAATAATGCGCTTCAGTCATCCTGACACCACAACAACCATGGTGCCGGGATGATTGAAGCACTAACACCAGATGTTTGGAGTATCTTTATCTGCTGATTTGTTAAACTCTGGAATACACATTTCTTTTGTGGTGTAGGATCTGGGCCTGCTGTTCCTCCATCCCCCTTTCCTTCCTTCTCTCTCCTTCCCTCCTTCTTCTTTCCTTCTTTCTCTCTCCCTCCCTCCCTATTTTCCCCTTTCTTTCTCTATATCTCATTCATCTCAGACTCTAACCACACCCCATTTGAACCACGCCAATATAAGCCACGCCCACTATTTCATGGAAACCATGCCCATTTTTCGGTGCTGTGCGCGCATTTTCTTTTTTTGCTATGTCACGCATATAAACGCATTCCCCGCCCCCTATTTATAATAAGACTCCACCTACAGCCAAAAAAGTGTCCCTACAAATTTTTTTACAATGTTGGAATCTATGAGAATGACAATAGGCAAGAGGACCTAGACTAGAGTCTCATTATCCCAAACCAACAAATGACTCTAACAAGATAAGAACCAGCAACTTTTTAGAATGGCACCCAGGAATATAAATTCAAAACATACTCTAGGTTAAAAAAAATAATAAATCATTTCCAAACTTTATAGTCAAATCATATAAAAGTTTTGAAAAGAGTCACACATGATGATCAATATAGTGTATCTTATTTTTGACCAGCTACAAAGATCACTTATATATTTGCACTGTACTGAGTGTCCCATTTTGAAGACAGCAGTTTGTGGTCATCGGGTTTCATAGATGGTTGCGCTTCATCAAGACCAGCAGTGAAAGAGAAACAAGACATCTGTGCAATTCCACGAATCTCAATTTAGTGGTCACAGTTGGTTTATGGCCCCATATGATTAATCAGTTGGAGGCTACACTCATCTTCACACGGGAATATCTAGTGGGTGCTCCTACATATGGGACTAATAGAGACAGAGATCCAAGACTTAATGCTGTCCTGTCATAAGGTGGTAATATTGGAGGAGAGCGCCTCCCTTCCCGATCTGCCAGAGCAATGAATATCAGCCTGAAAGGGCTTGGAGAGGCAATCAGGCAGAATGTGCCAAAGTCCATGAATTCCTAAAGTGCTGTATACACACATAGTAATGTATAGGACTGGACTCCTTTTTGCAGCATTTTAACCACTTAAGCCCCAGACCATTTGGCTGCCTAAAGACCAGAGGACTTTTTACAATTTGGCACTGCGCTGCTTTAACTGGTAATTGCGCGATCATGCAATGTTGTGCCCAAACTAAATTTGCGTCCTTACATTTAGGCCAAAATGTATTCAGCCACATGTCTTTGGTTAAAAAAATGTCAATAAGCGTATATTTATCGGTTTGTGCAAAAATTTTAGCGTCTACAAACTAGGGTACATTTTCTGGAATTTACACAGCTTTTAGTTTATGACTGCTTATCTCATTTCTTGAGGTGCTAAAATGGCAGGGCAGTACAAACCCCCCCAAATGACCCCATTTTGGAAAGTAGACACCCCAAGCTATTTGCTGAGAGGCATGTTGTGTCCATGGAATTGCACCCTAAAATACATTTAGCTGCTTCTCCTGAGCACGGGGATACCACATGTGTGGGACTTTTTGCGAGCCTAGCCGCAGACGGGGCCCCGAAAACCAAGCACCGCCTTCAGGATTTCTAAGGGCGTACATTTTTGATTTTACTCCTCACTACCTATCACAGTTTTGAAGGCCATAAAATGCCAAGATGGCAAAAAAAAAAAAACAAATGACCCCATTTTGCAAAGTAGACACCCCAAGCTATTTGCTGAGAGGCATGTTGAGCCCATGGAATATTTTATATTTTGCCACAAGTTGCGGGAACATGACAAACTTTCTTTTTTTTTGCACAAAGTTGTCACTAAATGATATATTGCACAAACATGCCATGGGCATATGTGGAATTACACCCCAAAATATATTCTGCTGCTTCTCCTGAGTACGGGGATACCACATGTGTGGGACTTTTTGGGAGCCCAGCTGCGTACGGGGCCCCGAAAACCAATCAACGCCTTCAGGATTTCTAAGGGCGTATATTTTTGATTTCACTCCTCACTACCTATCAGTTTCGAAGGCCATAAAATGCCAAGATAGCACAACCCCCCCCCCCCAAATGACCCCATTTTGAAAAGTAGACACCCCAAGATATTTGCTGAGAGGCATGGTGAGAATTTTGCAGCTCTCATTTGTTTTTGAAAATAAAGAAAGAAAAGAAAAATGTATTTTTTTTTCTTTTTTCAATTTTTAAAACTTTGTGACAAAAAGCGAAGTCTGCAAAATACTCACCATACCTCTCAAATTCAACATCTCTGGGGTTGAAATCATTTACCTCCCCATCTGCCATATCCTCTCTATCATGTTGCCGTTTCCTATGCTTAGTAATGAGAGGTCTGGCATACTTTTTCTTTCCCACTAGCAGATCATCATGCGAAATATCAAACTCTATCTCCTCATCCTCACTATCATTTGAGGAGAGCACATCCTCACAATCCTAATTTTGGGATGTGACAATGGCATGTACCCTGGCTTTACTAACAGGTTTATGGCCCTTCCTTTTCCTTAAGGCATTAATTGATTTAGCCATGAGGGCTGCACACTGCTCTCGCAAATCATCAGCCCAACTAGCAGTTGAACGTACACACTCTGAAGCAACTGTTGCTGGTCTTTTAATACATTAACTTCTGCCTCTGCCTTCTCCCTTCTATGTAATTCTGTATAAATAGCATTAAGGAAGTGCCAACTCACTGTGGACACTGTCCTCTTCTCTGCTTTACTTAAATCCAACCCCTTAAGGCTAAAATCTACAAAATGATCTGAGACTTTATTACCCAATGTCAGCTTCAAGGGAGAAGTATATTTTACAAATTCTTTAGCAAGAGGCTCCCACTCATTGTCTCTGGCCCAGATAGGTAAGCTGCACACTTCCTTCTGGCCACCAGAACCCTCTGCAGCCTTGTTTTTCCTAAATTATTATTATTAGATTGTAAGCTCTTCTGAGCAGGGCCCTCTTAATCCTCCTGTATCTTATTGTATTATAACTGCATTGTCCCCCTTTTATATTGTAAAGCGCTGCGTAAACTGTTGGCGCTATATAAATCCTGTATAATAATAATAATAATAAACAGCTTACGCAGCATTTTACCTAGCACAAGCTACACAACACACTACAGAAAAACAGGTCTGCTTCAATTGAACTATAACACAGATGGCGGCACGAGCCCCCAAATGTTTTGCTTGCGTCTATCTAGCAAGGTTACTTTGTGGTATAAGCAAGGAAGCTGTGACTTCTGCAGTGTGTAAATGTGCTTTTACTATACAAAGATTCTGTACATACAAAACTATTACAATATTAGGAATACAATACAAGACTGACAGATATCTATAACAAGCAAAATGCCTAGCAAATGAACAGCCTATGGTCTATAACAGTACAAATACACTTAAAGGTTACTTATCTTCTGTTACTGTATGTTCGTGATCTCCATTGGCAACGATTATTCTGGAAATCAGGCACTTTTCTTCTATCATGAGTGGCTTCTGATCTTACAGCATGATGATGTGTGTCCCCCAGTCTACTCATCCTTTTTATTTGTACAAGTTTGTTGCCAAAAGTTAATGGTTACAAACTTGTTTCCATAACAACCGACCAACAGTCATTCTTTCAGTTTGAGAGCTGAAAGAATCTTAAACAAGTCTCTTACTTGTTTACTGTAGCTATCGGTATCTACGTACCCATTGTCTACTCAAGTCAAAACCTCACAGTATTTACCACTATTGTAATATTGTTCCATGTAATGTTTATATGATTAATATAAAAAAAATCATATTTTAACAAACGCAACACAAGATCTTCGGTGAAAAACAGCGAATAAAAATCAAGTGACGCAAAATCAACTGTTTTCACCTGAATTCCGGGTTGGCCAGTGAATGGGGGAAGTATGGGTGCAGCAGAAGTGGTGGACTCCCAATTAGGATTGGCGAAAGCAGCAGCAGGAAGGGCATTATGGGCTCGACGGGCCTGTCTTTGTTTTCTTCTTGGTGGCAGCGGGACACTGCTCATGCTTGCCACCTCGCCAGCTTGAACTGCACTTATGGGACTCACCATGTCACCAAGTGTTACTGCAGTGCTGGATGTATGACCAGGATGTACTAGGCCGCTGGTGCTTGCAAGTTCACCAGAAGGAATAGCGGCGCTAGTACTGGCTCTTTGCTCCATATGAGGGACCTGCGGTTCTTGCACCTCAACGACAGCAGAAGAAGATCGGGGTCTGGTACGCCTGACCTTGGCAGGGACCACAACTCCATCGGCAGAGCTATCTGTCAGGGTGCCGCTGCTGTCTACAGGTTCGTATTCTGAGCCTGAATCTGACAGATGAGTGACCTCCTCTTCACTATCTGTCATGCTCAGAAACGTGTAGGCCTCTTCACTACTGTACCTTCGATTTGACATTTTGGTCTCTAAATTTACTGGTACAGTAGTGAGACTCACAGGTAAAAAAGCTCCTGACTGTTAGCGACTTATTCAAACGCTATCAAAAAAACTGTTAGTGTTTGCAGGGATCAGGCCTGACTCTGCGAACACTGCAGTTATGTGTGTTGTGTTTTGTAAGTGACAGTGATCGATTGATACTGCACTTGGGTGGGCTAAGTTGGGCTGGGCTGGGCTAGGCAGAGGGGCTAAACGCAGGTGCTAGCAGGTATCTGGGCTGATCCCGCTGCGGTTTTGGGAACCCTAAACTGCTGGGGACGCTAATATAGTTCTGATCAGATATCGATCCGTTCAGACACTATACTACTAAGGGAAGCCTATGGTGCGTGCGTGGGTGTTAGCAGTACTGACACTGATCTGACTCTGCCTGGGGCGACACAGACCCTATCTGATGCTAAAACCTAACTTTGATCACCCGCCGGGGTTAAACCTTTATTGGGTAAAATACGGCAGGTGCCCTGACGCTATAAAAATAAATCTAGCTAAACTGCATCACCCGTGACACTTATACTGTGATCACAGGTGACAGGGGGTAATCAAGGGGTTAAACCTTTATGGGGGGGTTAGGGTGGGTCGCTATACCTATCTGAGCCTAATACTAATTACCCTAACACTGATTAGTGTCACTAATGACACTAGTACAGCGATGAGAAAAAAATCTGATTGCTGTACTGGGTGACACAGTGACAGGTGGTGAAGGGGTTAACTGGTGTAGTGTTGTGCAACTCACTTTTAGATGCTCTCTCCTCTCGGTCTGGAACGAAAAGACCGGCACGAGGAGAGATGACATCACTTCCCCTATCAGTGTTTACAGTTACAC
This sequence comes from Lithobates septentrionalis, assembly GCA_037952835.1. Taxonomy (NCBI): domain Eukaryota; kingdom Metazoa; phylum Chordata; class Amphibia; order Anura; family Ranidae; genus Lithobates; species Lithobates septentrionalis. The sequence continues at coordinate 1,053,111 of JBBDGP010001111.1, read as the reverse complement.
AGACAGGGGAAGGATATCATTTGTCAGGAGCGATCACCAGGTCCAGGCCAGATTTCATTGGTTCGATTCCTGATTCAGTTCCCGATCGCGCCCAGCGTAGCATAACGGCGATTCGCCTGCCTGTGCCATTCTGCCGCAGTACAACTGCGGCGGACGTTTTGCAAGCGGCTAAAGGTGGTGGTGTTAATGATTAAGTTGGTAATATGAAATTTGCAAATATTTACCACTATTTAAAGTAGAAGGAAAGGCTAACTATCAAAATTACATTTATAATATTCCCTCCCCTTATCTCCCCATGGCCCTGCATACTCTTTATCCCAAATGTGCAAATACTTTCTTTCAGTGTTTTACATGCAACCACATGTCCACATTAATTTTTTAAATTACTTAAATCTGAATTCCAGCCTTACCTTCAGTCATCTACAATAGTAGAGGCTCCTCTCCTGTACCGAAACTGCTTTACTCTGATTTCACTGCACACTGAGCTTCTCACAGTGTGCAGTATACACTGCAGCTGTCAAATACAGCCTGTCTCATTTCCTGGCTGGAAAACATCCAGCATCACCCAGCTCCCCCCCAGCCTAACTGTCCCTAGTTTGTCCCTTTTATTCACTGGATTTAACCACTTCATGCAAAATCACGTACCTGTACGTCATTTTTATTTTAAGTGGTTGTATCGGGGTGATGCCTGCAGCCACAGGCATCACCCCAGTACCGTAGCTTAGAGCTGGCGGTTGGCTTTCAAGTGATAACAACTGATAACGTCCCCCCCTCCCTCCCGCAGCCTTCCGCTGCTCCCACCGGGTAAACCGAGCGACCAGCCAGCCAGTCTGCTGTCTGGCCGGAGACCCGAACAAGGTAGGAATTGTCTTTGATCGGATCTCCAATGTAGTAACCCAGAAGTGACGTCACAACATCACTTCCGGTTTACTCGGCGGCCAACGGCACCGATTTAGAAAAATCAAAGGTATTCAAAAATGACGATTTCGATGTTTTGAATACTTTTAAGTGCAGTGGAGGGGTTTGGGGTCTTTAAGACCCAAGATCCCTCCATAAAGAGTACCTGTCGCTGCCTATTACTGTCACAAGGATGTTTACATTCCTTGTGACAGGAATAAAAGTGATCAGATTTTTTTTTTATAAGAGCCCTTGCACACTGGGGCGGTTTGCAGGCGCTATTGCGCTAATAATAGCGCCTGCAAACCGACCCGAAAGTGCCGCTCCTTGCATTGCAGTGTGAAAGCCCCGAGGGCTTGCACACTGGAGCGATGCGCTGGCAGGACGGTAAAAAAAGTCCTGCCAGCAGCATCTTCGGAGCGGTGAAGGAGCGGTGTGTATACCGCTCCTTTACCGCTCCTGCCCATTGAAATCAATGGGACGGCGCGGCTATACCGCCGGCAAAGCGCCTCTGCAGAGGCGCTTTGCGGTGGTATTTAACCCTTTCTCGGCCGCTAGCGGGGGTAAAACCGCCCCGCTAGCGGCCGCAGACCGACGGTAAAACGCCGCTAATAATAGCGGCGTTTTACCGCCGACGCCGCCCCCCGCCCCAGTGTGCAAGGGCTCTAAAGGAACAGTGTAAAAATAAATAAAAAATAATAATTTTTTTAAAGCGCCCCCATCCCCGCGTGCTCCAAATAAAACGCATACGTAGGTCGTGCCCGCAAATGGAAACAGTGTTCAAATCACACATATGAAGTATTGCCTCTATCGTTAGAGTGAGAACAATAATTCTAACTGGTAACTTTTAAACCTCACCTATGGAGATTTTTAAGTACCATAGTTTATCGCCATTCTACGAGTGTGTGCAATTTGAAAGCGTAACATGTTAGGTATCTATTTAGTCGCCATAACATTATCTTTCGCCTTTAGCGGCTGGTGCTGTATATTTGGGGGGGCAAACAAGAGATCTCGCCGCTAAACCCCTCCCGGTCAGTTGGCCCCGCACTTACGCCATCCCCCAGTCGGTCAGCCCCACACTTACCCCATCATCTAGGTGGCGGGCAGCTTCAGCTCCTTGCTGTGTCTCCTCCTCCTCTTCGTCTTGGGCTTCACGACGGCTTACTCCTTGGTGCCTTCCCTCCTCCGATCGACACGGCGGCCAATACGATCGCTTCTCCTCTCGGCCAATCGGGTCTCACCCACTTCCTGATTGGCCAGGAGGAAAATCAGGAAGACAATAGCAAATTTTTTTTTCGCTGTTGTCACACAACTGGGTGGGCTCAGTAGTCTGCATCCCGAGCCCACCCTTTTTTGAAGCCATTTAGAGCCTCTGGCTCTAATCACGTGCTTCTAAAAAAAAAATAATCCTATTGGAATCCAAGTAGATTAGGGGCGGGCGCATGGATTAGGGGGGCGGCACCCCTGCACTCCTAATGGACGGCCGCCACTGTCTTTCACAATATGCAAAAAAAATGGGCTAACATTACTGTTTAAGTTTTTTTTTAATTCAGTGAAGTGTTTTTTTTTTTTTCAAAAAAACTTTGTGTTATTCTCTAGGGTCTTTTCTAAAAAATATATATATAATGTTTGGGGGTTCTAAGTAATTTTCTAGCAAAAAATACTGATTTTAACTTCTAAAAAACAAGTGTCAGAAATAGGCTTGGTCTTGAAGTGGTTACTTGTTGAGAAAAAAACAGTCCCCTCTGGGTGATCAATGAACATTGTAAAGATTATAACAAACTTTGTTGCAGATTCCTGCATTTTGCTGCTCTGGAGAAAAAGCTGCAGAGTGAATCTAAATGGGAGCGACTTTTTCATTATTAATCAGCTAATGCACTTGCAGGGTTCTAATGAGAAAAATTGCAGTGTTGGAATCCCTTTAGAACTGATTAACCCTTTGGGAGTACCTCACCAAAAATTAAGTTTTTGTTGCAGGAGATGCCAATCACACAAGCAGGAAATTACATTTCTGGGGGTGTTCTGTGTACCAATGGTGTACAGAACACCTCTAGGTTGCCATATTGTATTGCATTTTACAGAAGAAGATTACAGCACTGCACATTGAAAAAGAAAGATCATTTTGAACAATCAATTACAAAATGGCTTGTGTAGAAATTGTATATGTTATATTATTTTTTTTTATTTTTGCAATTTTTTCCCTCAAAAGGGACGTTACTCTTTCAAGAGGAGCTCCAGGTTCCCCCCAAATAATTAAAAGTCAGCAGCTACAAATACTGTAGCTGCTGACTTTTAATATTAGGGCACTTACCTGTCCTGGAATCCAGCGGTGTCCTTATCCGAGCCAATCGGCTATCGGTTGCTGGTGCTCACATCTTGACTAAGGGAAACCGGAAGTGAAACCTTGCGGCTTCACAGCTGGTTTCCTGCTGCGTATGCGCAAAGTGCGCAGCACTTTGTGAATGGACCACCTGTGGGGGAGAGGGGTGGGGTGAACTTTGGGTCAGTTCACCACGGCTAACTAACTGAGCCAGAAGTGGGACCGGGTACCTGTAAAAACCAGGTACCCTCCCCCCAAAAGGTGCCAAATGTGGCAGCGGAGGGAGGGTAGGAGACAGAAGTGGAGCTTCCCCTTTTGAGCAGAGCTCCGCTTAAGGTTCTTTCAATCATGGAGACTCACATATGGACATTATCTAGGGCATTCTTCCAAGGGATGCCCACTCATTCAGACTACCTATTGAAGGTACCACCTTTGCACACTGGTACTGACTAGTATTCCAGCATTTATCTTCTCCCTCAGTTTCTCTCTCTCACTCGGCTAATGTTACCCCAGTGCTGACAGAGAGGGACAGGGGAGGGGCAAACAAGGATGATGAACAGACGGCTGACGTCCTTCTTATCAACCAATGGTGTCACTTGTTGCTTTGTGTAACTAACATGCAGGCTTGATTCACCCGCTCTCTTGTATACAATTTTTGGGCAATTTTTAAGCATTTTGCCAAGGTACCCCAGAAGAAACCTGAAGGCATTCTGGTTGAAAAAGGCTGGCATAGAGAAGTACAATGACCTAGTGGTGACATCTCTAGCTTTAAAATAAGGTAATTAACAATAACAGGAACATTTTTTTAAAAATAAGAGAGCGCACAACAGCTACAGAAGGTCACATTAGCCTCTTCGAGAATAAAATGCACTCCCTCCTGCGTGACTCCCAGACGACTAAACAACTGGCCGACGCATAGAGTATGTGGCAGAAGTCCTGGAAAATCACAAGAGAAGGAATAATGTCCGTATTTTGGGCCTCCCGGAAAAAAGGAGGGATGTGACACCACAGAATTCATCGAACAATGGCTTCTCAACCTTTTTGGTAAAGACGTCTTCACACCTCACTTCTCAGTGGAATGGGCCCATCGCAGCCCCACTAGACCTTTACCACCAGGTAACCCTCCCAGGCCTATGCTAGCCTGCATGCTTAACTATCATGACAGAAAGGCTATACTGCATATGAACGCCACAACATCCATTATAATGGGACCAGATATCCCGGATCCCTGCCGCTCGACTATCTCCTTCTGGTCCCTGAGTGGAGTGACCCGCAGTGCGCCTTCACACGGCAGAGTTTGAGAGAGGTGGAAAAGGAGCCGAAGGCTACAGCTGCTAGCCTAGCAGTGTGAGAGGGGGAGGAGGAGAACGCCTGTGACTGGTGAGCGGTGAGAGGTCGGTCAAAGAAGATGCCGGGATGCTGATGGTCGGAGCGGTTAAGTGACGGATGAGCGACTAAGCTCGGTGTGGCAGTCTGTCCTTTGACACCCCCGAAGGTTACCGAAGGCTACCCCGAAGCGACCGAGGTGCCTCCGAAAATCGTTGCCCAAAAGGAGTATTGAGAGTGGTGACTCTTAAGGATAAGTGGAGAACCACGGAGGTGAGAGAGACTGACTGTTCAGTTTGAGCTCTTTAAAATAGTTGGATCAGCTATCCTGCACGACCGAAGGCTAGAAGATCAGGAGGGAACGGGTAGGAAATATACCGCAGCAAGGAACAAAAGTGGTGAAAAAGGAAAACTAATGCAAAGTACAGGAAGCTAGTTGGAGAGGCTAGATCTAAAGAAAAGGACTGTTTTAAACTAGGAAAAAGCTTGCCTTTGATTGCCTTAGCTCATTAGATAGCATCTGTGGATTGCCCATTTTCCCTCTATGGAATACTGATGTATCATTTTTAGAGCTTGAACTTTTTTCCAGCAAAATTTAATTTGTCCGTACTATTCTTTTTGCCTAGTACAGCTATACAGTCATAAAGTTGCTTATTTTCCAGTTGCAGTATTTACTTGTACAAATCTTCACCATTTGAAGGAATACAAGCATTAAACCTGTGTCCTGGGATAATAACTATAACATTTATGAAATATCTGAACACCTGCCTGTATTCCTACCTGTCCATTCACCTGCTGTTTGAATATGCATTCGTACTACCTGCTTGATCTATCTGCTTGATCAAATGAGGAAGAATAATTATTAATTCACTGGGACTGTTCTATATTTGCCTGTAGAGATGGTTTTGTGAGGTGCTTGCAATTTCATTCTCTTTGGTAGAGGGAAATATTTTTGAAGATAAATAAAACTTTATTGTTTCAAAAAAAAAAAAGCAAGACTAAGCTCGGTGTGGCAGTCTGTCCTTTTCAATTAGGAAGCTAGCTGGGGAGGCTTTATCGCAAGAGGACTGCAAGAGGACTGCTTCAGCCTGCTTCAGCAGGGATTAAAGGTGGCAAAAAAAGAAAACAAATGGAAGTCAGGCAGCCAGCTGGTGGTGAGGCTATATTTAAAGGAAGGACTGTTTTAAACTAGTAAGAAGCTTGCCTCGGTATGCTCCAACTCGTTATTTGCATATGTGGACTGTTTGCTTTCCTTCTATGGATTACTGATGCTTCAATTTTAGAGCTTGAACTTTTTCCAGCGTGACTGAAACCTTTTGCACATATCCTTTTGCTTATACCAGTACAGTTATACAGCCGTGGGCTGCTTACTATCCACTTGTAGTAGTTCACCTATATAACTCTTTACTACTTGAGGGAACATATGCATTAAATCTGTCTCCCGTGATAACTACTATAAAAAACTTACAAAATATTTGAATATCTGTTTGCCTGTTTTCCTACCCATGCATTCTTTGGCTGATTGTATATGTCCTTTTTTTTTTAACCTGTTTGCATATATTTCTCTGCTTGTAATTGCACAGTCGCATGGCTGCAAAGTCACTCACTACTTATCTATATAACTCTCTATTACTCGAGGAGATATATGCAATAAGATTGGTGCTTTGACATAACACGTATAAGCCATTTACAAAATATTTGAACGTATATGCTCATATTGTTTATTTGGTTTACATTGGCTCGCTCCCTCATATATTCTAAGGTGTCTGGTTGGGTTCCTATACAACTATAAACCAGTAAGCCAGTCAGCTAGCTAAATAATTTTATACAGCTGATTTGAATATTTGAAAATCACTCAGATATCTACCTACTGGGCATTTGTGTTAACTTGGAGTTCTATTTGAATTTTTAGTTTCAGGACCTTCCGTACATTTGTTTATTTACAGACGGTAAATAGGTGGCACATAAATTTATATAGATATCTGAATACTCATTAGCATTCTTGTTTGCAATTTATTTGAAACTGACTATTTATGTGGGATCTCTCGATGGAAATGCTTATATGAGGGCTTATTAATTTGTATTTTGTGCGGGCATTCATCTGCATTAGCATAAATTGTGCGGATAGGTTTGAGTATATTAGTGCATGAAGTAATTGTACACCTGCATTATTTTCTGCATACCTAACTGAAAATCCCTCGGTAAAGTCTTTTTCTGTGCAGGTGCTAGGTGGATCAGTAAGGGATTATATTGTGCGGGGTGAACAAATAGAGCAGAATAGAGTAAAAACAATTTGATAGGAGGGAATAATGGGTAGGAAAGGAGTTAAAACCAACCAAGCAGAAAGCGGGAATTCCAATTCTATAAAGACATATATGGTACAGGATAAAATGGTTCAAAGAACGGAACAGATAGCACAGAGTATTGAGGAAATAACCCCCGTGTTCTAGAGGCAGATGGATAAAACTGATCTGGGAGAAGAGGGAGAAGGATCAAAAACAGAGAATGGAAAAAAAATCAGATAGCTTGCAAGCACTTCCTGCAAAGCAAGATATTGTAGAGATGATCTCTCACTTAGAGTGTATGATTAAAGGAGAATTGAATGCTACAAGAAAGGATATACAGAACGTATTACAAAGGGTAGAAGAATCTGAAGCTCATTTAGATGATCATAAAAAAGTAATTATGGAGCTACGGGGGAGAGCGGAATTAGATTGGTTGGAAATGAGGAACATCCTCAGGCTCGAAGACCAAGAAAATCGGAATAGACGAAACAACTTAAGAATACGAAGCCTGCCAGAGTCTGTGAAAAATAGCGACATAGAAAAAATGGTCCGCGAGGTCTTTAATAAAATATTGAAAAAAAAAACCTCATCCCCTGTATGCTTTGAAAGAGTACACAAAATACAGAAAATAATTACGTCATCAACAGATACCGCGAGAGAAGTAATAGCAAGATTCTCTCAATATGAAATAAAGCAACAAGTCTCTTATGGCATGAGAAGTGCTGCACCGATTGAATTCAATGGAGCTGAAATATTGATCTTTACAGACCTATCACAAGAGACTTTAGCTCAAAGGAGGGCGTTGAAACCCTTGGTGATTCAGCTACAGGAGAAAAATATCTCCTATAGATGGGGTTGCGAAAAATCAAGGGATTTCAGCTACACTGCGTTTCCCAGAAGATTTGAAAGAATTTTGCAGCAAACTAGATTTGCCATTGGTCAACTTGGAAAACTGGGAACCCCCCCCCAGAATGGGGTAAGCTAAAAGATCAGTAATGGAATAAATTATAGAGCCCTAATAATAGAAACAAAATGGGAGGCAACAGATAAGCAATGCAGCATGTGGTGGGGGGGGGGGGGGGTCGGTAAGGAGGGGAAGTTCACTCAGGGGTTTACTGGGGTTTGGCGATGCCTGCCTGTGCCCTCAGAACCATTTCTGACAGGGAATGAGGGCTGGGGGCCCACGTGGGCATATAAAACCCCCCAAGGGAGGCCCTGTCGGGCTGGGCGCCTATTATCTAGGCGACAGTCCAGAGGGTTATTTCTTTGATATTCAATGTAGGGGTTGGGAGGGAGGAGGGGGGGATGGTATAAGGAGGTCTGAATGGGGTAAAATAGATGGGGGGGGGGGGGGTTGTGTTGGGTTTTGTTTTGTTTTTTGTTGTTAGTTAAATGGATCATCCTAAAGAAAGGGGAAGAATTACATCTTTCTCTTATGGTTAATTGCTTCTTGATGCTTTTTGATTCGTATATCTGAAAGAGGATGCCCTTAAAAATAATTACCTATAACGTGAGAGGTTTAAACAGCCCTAATAAAAGATATCAAATAATGCAGGAACTAAAAAGTTGTTCATCAAACATTGTTTTTTGCAGGAGACTCATTTTAAGTGGTCTTCTAGGGTTGAATTGAGCATAAGGGGTTTTCCAGTTTGGTTCCATGGTTACTCTCCTAATAAGAGATCCAAAGGGATAGCAATAGGTTTTGACAGGAATACACCATTTATTTTAAAAGCACAACGAAGTAAGGTATCTATTTATTAAGGGGCCCCTGTTTAACAAAGAGTACACATTTGCTAATATCTACTGCCCCAATATTCAGCCTTGTCTTTTTTTAAGAAAGATACTGAACAAGTTAGAACATTTTAAGGAGGGGAAAGTTATTATGGCTGGAGACTTTAATTTTGTCTTGGACCCAGCCCTGGATACTCAACCTATCTCCTTGCGCTCAGAGGGGAAAAACCTAAAAGCGGTAAAAAAAAATTATATCAGCAGCAATTAATAGAGCATGGAGAACTATGCATCCTGGGGCGGGGACTTTACTTATTATTCTCAAGTTCATTCTTCATATTCAAGAATCGATTATGTCTTCCTGGATCACCAGCTTTTAGAGGGCTTATTAAAGGTGGAGGTGAAATCGATCACCCTCTCTGACCATGCCCTGGTACTAGTAAGCTTGGATTTAGAAGATATACCAGAAAGGCAGAGGTCCTGGAGGGTGGATGAATCACTTTTACATGATCATGGTGTCTTAAAAGATTTGGAAAAAGATTTGAACCTGTATTTTAAGGAGAATAACATAGAGAATATTGTGCAAACTATTCTGTGGGAGACTCAAAGTATTTGTGAGAGGGAGATTAATAGCAGAGGGGGCCAAGAGGAAAAAAATAAAAAATCTGGACCGCACAAAAAAAAATCCCTTATACAAGAGATCCAAGAGTTGGAACAGACACATAAAAGGACAGGGGATAATAAAGTAATGATAGAATTAACAGGAAAGAGGGAGGCATTGAGGGATTTTTTGGAACAGGACACCAAAAGAGTGTTTATTAGAACAGCTAAAAGTCAGTATGAATTTGGTAATAGAGCAGGGTGGCAACTGGCTGAGGTGATTAAACCTAGAAGGAACCTGAATTTTATCTACTAGGGATATTAGTAAAATCTTTATGGAATACTATCAAACACTTTATAAAATAAATGATACCCAAAACCCGAAGAGGCTCAAAACAGAAGAAATAAAATAGAACAGTATTTACAGAATATAAAGTTACCTGTTTTATTGGAAGAGGACTCAAATGGGTTAGATAGGGAAATTTCTAAGGAAGAAATAGAGCAGGCAATTAAAAAAAGTAAGGTTAGGAAGAGCCCGGGCCCAGATGGGTACACATCATTATATTTTTAAAAGTTTATGGGAATCCTGACTCCTTATTTTCATCCTTACATGAATTCCATTGGGGCAAGCTTAAAGATACGTGAAGAAGCCTTGGGGACCTATATAACACTCTTGGTAAAGGAAGGGAAGGATCCAACACTCTGCTCCAGCTTTAGGCCAATATCCTTTATTAATGAATATGATATGAACATTTACGCTAGGATATTGGCTGAGAGACTGAAGCTATATATGCCAGAATGTATAGGAAAGGATCAAGCAGGGTTTGTCCCTGGGAGAGAAACAAGGGATAATATTATAAAAAACAATTCTTTTAATGCATGAAGCAAAACAAAGCAAGAAACCTGTTCTTTTCCTATCAATAGATGCCGAAAAGGCTTTTGATAGACTAGATTAGGACTTCATGCTTGGGACACTGCATAAATTTGGCATAGGACCACGTATGCTTAGGTGGATAGAGGCTCTGTATTCTAAACCCACTGCCCAAATTCAGGTAAACGGAACATTATCTGAGCCCTTTAGGCTCTCTTATGGTACACATCAGGGCTGCCCACTCTCCCCTTTACTTTTTGTGTTTTCTTTGGAACCCTTATATACCCCTATATTATAGAAACTGCGCAACAAGAATATAAGATATCTGCTTTCGCAGATATTATGTTCTATATAACATATCCCTCACAAACACTCTCAAAGATTGTGGGAGAGTTGAGTAGCTATGGAACTGTTTCGAACTTAAGGATTCATTTGGAGAAAACAGAGATAATAAATATCTCTGTCTCCCCAACTGAAGGTAGGACCCTCAGAGCATTTTTTCCCTTTGTGTGGAAAAGAAAGGGATTAAAATATCTGGGAATATACCTGGCAGTATCAACAACAGACTTATATCAAGATAATTATGTTCCCTTATTGAATAGAATTAAACAAGATTTGAAAGGGTACCCTGCACATAGACTCTCATGGTTTGGTAGGATAAACGTGATTAAAATGATGATTCTTCTGAAATCTTTGTATATCTTTCAAAGTCTCCCGATTAATTTTCCTGGAGCATACTTTAAAATCCTTATGCCGCGTACACACGATCGCACATTCTGACAACAAAATCCATGGATTTTTTCCGACAGATGTTGGCTCAAACTTGTCTTGCATACACACGGTCACACAAATCTTGTCGGAAATTCCGAACGTCAAGAACGCGGTGACATACAACACGTATGATGGCACTAGAAAAGGGAAGTTAAATACAAAGTGCGCCACCCTTTGTGCTCCTTCTGCTAATCTTGTGTTAGTAGAAGTTTGGTAAGAGACGATTCGCATTTTTCAGCCTCGTGCTTTTCCGATCGTTACTGCTCTTCAGTTTATGCTTGTGGGTTTGTATCTGGTTTTCAGTGCTTGCCCCCCCCCCCCCAAAGCGCACGCAAGGTCAGTATAAAATATATGGAGTACTTTGCGGGTAGGGGGGCCATTGATATGCCAGAAAATGTTTAATAAACATTTTAGAAATACATTTTTTTATTTAAACTGAAATAAAATTTCCTTTGATTTACTGCTTGTGTTTCTTTTAGCTGTCTCCTAAGTTCTCCAATGGGCATTTTTCTTTTGACATTTTCTTCAATAGTGCAAACACAATTTATTTGATACATGAGGTGACAATCTCTTCTTCAGCGAACTATTATTATGTTGTAGGTCTGCTACACACACACACCTTGTTTTTGTTGTTATTGTATGTAAGGCCCCTTTCACACATGCGGACCGTTTATTCCATCAGTTCAGTCACATCAAAACGGATGAAGTATTCATCAGTTTTTCATCATGCAGCAGTTTTTTTTGTGTTTTTTTTTTAACATCCACTCCCAATGCAAAAATGTTTAAAAAACTGACAATTGTTTTTTTTTTTAAACGGAAGAAAAATAGAGCTTTGATCAGTTTAAAAAAAACGGATGTAAACGGATGATCATCCATTTACATTTACATCAGTTTTTCCATAGAGATACATTGATGTATATTTTTCACAACGGACGGATGAAAAACGGACAACATGTGTGAAAGGGGCCTAATGCATTACTGTTAAAAATATACATAATTTTCAGTACCATGAATGAATTTTGCAGAGTCACGAAAATGGCATGATTGTGGCAAATTATAAAGCACTGTGGGAGTTATTTACTAAAGGAAAATCCACTTTGCACTACAAGTGCACTGCAAAAGTGCACTTGAAACTGCACTTGTAGTGCAAAGTGGATTTGCCTTTAGTAAATAACCCCCATTTCAGTGTAAACACCAACTTAGTCCAAACAATGATATTGAGTATTGAAAGAAGAAGCCACACATTGTTGAGTAGAAAACTTTTTACTCTGTGCACATTCACATGTGCGTTAGAAAAGGTTTTTTGAACAAACCAACATATTTTAGTAATAACATTTTTGTTTTTGACAGTACAAATAGCCTTTTTTGTGTTAAAACAGGCATGTTTAAAACCATAAAACAATACACAACTCAGGAACTTACAAAGTTCAACTTTGACAAAGTGAAGGCAATATCAGACATTAGTATGTCCAAACTGTTTTGATCTTGCCTTCATCGGATGGGGTGATGTCACCCCTGTGAAAGCCAAATTTTGAAGATGCACACAAATTGAGAATCAAAATGGGGATTTCCCTCCTGATTCCATGCCTAATGTCAACATGTGCTAGCTCCCATCATGGGGGATCAATGGACGTGTTGTGGGGGTGCAACCCCTTCCTCTCAGCTACTTTAGTTGCGAGGAAGGGGTTGCACCCACCAAACGTGTACATTGAAATACCGTGATGGCAGATAGCACATGTTGACACACTGTGTGCATCTTCAAAATTTGGCTTTCAAGATACTTAAAAAAATTGGTGAAAAATATCAAAAAAATTAAGACTTTGGCGTTTTTTAGATTTGGCCTAAAACATCAATGATGCTTTTGAGTCTTTTTTCAATATCATTGATGTCTTCCTTGATCTTTTGTAAATCACGATTGCACACCATGATCTCCCCGATGAGAACGTGTGCACTTGTGAAATGCAAATCTTCTTCCACAACATCCACATCACCTAAAATTAATAAAACACACCATGTATTATAAATATGCAAGCATCCATCTATTACCTGAAGCTGTGGTCTCAGACACTCACCTGTTGTGGTCACTATTTCACCCACTTCATAAACCTCTCCTTCCTCCACATTTTCTGGTTGTGGTGTGGGGATGCTTTTTTTTTCGGAGGTGGGGGGCCCCTGGTGTCCTCAGATGTCCTGAGTCTTTTCTCCCCCATGTGAATAAAAAAAAGGTATACTTAGCGCACAGATATTTGAGGCCAGAAATAGTAATATGAAACATTGCTTGGAAGTGTCGTACAATTGTCTTTTTTGGCAGAGTTTCAAGCTGAAGACATATTTTTTTCCCTTTTTAAAGCTGGAATACTTACCTTTTTGTAGAATTTTCACACATGGAGACACCCCTAGTATCCACTGGAGCGCCTGTGTGGGACACCCTAAAAAGTTTGTTCTGGTGTCCCACACTAGTGCTCCTGCATCCAGATGTGTAAACAGCTGCTGAGTGTCCTCTCCTTACACTGAATCAAGTTTGCATTTCTTTCTAGTACAAACCCATCTAGATAACAATGTCATAAACTTCTTTTAATACAAATAGGCCTGAACAAATGTAGTTAACCTGTATCTGCAAAAAACATTGTATTAGTGGGCGAACTAACGATGTTTACTACGAACGATTACTGTGCCCACGAACCTGAAAGTTGCCATTTTAAACTGTACAACAGTAAAGAAAAGCACATGGAGCAGCATGCAAGTAATAATAATAATAGGAACATGCGACAACTACTTACTTTTTTGAAGAACTCTCTTGATCTTTCTGTACTGATCCTGCTCCCTCAATTTCAGGTCTGACCAGCGTTTCCTCAATTGATCCTTGGATCGTTGTACCCCAAAATTCCTGTGCAGACTTCACAACTTTAGCCTTGATCTTGTCCTTTCTGACATTAGGGTTAGGGTAAGGTCCATGCTTCCCATCATAGTAGGTCCTCTTCAAGATGTCCACCATCTCTATAAAGGACATATTTGAGGCCTTAAATCTCCTCCAGGATCGGGACTCCGGGCTTTTGTTGTTGCTGCTCTCCTCTGCATGCACTTGCTCTTTCTCCGCCATGTGCTCTCCCACTGTGCCGAAATACAAGGGCCGGGGAATAGACTAGGAAGAACATCAGGGGTGGGCGGAGTTTCACGCATGCGCAGTGTATATAAAGCGTAACAAGCGTGCATCGTACGTACGATCTGTGAGAGGAGGAAGGAGTATCGGAAGCGCCGATCGCTAGTACGAAGGTACAATTTTAACTTGGTGCATCAGTGGCCTATACTGCTTATAGATTGAGGCCTATATTGGGACAAGATTAGGAGAGTTTAGCCTGACATTATGGTTTGTCTTGTGTTGTGTTTAGCAGAGAAAATGGATCTATTGAATGATCAGGACTTCATCCCCATATTTATTGATATGTACAGGGAACTGCCCTGTCTGTGGCAGGTAAACCACCCCTTTTATAACAATAAAACAAAGCGAAAGGCAGCGCTGGATCAATTGCTGGAATTTGTGAAGCTGGTGATCCCCACGGCAGACATCCCCTATTTGAAGGCCCTAATTGGTGGCATGAGGAGCACTTATAATAGGGAGCACAAGAAGGTCCAGGATTCCCAGAGATCAGGAGCTGCAGCAGATGACATTTATGTCCCCAGGCTGTCGTACTATGACAGACTGCATTTTCTGGCAGGCCAGAATGAACCCAGGCCAGCACTCTCCAGTCTTCCTTCGAGGCTTCCTTCCACCTCAGCTGAGGCTTCCGACGTCCAACCTGGGCCTTCTAGCCAGGAAGAAGTGGAGGAGCCCAGCTTGAGCCAGGTATAGCATTGTTCAACATATTTCTAGTCAAATAATTAATGATGTTAACTACACCCTGTTCCAAATTATTATGCAAATTCTATTTCAGTGTCGCAAAGATTAAATATTTTGTTTTTCAGTTTAACTCATGGATGGCATTGTGTTTCAGGGCTCTTTTGATCACTGAAAACAATCTCAGACACCTGTGATAATTAGATTGCCAGGTGAGCTCAATTAAAGGAAAAACTACTAAAGGAGGGTGTTCCACATTATTAGGAAGAGCACCATTTTCAAGCAATATGGGGAAGAAAAAGATGTCTCTGCTGCCGAAAAGAGTGAAATAGTTCAATGCCTTGGACGAGGTATGAAAACATTAGATATTAGATCATCGCACTGTTAAGAGATTTGTGGCTGATTCAGAGCACAGACAGGTTTGTTGCAGATAAAGGCACATTGAGGAAGATTTCTGCCAGATCCATGCATCGGATCAAAAGAGCAGCTGCCAAAACACCATTACCTAGCAGCAAACAGATATTTGAAGATGCTGGTGCCTCTGGAGTCCCATGGACATCAAGGTGTAGAGTCTTCCAGAGTCTTGCAACTGTGCATATACCTTCCATTTGGCCACCACTAACAAATGCTCACAAGCAGAAACAGCTGCATTGGGAGGAAAAATACATGAAGACTTATTTTCAAACAATCCTGTTCACTGATGAGTGCCGTGCAACCCTGGATGGTCCAGATAGATGGAGTAGTGGATGGCTGGTGGACGGCCACCCTGTTCCAACAAGGCTGCGATGTCAGCAAGGCGGTGGTGGAGTCATGTTTTGGGCCAGAATCATGGGAAGAGAGCTGGTTGGCCCCTTTAGGGTCCCAGAAGGTGTAAAGATGACCTCTGCAAAGTATGTGGAGTTCCTGAATGACCACTTCCTTCCCTGGTATAGAAGGAAGAACTATGCTTTCCGTAATAAAATCATCCTCATGCATGACAATGCACCATCTCATGCTGCAAAGAATACCTTTGCATCAATGGCTGCTATGGGGATAAAAGGAGAGAAAGTCATGGTGTGGCCTCCATCCTCCCCTGACCTCAATCCTATTGAGAACCTTTGGAGCATCCTCAAGAAAAAGATCTATGAGGGTGGGAGGCAGTTTACATCCAAACAGCAGCTCTGGGAGGCTATTCTGACATCTTGCAAACAAATTCAAGCAGAAACTGCCCAAAAACTCACAAGTTCAATGGATGCAAGACTTGTGAAGCTGCTATCAAATAAGGGGTCCTATGTTAAAATGTTTAAAAAGTTAAAATGTTGTTCAAAGTTTGATTGAAATAGCTTTTGATTTCAGTAAATATGCTGCAAACACAACAAATGACCATTTTCAGTTCTTTACAACCTATAAAGTGTTTTGAAACTTACTGTGCATAATAATTTGGAAAAGTGCATTGTAAGTTTTTTATTTTGAAAAAAAAAAACTGTTATCAGGAGGTTTGTTCAAAAAAATTTGAATTGTACTCTTAATAGTTGATAACATGAGAATTATGCTGACTGTTGTTTACATCAATTATTTAGGTAATTGAGAAAAATATCATTGGCATAATAATTTGGAACAGGGTGTAGACTTTATTATTGATCATTAATTTCTGATTTTACAAAGTGTTTTACATATCAATAGACACTAGTGGCCACAAATGATTGGGACAAGAATGAAAAATGCTGGGGTCAGAATGATAGTCTTTTCTATTTATTCTATTATTATTTGCAACAGTCATGAGCTGAAAATTGTGTGTGATTGATGAACCAAAAACTAAAACTATGTCCCTTTTTCATACACAGGAAAGTTTCAGCCAGGAGGAGGCTGTGGAAAGTGGCAGCCAGGAGGTGGCGGGGGTAAGTGGCAGCCAGGAGGTGGCCGGGCCCAGTAGCCTGCCCGAATCCCAGGTCCCTCCCCTCCGCCTTCCAGAAAAAAGTCCCAGGATGAGGAGTAACCTGGTAGCACTTGGCCTATTTCGGAAGGCTACTGCGACCCTCAGACCCCCCCCCCCCCCAATATTCAAGAGGACTATGCCTACATGGCAGCCTGCAAAATGCAGGAAATAGAGGAGGGCCAACGCCTTTTATGAGGAAGTTATGTTACAAGCCCTAAATAGTGGGTTGAGGGACGAACTCACAAGCCAAAGCCACGTTTGTGAGTTCAACCATGGTCCTCCTCCTCCTCCACCTCCTGCCACAACTACAACACCAGAGCCACAGCCGGGAAACAAGCGTGGAAGGAAGCGTGGAAGGAAGACAAGAAAGTGATGGCCTGGGTTCAGTCTGGTCTGACAAAAGACGCAGGCTGTAGTAACACCACAGCCTCGGGACAGATATGTCATCTGCTGCTGTTCCTGATCTCTTGTAGTCCTGGACCGGATTGTGCTCACTATTATAAGGACTCCTCAGGCCACCAATTTTGACTGTAAAATAATTGATGTCTGCCCTGGGGTACAAAGGCTTCACAAATTTCATCAGTTTCTCCAGCGTTGCCTTCCTCTTAATTTTGTTATGACCCATAATAAATGGCTATTTATTTTTCACAAATACAACAAAAATTCGAAACATTATTATGGAGATCTGACGTAAAAAAAAAAAAATATTCATGAGATCACGAAAAATAATAAAGAAATCAGTTTGTCAGAACTCTGTGTGAATATCAGCAGCAAAACAACTTCATTAGTCTAGCATTATAAAGAAGAATTTAATGCGCTGCATTAAAAGATTTTAAAATTTGCAGCGTGACGAATGTACTATCTTCATTACAAACGCTAGTTTTACCAGAACGAGCGCTTTCGTCTCGTACTTGATTGAGAGCATGCGTGGAACTTTGCGCGTCGGAATTGTGTACACACAATCTGAATTTACCAGAACGGATTTTGTTGTCGGAAAATTTGAGATCCAGATCTCCAATTTTGTTTGTCGAAAATTCAGATGGAAAATGTCCGATGGAGCCTACACACGGTCGGAATTTCCGACAACAGGCTCCCATCGAACATTTTGTTGGTGGAAAATCCGATCGTGTGTACGCGGCATAAGAATGATTCTGCTGAAATTTGTATGGAAAAATAGAGGCAATTATATTGCCTACAAAATTACGAGTAGACCAAGAGAGAAGGGGGGAGTGTTCCTTCCAGATTTTGGAAAATATCCTGAGGCAGCAGTATTACGGAGGATCTTGGATTGAGTCCACGACTTACCGTATAAGAAGTGGGTGTCCTTAGAGGAAAGTGTGAGTAAAGCTGCTCTGGGCCAGATTATTTGGATTCCAAAGTAATATATAGGTCTCTCGGGAGAAACGGCACCAATTACTATAGAAACATTTAGAGTATGGGATAAACTACTTAAAAGTATATCATGGCAGCATAACAGTCCTCTGACCCCCTTGACAGGCAACTACTTTTTTCCACCGGGGAAAGATAATAGTCAATCTCTAAAATGGACCCCATCGGACCAGT